>VZQC01003076.1:685447-762947 GCA_009823505.1 Rhizomys pruinosus
TATATATAATATTTTTATTTTTTAATTTTTTCTTTTCTTTAGTTTTGTATGTGTATGAATGTACTGTCTGCATGTAGGTTTGTGCACCCGTGTCGTGCAATGCCACGGAGGTCAGAATAGGGTCTCAGATTCCCCTGGAACTGAAGTTCTCCTGGAATTGGAGTTACAGATGATTCTTAGCTGCCATGTGGGTGCTGGGGATCGAACCCCGATCCTCTGCAAGAGCAGTCGGTGCTCTTAACTGCTAGGCTATCCCTCCAGCCCCAAATATTTTAAACCAGCAACCAAGCAACCAAAATCTTTACCTTCTGCAGAGTAAGGACTTGAACAGATTAATCTTCATTTTCTTATTTATTGTTTTAAAGATATATTATTATTTTCATGTATGTGTATTTGTGTGTGCTTGTGTGATTTCCTAGGTACCATCTCTTTTTTAAACATTTATTTCTGTATGTGTATGAATGTATTGTCTGCATGCAAGTTTGTGCACCTGTGACGTGCAATGCCGCGGAGGTCAGAAGAGGGTGTCGGATTCCCCTGGAACTGGAGTTCTCCTGGAATTGGAGTTTCAGACGGTTCTCGGCTGCCATGTGGGTGCTGGGGATCGAACCCGGGTCCTCTGCAAGAGCAGTTGGTGCTCTTAACTGCTAGGCCATCTCTCCAGCCCCAGGTACCATCTCTTTAGTGGAGCAGGCACCCAAGGACGCTAGAGAGTGTCAGGCCCCCTGGCACTGGAGTTATAGGTAGTTATAAGCTACCTGATGTGGGTGCTGGAAATGGAGCCTGGGTCCTCTGTAAGAGCAGCAAGCATTCTTAATTGCTCACCTTAAAGAGAATAATGATATAGCTTATTCTGGAGCCAAATATGAGAGACCATGGCCTAGTAACACTGACTCAGGTTCGCCTAGATGCCATACCAAGGAAGTGGTCACAGAAGATTTCATTAGTTACAGAACAATGCAAGCCATTAAAGCATTTGCCAAATACATTGCTGGAGACCACAGGGAAACTGGGCCTGTAGGTGTCACATGCTATCTAAAGACATTCTTAGCTTTTGGATTCGTGGAATCTAGTGATCTTCAAAAATACGTTTCAAACATTTTTACAGCCAAAGGATGTTAAGTCAGATACAGGGCTGGACAATAAATAGCTTTCAATTGGCCTGAAAATAGTACAAGATGTGACTCTGGATCTGCAATAGTCTAATTCTCCATAATCACCAAGTTCTAATCAGTCAGCACAAGTGTAGCTTTTTTTCCCAAGAACCTTAGTTACAATATTATTGTTTTTCTCTAATTGACACTTAGCCAAATTTCACAGATTTTTATATGTATATAGAGTTACAAACTCAATGAACGAACTCATTCCTTTTAGGAATCTGGGAAGTGAAATTCTTGTAGGAGGGAATTACTCATTGATTCCCACAACAGCCTTAGTAGAAATATGTTCCTGTGTATTTATGCTGTATTGTCCTGGTTCTACCTGGAAAACTAGATGGAAAAATCCCATTTCTCTTCCTGTCAGTGACCCTTTCAAACCGAGAGCTGTCCTTGCCCAATGCCTTCTTGCTACCCCAATGCCTGGCTGAGCATTTTCTCATTTTTAAAGTTAAACAACTTTCTCTTTCACAATTATCTAGAAGTAAAAACAACAACAACAACAAAACCAAAATAAATTCAGTGCTGAAAACTTTAGGTCAGTCCTTTCAAAGTCATTTCCAATGTTGCGTTAAAAAACAAAAAAGCAACCCACAATCACAATAAATGAGGTATGCAATTTAATTCTGGATATTACAGGGAGGCTTAATGAAGCAGGGAAGTGGATTTCCAGAGAAGAAGAGATTAAAGTCTGGAAAAGAAGTGTACCTGTCTGGAGATTAAAAACAAACAGAGGTCAAGGAACCTAGGCACCAAACTCAGAAAACTGACTCGTGATCTCCTAATGTTGAAAGGCGAGATAATGAAGCCAAGAATGGAATTCTTTAAATAAAACAGTCTCACAAAAACTCATTTGCCTTGAAAAATGCAATTTTCAAACTGAAGATTGATGGACTAATTATTAGGAAAATTGTAGCAGATCTGGTTTGCATTTCAGGTGCTCCAGATAAGTTACTTGTGATAAAATCATAAGTATGAATTCATCTTAAAAGTTAAAAATAACTGAATAAATAATCTTTTATTTTATGTATAATTTTCATTTAGGTAGAATAAAATATGTCAGATTTCATGGAACATGGTAGGCTGCTCATGTGTTGAAGCATTTTTGCTTAAAATCTACTTTAATTGGGCTTTGAAGTCACTTATATAAACCTTAAATTATGGGTTAAAATGGAATACATATGTCTATTCAAATAATGCACATAAAAAATCAAATTAGGGACTAGAAAGCTGGCTTAGCGGTCAAGAGCAGTGGCTACTCTTGCAGAGGACCCTGGTTCAGTTCCTAGCTGCAATAGGGCAGCTAACAACCATCCATAACTCCAGTTCTAGGGGATTTGATGCCCTCCTCTGTCAGGCACTGCCTGACACAGACACACTTAGATGCATACAGAGAAAACACTAATAAATATAAAATAAATAAATAAATATTTTTAAAATCAGACTGAATACATAATAAGTTGCCAAGGAAAAGAAGAAATCATAATGTTATCTTGTTTGTTCAAGCCTAATTGTAAAATGTTCATTGTGGCTTTGTTGAACTGACAATAAAATAGTAAATAAAAATACAATTTTCATCTCTGAATAGAATTTTATTCTTTTTCTGAGACAGTCTTGCTGTGCAGTTCTGGCTGGCCTAGAATTCTCTATTATAGACCAGGCTGGCCTCAAACTCATAGAGATCCACTTGCCTCTGATTTCTATGTGCTGGGGTTACAGGCATGTGCTATCATGCCTGGTCCTTGTAGATATTTTTAAATGACCCAAATTTAGTAAGCCAGGTGTGGTGGGACACATCTGTGATCCTGGCATGTGGGCAATGGAAGCTGGAAGGATGAACAGTTCAAGGTCACTTCAAACTCAAGTGAGTTTGAGGAGGGGGCACTGAGCTACACGACACCTGTCCTAGGTATCTTTGTCAACTTGACACAGTCTGGAGTCAGCTGAGAAGAAACCCTTGGCTGAGGAACTGCTTAGATCATATTGGCCTGTCTCAGGAATGTCTTGGTTATTAATGATACAGGAGAGCCTAGCCCACTGCGAGGAGCATCATTCCCCAGGCCAGTAGTCTAAGTTGCGTGAGAAAGCTAGCTAAGTATGAGCCCATGAGAGATCCACTGAGTTAGCCAGCAAGCCACATTCCTTCATGGTTTCTGCTTCAAGGGTCTCCTTGAGTTCCTGCCCTGACTTCTCTCAGTCCTAGACTGAGATCTGGAGGTGATAGACTGTGATCTGAAATAAACAGTTTGCTCTTCAGAGTGTTTTATCACAGCAACAGAAGGGAAAGTAGAACAAGGCCTTATCTTATAGTAATTAATTCCTACACTAGATGCTTACTGGCTGGTCTAGAAAAGGTAGGGAGTCAAAGGTGATCTCCTGGGAGCAATTTACTTGGCTATAGTTTTCTGAAACAAGAGTTAGCAAAACGAGCTCAGGACAACTGGGTAAGTAGAGGAAGAGTATCAAAGACCCAGGTCTCTATGGTTTACCAAAATTTTGAGTATATTTGTGCTTTGCACCCCAGATGGCAGCTAGGAGTAATTGTACTGAAAATAGCAAGAGAAAGAGGGGGCCAGGTTTTCACAGCAAGATTTCCTCTTACTCTGAGGGTACCTTTGTCTTAGAAGTGTTTTTTGAGAGTCTGTTGGATTCTGGCATGGTTTTCTCCCAGCTGAACTTAGCAACTTCCAGCCTTTCATACAATTGAAAAGACATGCTAAATATTTAGTTCACAGTGTCAGAGGATCTGAGATTTTTCTTTAGGAAAATGCCTGTACCTTGTAGTATCTTGCTAGATCCATGAACTTACAACCCTATTCACAAGGAGTCTGCCAACATGACAGTAAATCTCCCTGAGAAATCTCAGAGAGACTAATGAAATATAAATTGTAAATCTCGAAAAGTGGTGAATCTGGAAGTAGAAATACAGTGTCAGAGCGAATATAAACCAAGGAATCAGAGTGCCTTGACATGGGAAAGACTATTTCTTGATATCCACATCTGTGGTATAAATGCTATTTCGTTAGCAAATAGGTTGAAGATAAATAGAATAAAGTAATTCCTTCTGTAACCTAAATCAGAAAAAAAACAACATATTTATTTGTTTCAAATTAATTATGCCTTGGCACAAAGGCAAGAAAATTTTAATATAAATATTAAGGTATTAAATGAGAGCATTGTATTTCTTAAGAGAATGAGTAGTACTAGGCCAATTTACTTTTTTCTTTGCATCTTATTTATTTTGTGTGCATGTGTATATGTGTGTGGGCATGTGTGTGGATGATCATAGGACCACTGTAGGAGTCCGTTCTATTCTTCCTCACATAGATTCGAGGGATAGAACTCAGGTTGTCAGGCTTAGAGGCAGGTCCCTCTACCTGGTGAGCCATTTTGCTAGTACTAATTTATATTTTAGTAGAAAATATTAGCTAATTTTTTCAATAAAGAATAATAGTCATTTAAGAAAACAAATACATGGAGAGAGTAAGGTCATGACACAAACATATGATGAACATACATGAAAAAAGCCACTTGGCACACAGCCCAGAATCCCCTCCCCACCAAAACAAGACACAGAAAAAAGACTGCTTTCTTCTCAATAAACTGTTTCCATCACTAAAACAAACAAACAAAACCAAATACAGATAATTTAGGACACGTTGAGCTGTCCCAAAAAAGAATTATAGGTAAACTTGTAAGACTTGAGATAACAAGGAAAAATCTCACAGTTAACTTCCTCAAGTCTACTTCCTCATCTGTAAAGTGAGAATGATAATAGCTACCTAGAGCATTGTTAGGAGGATTAAGTGAGATGATATTGTACATTGTAAAGCACTTAACACAGTGGCTGGTTCACAGTAAGTCTTCAGTAAATGTTGGCAATTACTCTAATTGGTAATTTCAGATCCCATTGTTTAAGACAGAGGCATATTAGCTGGCTCTAGCATTTTAATGGCTGCCATGTACTATATAGTTTTTGCTTCTATAAGGTTTCATTTCTTTAAATATTCTCCCTGAAAGTGATGATCATTTGATAAAGACTCAATCAGCAGCAATGCACTGAGTGCTCGCTCCAGGGAAGGCTCTGAGCTAAATGTTAAAGTGGACAGAAATAAATGGAAGATAAAGTCCCCATCATAGAAAATTTATAATCACATCCCCCAAAGACCACTGAGAAATCCAAGAGTTTTGTTTTCCATAATGTGACAGTCATTTATCTGGTTCTTACACTCCCAGAATACTTTTGCCCCTTTCCCAAGGAAAAATTAACCCTGTCCTTTTTTATTTTAAAGAAAGGGTAGTTTTTGAGTTTAGTTTAAATGGGTAGTATTGACCATAACTACTTTACCTACTGCTGATGCCCCTAAACTTGGTGACTTAGCAATTATTGGAACAGCACCTAGAAGAAAGGCTGGAAGCTACATTGTGCCATTATAACACATTAAATGACAAAAGAGGGGATGTTGAAGGCTGAAAGCAAGTGTGGGTTCACAAGGTGTTGTGATTGTTAATATTGCTGACCTGACAAGATCTAGAATTATCTAGAAAGCAAGCCTCAGGGCACAGCTTTGAGGAATTATCTAGATCAGGTCAGCCTCTGGGCATGCTGTTAGGGGTTGCCTTGATTAGGTTAATTGACATGGGAAGACCCACCTGAGCTGCCCATAGCACCACTCCATGGACCCAGGTCCTGGACCTAATGGAAGGGCAAGGGATTGCTGCGACTGGCGTTCATCCGTCTCTGCTTCCTGAGTGTGGATGCAATGGGACCAGCTACCTACTGTCCAGCTGCCAGGACTTCCTTGCCTTGAACTTTAGGCTGAAATGAATAATTCCTCCCCTAAGTTTCTTTTGCTAAGGTGTTTTATCACAGCTATAAGACAACTAATAATGCAGGTGGTTTGCTATCTTTGAGCTGGGCCACTGGAACATGTTGCACGCTAGCTAATCTCTTCATGCCAATTCACTTTGCACATAGTGCCTATAATGCACAGTCTTCTTTGCATCATGAAGTCACTTTCTGATTGGACTCCCATCCCATTGAAGGTCTGTAATCATGATGTTATTAAATGGTAATTTACTCCTCTATCTCACATGGCTTTTCTGCAATTGGAACATATCGATGTGTATTTCCTATTAAATAAAAACAAATACTATTTAAAGAGAAAAACACGAAGAGGGAGAAGCACACGTGGAAAGAGAGAAGGAAGAAAGGACAGACAGAGAGAAAGGGAAAGGAGAGAAGAAATGGAGGAAGGAAGGGTAGGAGAGGAAGGAAAGGAGAGAGGAGAGAGAGAAAGGAGGAGGAGGAAAAGGAAGGAAGAAGAAGGAACAAAGGAAGGGGAGAGAGGGAGGGTGGGGATGGAAAGAAAGGGAAGGGATGGCAGAGGGGGAGAAGGTGGAGAGAGGATCTCAGCAGTTACTCGCTGAGCTCCATGACTGTGAATGACTCTCAGAGCTAGCAGGTATGAAATGGCACTAAGCCCAGAAAGTTAACATGGCTCTGAATATCCTGTAGAGAGTCCAGGTCCTAGCTATGTGGGCACCAGCCTGTCTATCTCCACTTTATTAGAACTGTACTTTTCTCTCTTCCTTCACCTAATGGCTCCTACTCAGGACTGGCTGCATCTGCCCCATGATTTCCCAGTCTTTGGTCAATATATCATCCCTTACTGGAGAATTTACATTTGTGAATCTTTCTGTCATTTTATAGTTAAACACCTGAGGAAGAAAATCAGTCCAAACCAGTCCATCACCGTTAAGTATGGGCACATCCTGTCTGAGGATCATTAAAAAGTAAAAGTAAAAAGTGAAAGCAAGCACATCCATCAGGGGATGATTCCAAGACATAGCCATTAGAGAATCCTATGTAAGAGGACTTTAAAAAAATAATCTTTTATTTTAGAAGTTTTTAACTCACAGAAAAATGAGAAGCTTTGACTAGTCCCCATGCATCCTCTCTGTTTCCCTTATTAGAATCTTATATTAGTGGGATACATTCATTATGATAAATGATCATACTTGATGGATTACTATTTGTTAAAATCTTATTTTTATTGAGTTTTTAGCTAATGTCTTTTTTTTTTTTTTGGTCTTTTTGAGACAGGGTCTCCCTGTAGCTCTGGCTATCCTGGAACTCAGTTTGTAGACCAGGCTGGCCTTGAACTCACAAAGATCCGCCTGCCTCTGCCTCCCGAGTGCTAGGATTAAAGGCGTGCGCCACCACGCCCAGCTAGCTAATGTCTTTTTATTGTCCTGGACTCCATATTACACTTATTTGCTATGTCTCATAGACCCCTCTTGACATTAAGGCTTTGTTTTGAGGGCTGGAGTCCTGGCTCAACCATTAAGAGCACGAGATGTTCTTGCAGAAGCCCCAGGTTTGAATCCCAGAACCCACATTACAGCTAACACCATCTGTAACTCCAGTTCCAGGGGATCCAACACCCTCTTCTGTCTTCTGTGAGCATTGCATGATATGGGTGTACTTACAATCATGCAGACAATATACACATAACACATAAAGCAAAACATAAAAAATAAAATAGTTTTTAAAAAGACTTCATTTTTGATGTCTTGACAATTTTGAGGAATATAGATAGGCTTATTGTTGACTATCTCCCAGTTGGGTGTTTTTTGTGATTACATTATGGGTCTTGGAGAAAACAAAAAACAAAAAAACAAAAACCATAGATCTCAGGTACCATTGTCAATGAATTATGGCAAAAGTGCATGTGATCAATATGGTGTGAGTCTTGGTCACTGGGCTGAGGTTGTGTTTGTCAGGTCTCAATACAATAAAGTTTCTCTGTCTTACTCTGTATTCTCCTTTTTGGAAGGAAGTGGCTATTTAACAACACCTGAGAGCAAGTCAGCACCCACGCCTACCCTCAGGGAGCTGGAACTGTGCTCTCTCTCCCCCAGGACATCAGTCTATGTAAATCACTTGGGATTCTTCACAGGCTATATTTTTTCTCTTTCCTCTCATTTGTTTCTTTATAAAATAGTTCATATCAATATAATATGAACTCTTGGGTTTTTATTTTATTTCCTGGGGATAATTCTATACTACTTTGTTGCTCGAATTTTTCCAGCTTTGGCCCCTGGTACTTTCAGTTCGCTCATGAACTCCACACACACACCCCCATCCTTGTGGGCTGTTGTTTTGTTTTGTTTTGTTTTGTTTTGTTTTGTTTGTTTTGTATAGCATCTCTTGGCTTTGGGGCACCATAAGAAGTTTCAAAGATATTATGCATATTTTCCTAGAATTACCTAGGATTCCCTGTATTCTTAGTTCATTACTGACCTTCCTTGGTTTTGACTGTGCTGGGGATTGTATTCAGCATGCTAACAAACATAACCATTGCGCAACACTCCAGCGCCTTTGGTTCTTTGTATTGGAGAATGATATTAGAAACTAGGATTTGGTTGAGAAGTGTGCTTGTTACTAGTGGAGTGTCATTGCCTCTATTCACAGTCAAAGATGGAACAAGGAAATACATGTGCATACAGAAATGTGTACTTTTTAATATTGATATAATTACATACTCTGTAAATTGAAGGAGTAGGACAGAGAGCTGTATCATATTCCTTCCCTGTTTCAACTGATGGTGACCTGTTAGATAACCACAGTATAATTTCAAAATGAGGAAACTGACAGAGGTAAAGTGTCTTTATGGTCCTAGGACTGGAGAGATGGCTCAGCAATTAACAGCACTGGCTATTATTATTGCAGAAGAGCCAGGTTCAAATTCCAGTACCCACATGGCAGGTAACAACAATTAGTAAATCCAGTTCCAGGATATCTGACACCCTCTTATGTACTCCACAGATACTATACACACGGATGTTATACACACATGTACATACATGCATGCAACGTACTCATATACGTATAATAAAACAAATAAATGAAAAGATGTATTTATGTTCCTACGTCATCTTAGTATGAATTGATTCATGTAACCACCACACAATCAAGATACAAAAGTACTCTATCAACATGAACAGATTTTTTTTTTTCTTTTGTTACTGGTTTGTTTTTAATTGTCAACTTGACACACCTGGGAAGAGGGAATGTCCTCTATTGAGGGATTTCTTCTATCAGAGGATATGTCTGTGGGGGCATTTTCTTGATTGCTAATTGATCTAGGAGGGCCTAGGTCATTGTGGGATGTTTGGGCATTAGGGAGGTGGTCCTGGCTTGTAGAGGAGAACTGAGGAGACCAATAGAGCCAGAGTTGGGAAGCAGCCTTCCTAGCGGTCCGGCTTCAGCTCCTACTTCAGCTCCTGCTCTGACTTCCTTCAGTGAGGCGCTGTGACCTGGAAGGGCAGCCAAATGAACTCTTTTCTTCCCAGGTTGCTTTTTTTCATGGTGTTTATCAAGGCAACAGAAACCCAACTAGAACAATTTCCCTCTTGCTACTCCTTTGTAATCACACGCACCGCCCTATTTCCTCCTTCGCCATGAACCGTAGTCAGTGCTCACAGTCACTAATCTCTTTTGTTTGTAATCTAGTGTTATGCCCAGATCACTGGGACCCCCCGAAAGACTACCAGACACGCGGCTCTGATGTAAATACAAAGAGTCTTTAAGCTCAAGCTTGGACCGCCACCCTCCTGACAGCAGGCTGGGAGAAGCGGTTCTGCAGCAGGGGGCAGGGAGGGGGCAGTTTGGGCATTTTGTTATTGATTCATAGGGACTGAGGAAGCATGATTTTTAGACTGATAGGTTGGGGTCACCTGGCAGCTTTGGTGGCGCCGTGGGGGTTGGGGGGAGATTTTACTCACTGAGTACATCCTGGCGGAAGAGCAAACATGTTTAACCTTCGGTCTTTCCCTGTTCGTTATTTTCAACAAACAACCTTTGGTTCTTCCCTGTTAGCTATTGAAATATTCTGTGGTTTCTCCTGGAATCTGAGGATGGGGGGGCTCTTTCTCGGATGCTGTATTTCCACAAAATAGAAAAATGGAGTCTATCTTGTTCCCTTATAACTGGTTCCTCTTTACACTACTTTTGAGAATATTATCTACATGAAGTCATTTAGTATTAACCCTTTGAGACAGGAACTGTTGTTCTTTTACTTGCCATCCATCCAACTTGTATGGATCCACACTTTCCTCCTTTGTTATTTGTACACAACATTCCATGCATGGTGTGGATATGCCATGGTTTACTGAACCCATTAGAGGATGGGTTGCTTGTTCCTAGTTTTGAGGCATTACAAGAAAGCTGCTATGAACATTTCTGTACAGGGTTTTGTACAGGCATGCTTCTCTAGGATCCATTCTAAGGACTATGATATATCACATAAGCCTCAGAGAAAAGCAGCATCACATCACAATGCAACCCAGAGAGGCATTGGCATATTTGTGAGTCTGCTAAGAGCAAGCTGTCTGTATGCTTCTGATTTCTGGCTCTGCTCCCTAAGATTTCCTTTACTGTTCAGGAAATGTATGTCCTTTTCTCCCTAATGTTTTGAAGCTATGTTTGATGAGGAGTACACTTAGATTCTTTCACTATAGGTTCTCATGATGTGAGTCTGGGGACTCATGAGAGCCCCAGTGATCTTTTCAGTGGGTTTGGGAAGTGAAAATAATGTTGATAACAATTTGAAGACTTTATCAGTGTTTTCAGTGCTGTTCTTTCCAGAGGCCACATGACATGTGATGACAGGACTAATGGAACATGTGCTTATGTGTCGACATTTACATCACACATCAGCAGGAATAACCCTTTTAACAAAAGCTCTTGGGGGTCCTTCATAATATTAACCATATACAAGGAATCCAAGACCAAATAGTTTGAGATCATTAACTTCCATTATTTGTGTTATTTCTGCTTGTTCTGTGTATCTGCTTAGACTGTGTAAGTTCTTGAATGGCATAAACTATCTTTTAACAGTTTTTTATAGTTATCAGTGTTGTCTACGGCAGTGATCTGCAAACATAGCGGACGATAAAACAGAAATGTGATGAAAAGATAAGAGACTGTGTTTTAGTTTGACTTCAATTGTTGCGACGAAACAATCTGACCAGTACCAACTTGGGGAGGAAAGGGTTTATTCATCTGACATCTCCTGGGTCACAATTTATCACTTATGGAGCCCAAGGTAGAAACTCAGGGAAAGAACTTGGAGGCAGGAACTGAAGCACAGGCTATGGAGGAACGCTGCTTACTGGCTTGCTCCCCTGGCCCATACTCAGCCTGCTTTCTTGTACAATATGGAATAACCTGGCCAGAGGTGGCGCCGCCCACAGTGGACTGGACCCTCCCACACCACTCAACAATCAGGAAGATGCCACACAGACATGGCCACAGGCCAGTCCAATGGAGACAATTCTCCAGTTGAGGATCCCTCAACCCAGGTATGTCAAGTTGACACTAAAGCATCTAGCATCAACTGCTTACGACATGAGCCAGCAAGGCCTGGGTCCACCTGTCAAAAGGACCAAAGGTGGATTCATTTTTGAGGATGGGGAAATTCCAAAATCAGCATATCATTTACCAAAATATCACCATCTAGTAGAAAAATGATAATAACTTAAATAGTTTTCTACCCATCTGCCCCCCACCCCCTTTTTTTGAGACAGGGTCTCCCTTTAGTCCCAGCTGGCCTGGAACTCTCTGTGTAGACCAGGCTGGCCTTGAACTCACAGAGATCCACCTGCCTCTGCCCCCCTCCCCCCCGAGTGCTGAGATCAAAAGCATGCTCCACCACGCCCAGCCCATCTGCCCTTTTCTGCATACTCAGATGCTAGAAGAAAGCCACACAAATTATGTATTAATTTTTTTGCAGCAGTATTCAAGCCTAGAAAAACAAGAGATATATGGAAGATGAAATTTGTTGAAATTTCCTTGGACTATTTTTTTTTTTTTAATACAGAGAAGATTTCTACTAAGTGCAATGGTAACTTGGAAAGAGTAATTTATCAGTTTCAGAAAATGACATGCATGTGAACTTACCTCCTGTTTTGCACTGGATGTTGTACTAGGCTTAGAGAGCATAAAGATGAAAGATCTGTTTCTTATAACATATTTATTCACAGTTTAATGCTGGTTTAATTTTTGAATCCCCAAATGAAGTGTCGAGCCCCTAAGAATATTCTCTCTCTCTCTCTCTCTCTCTGTTCCATGATGCTAGTTCTACCAAATGAGCTGCACTCCCAGCTACTGCTTCTGTATTTAGAAGAAAGTGCTTATTCTGGGATACATTTTTTCTAAATTCATTTTTAAAAGTGGGCTTGAATACCCTTATCTTCCCAAACAACTCAATTTACAGAAAACAAAATGTGCAAATGTTCTGATTAAGAGCGTGTGTTGGAGGCTGCAGGAGCTACTGAGAACCAGGGACACATGTGGATGAGACACTTGGTTCTTGGCCTATTCAACAATCTGACAAAATAATCTATTTTTCATTATTTAAAAAGGTATTTCTCTTTGTTAAGAGAAAATACATTTATATGTGGTTTTTAAAATGATACATGTCCAATCTTATCACTAGAACCCCCCAAAGAAAACCTAGTTTGACAGTGTTCACTTGACCTTTATGAGAGAATATTTCCTCTTCAATTGTACGACATTGTTCTTTTTGGTTCTTTGCAATCCATGTGCAGCCCATCTCCATTCTCCTGTTACACGTCTTGCTTTTTAATTAGGTTAGTGCATGCTAATGCACAGCTGATTGTAGGGGAATATTTTAAGTTTTATTTTAACTGCAATAAAATAGTCTCGTGCTAAATGTTTGCAAAGGTCAAATTTTTTACATGAAAAAGCACTTCTACAGAGAATAAAAGAATGTTATTGACTAGCTTCTTATAGCAGGCATATGGCAGATGCTTGGTGAACGTGGACAGAGTGATGGAAATAGTAGATATATGTTAAAACTCTCTTCATTGGTTAAGTTAAATATTTATGGTGTACATTCTTTTTTCCTGAGGATAGTGGGGGAATGAAGACATTCTCATGTACCTTAGTATCTAGAGGAAGAGACTTATTTACCCTAAACATATAACAGGACGGTATGGATGACAGTGGAAAATCTGTGTAAATATTTTGAGAACAAAATTTTGGAATTACCTAACCCAGATTCAAAGAACGAGAGATGGCTTTTAAAAAAAAGGAATGGATGCTTCCTTGAGTAACAAAGAAATTGCTGAAGAGGAGGCGAAGGGCAGAGTGGAGTGGACACAGAGAAGTGAAAGGTGAAGGTGCACAGTGATAATAAGCATGAGAAACAGCATCAAGGAGGATGGAGGGGAGGGAAGCCAGGAGGAGGGAAGGCCAGGCGGAGAACGTGAGGGGCCGAAAACCAACTCACCGGTCTAGGATGGAAATGTAAAGTCAAAGGGGAGAAACGGGCAGAAGGGTGTACATTACACTATGCTCTGCTCTTCACTAGAGAGGACCCTCAACTTCTGTGGTGGATCTTAGGCCTGGCTATTAAGTCCACTGGGGCCCTAGGAGAAGGATGGGTTGGTGATGTACTTGAATCCCTGGGCACCTAGGCCATTGATGCAACTATTTCTCACATGGAATCCACATGTAAGTCAAGGTCGAAGATACACTTTCCATGTGTCAGGGTGTGCCCTCTCTGGTTTGCTTCCCTCTGGAAGAGCTTCCCTGCACAGGGTTCCTTCTATTGGTTTAAGAATTCTGGCCTGCTTCTGGGAGAATAAGAAGCACTTGGGTGGACACGTTGCTCCCAAATATAGCAAGAGTGAAAGGAGATAGGATAATCTGCTTAATCCTCATTGATTCTATAGTATAGACGAGTAGACAGTCCTCAGTATGGTTCAGCCAAAGTCACCTTGGGACCTGGATGGTGCATTACAGCTTTATGCACCCCCACACATTCCTTTGTTCCAGATAGTTTTGAAAGAGTCAAAGAAAATTTCCTGACTCCATAGGAGGGTCATTCAGATTTTTGTTCATTAAAGGAGCTAGAGAGGATAAAAGAGTTGATGCAGTTTGCATGGTGACTGAGCCCAGTGACTGGTTATGATCATGTGTCTGAAGAAGTAAGTAAGGGTCATTGGAACTAAGGACGTGTAGAACCTATATCAAGTTGGGTTTCCCATGTGTGGGAGCTGGGGTGAGGAATTCACTTTTCAATCTCCACAGTCCTCATGGGATTTGTGGGGAACTCCCTGGGGAGAGCTGCAAGAAGTATCAGAGGGTAACACAACTCTAAGAATGGATGCTAGAAGTTTTTAATGTTGATGTATGAACAACACCAAATGGAAATAGTTTGTATACATTTGTTTGCCTGTGCCTAATGAGAATATACTATGCCTTAATTTGCTAGAATAGGGTAACAAAATGCCCCAAACTGAGCAATTTTAACAGAGAAATTTATCTTCCCAGTGTCCCACAGTGCTGAAAATCACAATGCTGATGCTCGCCTGCTTGGTTCCTTCGGCAGGTAGTGAAAAGAATCTGTCCCATGACTCCCAGCTTCTTGGAGTTTTCTGGCAGTCTTCACCATCCCTTGGCTTGTAGAGGCATCACCCAGTCTCTGCTTTGAGTTTTGTATGTTGGTGTTCCTGTATTGGTGTCTCTATCCAAAGGTCTCCCATATTGGGTGAAGGGGATATGCTAATTACCTCGTTTTAACTAATTATATCTGCAGTGACTTTTCTTCCAAATAAGGCCATAGTCTTTTAGGGGGAGAAGGGACAAAATTAAATCATAATACCAGGTTAAGGTTTGAAAAATATTAATTTAAAAAATTTAACTTTTTTAGCAGTTTTTAAAAATTTTATTTATTTTTGTGTGTGTATGAGTGTACTGTCTGCATGTAGGTTTGTGCACCCGTGTTGTGCAATGCCGCCGAGGTCAGAAGAGGGTCTCATATTCCTCTGGAACTGGAGTTCTCCTGGAATTGGAGTTACAGATGGTTCTTAGCCGCCATGTGGGTGCTGGGGATCAAATCCTGGTCCTCTGCAAGAGCAGTCGGTGCTCTTAACCGCTAGGCTATCTCTCCAGCCCTAAAAGTTTTAACTTTTTAAAATTAATTTGTGTGTGTGCGCACAAAGGTCAGAGGACAACTTGTGGGAGTTGTTGGTCTTCTTCCACTGAGTAGAACCTGGGTATTAAACTCAGGTCATGAGGCTTGGTGGCAGGTGCTTCTATTCACTGAGCCACTTTGCCAGTTTAATCTTAAAATCTTAATTCTATTTTGTGTTTTAAAAAACTTACCATGAGTTCCAGGCGTGGTGGTGCATGCCTTTAATCCCAGCACTCGGGAGGCAGAGGCAGGTGGATCACTATGAGTTCAAGGCCAGCTTGGTCTACAGAGTGAGCTCCAGGCCAGCTGGGACTAAAGGGAGACCTGGTCTCAAAAAACAAACAAACAAACAACCCAAACAAAACAAAAACTTACCATGAGAACAAAAAGAGAATCTCTGTCATTGACTGGTAAGCGTAGAATAGAACCAATGATCCAGTCATATGATTCTTGGCCATATACCCAAAAGACTATATCCTACTGCAAAAATACATATTCATTCATGTTCATTGCTGTCATTTTCATAATAGCCAGGAATTGGAAACAATTTAACTGTTCATCGACTGATGAACAAAAAATGAAAATATGGTACATGTACACAATGAAATATTATTCAGCTCTTTAAATAATGAAATTATGAGGAGCTGAACAGATGGCTCAGAAGTTAAGAGCACTGGCTGCTCTTGCAGAGGACCCAGGTTCATTTCCCAGCACTCATATGATAGGTAGCAACTGTATATAATTCCAGTTCCAGGGGAATCCAATGCCCTCTTCTGACCTTGCTGGCACTGGATGACACGGATATACTTGTGTACATGTAGCCAATACATTCCTACACATAAGATAAAAATAATAAAAAAATGAAATTATGAAATGGATGGAATTGGAAACAGTCACCCTAAGAGGTAACCAAGACACAGAAAGACAAACATCATATGTTCTCTCTCTCTCTCATAGCTGGATGCTAGCTTTAAAATGTTACTTTTCAATGTTTTCTTTTATCTTTTTGAGACAGGGTCTCCCTGGAACTCGAGCTCCCGCTGTAGACAAGGCTGGCCTTGAACTCACAGACATCTGCCTGCCTCTGCCTCCCAAGTGCTAGGATTAAAGGCATGTGCCACCACATCTGGCATTTTTAAGAAATATTTTATTATTTTCATTTCAGGTGTGTGAGTGTATTGCCTTAATGTGTGTGAGTGCACCCATGTCCTACAAAGCTATGCAACTTATAATTGGAAAATCCATACATGCCAGGAAACTAATAAATGGCCACGGCTGGGGCTTCATGGGATGGAAGAATACAGTGATAAATAAAGAAGGAGAGGGTAATAATGGTGTAGGAATTGTTAAAGAGGGGGCGAGGAATGGAAGGGTAGGGCAGAGGAGGGACTATGGGGAGAGCAAAATTGGCACTAAAGACCTTTAGAAAAATTCATATGGAAACCTCCCACTGTAGAAGTGTCTTAAAGTGTGTATAGATATGTAGATATAGATTCATTCTAAAAAGATATTAAAATGAGTTACCTTAGCACAGGTGGACTTTGCCCCTACCAAACAACGTAGGCTTACAAAGAAAAAGCCCAGTGTCAAGAATGGAATCCCTCTTTTGAAGCTGTTGACCAGGGGTCCCATATACCTCAGATAACACTAGATTCCCTCTTTTGAAGCTGTTGACCAGGGTCCCACAGACCTCAGATAACAATGGCCATTGTCCCTGCTCTTGGTGGCCCACCAGAACTTGATAGTTAGACCCGTAGCTGAAGACACTATATTCACGAGTCATAGAACAAACAAGGAGGAATGACACTTTACTGACTTCAAAGCCTCATCCCTACTGACTAGAGCTAGGAGATGCTGTGCAAGCTACCTAAAAAGGAAACTAATCACCAGCCTTGTCTAGCTGTGAATCCTGCCAGGTCTAACAACTGGCCTGACAAGATATGCCCACTGGTGGAATAGTGACACAAATGTTATGGGAGTATCTATCCATGCTCTAACTGAATTTAAGGTCTGTTTCATAAGCTGGAGCCCATACCTGACTTATCAGGCCTAAAAGTCTTAATTTTTAAAAATTAAACTTTAAGCATTTTATTTATTTACTTACTTTTAATTATTTATGTATATGTGTGTGTATAGACACAGTGATCAACTTGTGGGAGTTGCTTCTCTTCTTCTACCAGGTAGGTCCTGGGGGTTAAACTTAGATCATGAGGCTTGATAACAGTTGCTTCTACCCATTGAACCATCTCCCCAACCTAAGTTTAAAATTTATTATTATTATTACTATTGTTATTATTATTATTATTTGAGATAGGGTCTCTCTGTAGCCACAGCTAGCCTGGAACTCATTATGTTGACCAGGCTGGCCTTGATCTCAGAGATCCGCCTGCCTCTGCATTGCAAGTACTGGGACTAAAGGCCTGCACCACCAGACCTGGCTCATAAAATGTTTATGTTTTTAAAACTGACTGTGAGAGGGGCTGGAAAGATAGTCTAGTGGTTAAGAGCACTGACTGCTCTTGCAGAGGACCCGGGTTTGATCCCTAGCACCCACATGGCGGCTAAGAACCGTCTGTAACTCCAATTCCAGGAGAACTCCAGTTCCAGGGGAATCTGAGACCCTCTTCTGACCTCCGAGGCATTGCACGACACGGGTGCACAGACCTACATGCAGACAGTACATTCATACACATACAGAAATAAATAAAAAAAATAAAAAAACTGACTATGAGAAAAGAAGAAAACCTCTGACACTGGCAAGTGTAGTATAGAACCAATGACCTCTTTTTTTGGGGGGGGGCTTTTTGAGACAGGGTCTCCCTGTAGCCCCAGCTGTCCTGGAACTCACTATGTAGACCAGGCTGGCCTTGAACTCACAGAGATCTGCCTGTCTCTGCCTCCCAAGTGCTGGGACTACAGGCATGCGCCACCACGCCTGTCCCTCTTTGTATAAAAGAAAAATGATCAATAAATGGGTTATTAAAAGCTAAAACAGACTGAGCCTCAATTGTTCCCCTTCTATGCACCCCCACACCGATCCCCTCAGTGTGTATATTGACCATCTACTATATGAGACTTGGAGTAACCAAGATATGGTTCATGTGCCCAAGAAAGTCAGAATTTCAAGGAGGAAGCAGATTTGTGAATAGTCTCAAGGACTCATGATAAGTGCTATGATAGTCTTTACTCCCTCACTAATATGCCTCCATCGTTTAAGAAACCAGCAAGATCTTCATTGTGAAGCTATGGATAGAAGTTCCAGAATAATCAAAGCAGGGACAATGGAGGCCTTTTTATAAAGCTAGTCAAAATCTATACAAGTAATATTTCCCGTATGTTATTTTACAACTGGACAGGCTGTTAAGAGACAATAGTCACTGTGCAGGAGTGAATGGCTGTTCTGTTGAGCCAGCTAATTAAGAGTTAGGCCACGACTGTAAGCTTTCATTAATGTATGGATACCATGGGCTTCTCAGTCTTAGTACCATTGTCATTTGGGGATAGGTATTTAAAAAATATTAGGTGTTTGTTTTGTGCATTTGTGGGCATTTTATCCTTGGCCTCTACCCATGGCAACCAGTAGTAGGAATCCCCTTCCTCATTTCTGACAGCTGTACAGCATTGCTCCAATTGAAAATACTCATGGGGGACTGGAGAGATAACTCAGCAGTTGAGAGCACTGGCTACTCTTGCATAAGACCTGGGTTTGAATCCAAGCACCCACATGGCAGCTAACAACCATCTATAACTCCAGTTCCAGGAGGTCCAACACCTTCTTCTGTCCTCCATGGGCATTGTGTGATACAGGCACACTTACATATATGCAGGCATAACACTCATACACATAAAATAAAAAGACAACCACTCATGAATACCCGAGTTCAAGCTCTATTTCATCATACCAAGTTTATTGTGTGCTATATTGATTGAGATTCCTAGTCAATTCTATTTTAAGTTGGGCAAAATAAATGTACCTCAGTTGTTTGTTAGTGTTTTGGGGCTAGAGGTATAAATTGTTAACATGGACATTCTAAGAGTTTAAGACAGACTAATAACTTATAACTTGAGCTAGTAAACTTAAAGCTCTCAAAATATTTTTAAAGTATTTTTTAAATTTATTTATTATTTTTTATGTGTGTGAGTAGGTCAGAAGAGGGTGTCGGATTCCTCTGGAACTAGAGTTAAAGACGGTTCTTAGCCTCCATGTGGATGCTGGGAATCGAACCTGGGTCCTTTACAAGAGCAGTCAGTGCTCTTAACCGTTGAGCCATCTCTCCAGTCCCCAAAGCTCTCAAAATATTTTTATGATGGATTAGTGTTTAATACAGACAATGGAAGTGATGAAGGAAAGCAAGAAAGGAAGAAGACAAATCAGAAGAGGATGGTTAAAAGATTCTTTTTAACCTTAGAGAAAATGATTCACCCCTAGGGAGTGAGTAAGGAGGGGAAGAAGAGTGCGGCCCCTAGGCCAGTCACTTGGACACCATTGCCAATATTCTGTCAGTTTAAGCCTAAGGTTCTCTCTCTCTCTCTCTCTCTCTGTCTCTCTCTCTCTCTCCCTCTCTCTCTCCTCCCCCCCCACCCCGTGTGTGAGCATAGGTGTGCAAACACAAGTATGCATGTGGAGGCTAGAGGAAAACTTTCAGTGTTACTCCTTGGGTTCTAACTGCCTTCCCCCTCCCCCTCCCTGCACACACACACACACACACACACACACACACACACACACACACACTGGCCTGAAACTCTGCAAGCAGGCTGTGCTGGGTGACCAGCAAGTGCCACCCTCCCTAGAGCTGGGCTTGCACGTGAACACCACTGTGTCCTGCTGCTCTTATGTGGCTTCTGCAGGGATCAGGTTCCTGCGCTTGCAGTACAAGCGCTTTACCAACTGAGCCAGTTCCCTAGCCCCTCCATTCCGAGATTTTAAAGGGCTGTTCTGTTGCCCCCCAGGCCCCAGATCATCCCTCTTCTTCGCATACCATGCCATGGTTGGGAATATGAGCCTTATTAGACTGGAGAGCCTTTTCAGGCCTACTCGGCCTGGGTTACCTACCAAGATGCTAGATATCCCAAGCTTTTAGAACTGAAAAGACCTAACTTGACTCTCAGAACTTGAGTGATTTGCTGACAACAGCCCTGGCACAAATGGTTCTCAGCAGCAGTTATTTTACTGAGCTGAACTTTTTTACATATCAGATCATTACTCTTAAGTACAAATACGTAGTCTTAGTGGAGTAGCGGGGCATAGCCTGCATTGGATTTTGATAGTTCTGGCATTTGGTTCAGCAACAGCTTGACCCAGAGTTAATTAGTCTGACAATTCCTGCTGGCTGTTTAATCAAAATACTGCAACTTTCAACTTCATCAGTAATTTAGTTCATTTGTCTTTATTATGATTCCACGATTACTTCTGGTTAGAAGACTAGTATTTTTGATGACTGTAATGTTAGTGATGAATGATGATAATAATATATGAAAATATGTATTAATATGTGCACTATAACGTCAGCTTTAAAAATGTTTCCTTGACGGAGAGAAGATGCAACTGTAGTGTTGAATACTCAAACTCTCTTTCCTATGCTTGATCATTTAAATTATCACCAGTGATAGGAAAACATTCAATTTAAGAGGACACACATCTTCTTCTCTAAAATAGTTTAAATACTTTTGAAAATTATACCAAAAAGAATAAGGAGACTGGGACTTTAAAAGCAACTCTTCTAATCTACCTCCTTAACAAATCACTTCCATTTTCCATGTTTCCTCCAATCTTGTTTGCATGCATAACCAATTTTATATAGTTGCAATTACAGTGTACATTCAATTTTGTATTCTGCTTTTTTCACTTAGCATTATTCTTCCATAATAATTTAAAGAGAGTTTTATTTACGGTTATTTCAAATGTAGAGAATATAATTTTCTAAACTGTACTTAAGTGCTCAATTTAAATATTTTAATGGCCAACCCAAATCACCAAATATATTCTGGATAAGGGTATGCTATAGTTAATGCTTAACACTGCAGGAAACAACTTGCATATACATTAGATTAAAGTCAAACGTTATATGCAAATGAAAATGGGGATATTAAAGGCTGGTCATTTTTATGTATTGCAGATTTATTTTTTTTATCAGTCAGATGTACTTCTAGAATTGGTTAGTCTGGCTGCTAAATTTTTCATGCCCTGAACTAATTTAGCCAGTTGTAAAATTGTACCTTTCTGCAGATGACTTAACATGCATACCTCATTTATACTTGAACTTCCTATGATTCAGATAGCATTATCCTAAATGATGTTAAGAAATTGTTCATTTTCTGTGTCAGCGAAAAACGAGGAAAGGCCAACCACATTTTGCCTGAAGAGAGTCATGTCAGAACTGACATCTTGGCAGACACAAAAATGCAAGTAAGATATTTTAATAGGGCATACTAAAACTAATGAACTGAGGACCAATATACACTCTACATTGTATTAAAGAGGCATCCCCCGAATTTACTAATGTTAAAAGACATGCTTTATTAGTTGCTGGAGGAGAGGCCTATTTCATTTAGTTTATCAGTTAAAACCCAAATTTGTTTCCTTTTGTGTAATTTCCAACCTTTGTTTTTAAAATGGAGCTTGGGAAGGTAGATTTTAAAAAATTATTTGTTGTACATAGAAAATAAAGAAAAGAAGCAAAGTTGGCTTCTATTTCAAGAAACGGGGAATCTGAACAAGGACATATTTTGCTTGACAAACTAAGGGGCCTATTGAGGCCTTTCGTGAGCAAAACTGGGTTATTAGCAAGCTCTGTAAGGACAGTTTCCACTGAATTTACCATCTACTAGGCATTTATTCACATATATTTCTAAATTTAAGTCTCATACTATCGGGGTGGATTCTTTTTGCCCAGAGAATGTAAGGACCAGCAGTAGAACTGATTTAGAACATTTAGAAGAGCTTTGAAAGTAGGAGAAAAAAAAAAAAAAAGAAGACCCTACTATTCAAATGTAAAGTAAGAATGTAAAATGTAAAAGGACATTGCTGTTGTATTAGGTTTTTCTTGTTGGTATGACAATATCTCATAGGAAGCAACTCAACAGGAGAAAGGGTTTGTTTTGCCTTGAAGCTTGAAGGATACAGCTTGAGGGACTTAGTCACACAGTATCTACAGTCAGTAGGTACACAGTATCTGTGTATCTGTGAAGTATCTAGAAGAAGTAGAGAGCAGGCAGGAAATGGGGTCTGGCTACCAAACCTCTAGGCTCTTCCCCAGTGACTCTCTCCTTTCTGCAAGGCTTCATCTCCTAAAGGTTCCACAACCTTCAAAAACAGTTCCACCCCCCAAGGACCGAGTGTTCCAACATAGGAGTCTATGGTGGATATCTCACGCTCAAACCATAGTAATTATCCTCTTTCTCTGTCAACTGCTTTTTTTCAAAGATTGAGAAGGTGAGACCCCAAAGATTAGAAATGATTGCCGCTGGATTTATTCTTGAATAACATTTGGAGTGTTACTTGAAGATCTGTTTAGGCTCTTGGTGACTGTGAGAGGGCAAAGCTGGCAAGCACTGGGTCATTCCATCCTCCATGTTAGGTTTACAGGATGTTGTAACTTCTCAAGAAAAAGGGCCGGGTTCTTCCTCTCTGGATTTAGAGGTCTGGGTGCTCAGGCCAAACTGCAGCAGCCTAGGGCTCTGGGAATGTTGCTGTGGCTTGAATGTGTCCTTTGAGAGCTCATATGTTGCCAGTGTGATGGTAGCAGGGGGTAAATCTGTAGGAGATGGTTAGGTCACAGGTAAAGTCACTCCTGCCTCGGGGATGGGATTCGGTGCCTCATGAAAGAGGCTTCCCAGCTCGTGTGCTTCCACCATGCCAGGATGTAGCCAGAAGGCCCCATCAGGCCCAAAGGCTGGCTCCTTGGAAGATAAGTTCCTGTGCTTTGTAAATGGTCCAGCCTGAAGAATACTGTTACAACTTCATAAAATAGACTTTGGTTCACAAATGAGGGGCCGTCATCAATGCTTGAGGGCCCGTTAGGAAGGCCTACCTTGACCTGGCCATTTGAACTCACAGTCTCCCCCTGGCTTTGAGTTTCTTCCCTGCATGAGTTTCCCCCACTCATAACAATGATTACTTTCTAACATTCTAAATTACGTTTTCTCTTAGTCTACCATAAGCATAGATATTTTTGTTTCTTTGGTTTTCTGTTTTATCTTAACTCCCCCAAAAAAACCCCACCCCAAAGCAAAATAAAAAAATCAGCAGAAACAGTTTCAGTTAAATGTACATACTGCTTTTCCAGAGGACATGAGTTCGATTCCCAGAGCCTTTGTCAGCCAGCTCACAA
Source organism: Rhizomys pruinosus (assembly GCA_009823505.1). Classification (NCBI taxonomy): domain Eukaryota; kingdom Metazoa; phylum Chordata; class Mammalia; order Rodentia; family Spalacidae; genus Rhizomys; species Rhizomys pruinosus. The sequence goes on from VZQC01003076.1 coordinate 708,947, forward strand.
CCGCCTGTATGTAACTGTATGTAGAGAACTACATTTACATGCATAGACACACATATATACATATAATTTTTTTTGGTATTTTTTGAACAGGGTCTCCCTGTAGCCCCAGCTGGCCTGGAACTCACTGTGTAGATCAGGCTGGCCTCTGCCTCCCAAGTGCTAGGATTAAAGGCATGTGCCACCACGCCCAGCATATATACATGTAATTTTTTTTTGTCTTTTTGAGACAGGGTCTCCCTATAGTCCCAGCTGGCCTGGAACTCACTATGTAGACCATGCTGGCCTTTAACTCACAGAGATCCGCCTACCTCTGCCTTCTGAGTGCTAGGATTAAAGGTGCGTGCCACCATGCCTGGCTTAATATACGTAGAATTTTTAAAAAAGAAAAAAAAAGATAGTGATTAAGTGAATGAAAACTCACTGTTACATTCACCATTGACTCAGAGTCATTCTCAACTGTCACAGAGTACTGTTCTCTAGGCACCGTGGAAGCACTGTAATAAATACTGAATATTTGACTTCATCCACATCTTGTTTTAACAGCTCTGAGCCATTCCAAGTCTCACTGCATTTCACTCACCTGTAGAGGCGGTGTGTCTGTTATTTGTGCTTCTCTTCTACAACCACGTGTTCCCTGCAAAGAGCCAAGCAGTGCTTCTCAGTGTCCCCTGTGGCATCAGTGAGAGCATCTTCTGCAAAGTACAGCATTCAAGGTCTAGGGGCAGCTGAACAGAAACTCTGGGGTTGGCATAATACCCCAGATCTAAACCAGCCTTGAAGGTGATTTTGATATTCTCACATTTGAGAACTAGTATAGAGTACTTAATTCTAAAGCTCTTTGGTTACTTTTAAAGATAAAATAGATCTCGAATGTGATAATATTGAAATCACCTTCAGGGCTGGTTTAGATGGTAGAACTCGGGTGGGGTGGGGGGCATGGAAAGGGAAATGACTCTAAAATGGACTGAGAAATGATGTATGAAATGCACAAAACTTGGGGCTGGAGAGATAGCCTAGCGGTTAAGAGCACCGACGCTCTTGCAGAGGACCCGGGTTAGATCCCCAGCACCCACATGGCGGCTAAGAACCGTCTGTAACTCCAATTCCAGGAGAACTCCAGTTCCAGGGGAATCCGAGACCCTCTTCTGACCTCCGCGGCATTGCACGTCACGGGTGCACAGACCTGCATGCAAAACAAGACATTATACAACATACAAAAAAAAAAAAAAAAAAAAAGAAATGCACAAAACTTCAATAAAATATTAATATATATAAAGATCTATTTTAATTGTGTGTATGTGTGTATGTATACATGTTGGCAGCCTACCACACAAACAGTGTGTGCGCACCATGCCCTAAAGATGGCGCCGACTTCCTGAGTCACTACAAGCCGTTTCCCGCCGTTGCCTTTGCATTGGACAAACTGCGCATGACTACTGCTCTCTGAGCCCGCGCTCTCTGAGCCCGCGCTTCTGACATGCAAATGAGGCATCGGACGGTGCACCAATCCAGAGCATACCCGAACCCTCTAGACTGCTATATAAGCAGTGCCTCTTCCCCATTTCGGGGTCCTTCTCCTAAAAGAGCTGTGTACAATAAATACTGCTACAGAAGAATCCTGTTGTCCGCGTGAAGTTCTTGCCGGCGAGACTGCTGCGCGGGACATATACATGTGTGATTTCGGGTACCCCGAGAGGCCAGAAGAGGGTTTCAGATCCCTTGGAACTGGAGTTACAGGCCTTTGTGAGCTGCCTGACATGGGGGCTGGAAACCCAACTCTGGTCCCCTGTAAAAGCAGTATACATTCTTAACTGTTGAGCTATCTCTCTCTCTCCATCCCTATTTTTAGTTTTTTCTTTTTCTTTAAATAGTGAAGAGCAGGAAAAGGAGATTTTCCTCAATGTGGTCTGAGAAGAGAGTCAAAGAGATTCAGTGATCTTCCCTAGGTCTATCTTCAGCATCCTGGAGTGAGGTTGAAGTTTAAGTAGGGGCCAGAGCTTTGTGTATTTCAGTAGTCCCCAGTGAGAGTGCAGTTCTTGATCCATAATTATCTTTTCTGTAAGGTGGACTAAGGAGTTTCTAATCTCTTTCCAGAAGTTTCCCCTCTGGCTTTAGGCTTTCTTTTCTGCCAGCATGAGATTTCTGGGGAATTCCAGTTCCTTGAGGTCTGTTGTTTCAATAGTCTGACGGCCAATGTTAGGGACACAAGAGTTTCTTTGGAATATTTTCACCCCTGCCAAGCTAGTTATCCCTTTTTAGTTTTTTGAGTCTCATATAGCCTGGGCTGACTTTGAACTTACTATGTATCTGAGGATTGACCTCAAATCCCTGCCAGCTGCTGGGACTGCAGGTGTGTATGTATCATCGTGTTAGCTAGGTGAGAACTTTTGGCAAAAAAAATGATAAAAGTGGAGTATTGGTGACCAGATCCAGCCTTTGGGGCGTTCAGTGTTCTCAATAAGGTGCCATGTTCAGGAAAAGCCAACGGTTTGAATTTGTTTCCCACTGTGTTAAGTTGAATCACCATAAATGTGTTGGTTTGATCCAGCACAGATTTGTGTGATTTTACAGTTCTGGAGTTAGAGGTCCTGAAACATGTCCCATTGGGTTCACATTAAGGGGTGGGCGAGCTGTGTCCCTTCCACAGACTGTCAACATTGCCTGCATTTGCTTGCGGCACATTGCCTGCAGCAGCTCAGTAATCCCAGCCCTTTCTCTGACTCTGCCTTGCTTCCTCTTTATTAATAAGTACCCTTGAGATTACCCTGTTCCCACTCAGCCAATTTAGGACAATCTTGCCATCTCATGACCCTTAATTTAAAAAATGTCAAGTCCATTTGGCCATGCGATGTATCATACTCACAGGTTTCAGAGATTCAGATATGGACCCTTTTGGGGGGGGGGCCTGCCATTGTATTCATTAGGTGGAATAAAATATCAAGCTGTTCATGTTTTAAGGATGCTGGACATTGTCTTACTGGCAAGTGCAGTTACCCTGTGGCAGCCACTGCTTTTGCCATCCTTCAAAGACATGAGAAGACACAGCTTTTCAAACTTCCAATATGGACTGAAGACTCACGTCTCTCCAAGAATCCTCCAAACTCTCAGTGTCAGATGGGGACTGCTGAGACATCCAACTTGTGGACTGAGTTACTACTGGGGTTTCCACTTCTTCAGAGTATAGAGTGCCATTGTTAGACTACCCAGGCTGTATCATGGAGACAAGTACAGGAAGATCAAGACAGGACGTGGTGCTTACTGGACCTCATTTGGTGACCATGGGAAGGGAAAACCCCAGTGTGGAATACAAGAGCAGAATGGTGGTTTGGGCTTGCCAAGGAGGAGCCTTCAAACATGACATCTTTCAGCCTAATTAAAAAAAATCATAAGCTGAAGATGCTAAAGCCTATGATATATGTGGTATGCATATGTGCATATTTTGGAGTGACGGATATTGGAAGGAATAACAACAACAACAACAACAGAGAAGTCCTCGTCAAAGAACTGACTGAAACAGTGAACTTCTGCTTGAAACAGTAAACTTCTCCGTCGAGAATTTTGAGAGAGAGGCTGAGAAAAAGATGAAAAACATGTTTGGCAGAATGCATGAGCTCTGGTGGGATCGGGGGGCAGAAAGGGGGAAAAGGGTCTAGATTTGATTTGTAATGTAATTTGATTTGTATGAAATGCACAGAGCTTCAGCAAAACATTGCCTTAAAAATTAAAAAAAAAAAAAAAGAATGCTGAGCATGTACTTCAGTTTGTAGAGTGTCTGCCTAGCATGCATGAGGCCCTGGGTTCAATCCATATAAAGCTGGTGTGGTGGGCCATGTGTAATCCCAGTACTCAGGAGGTAGAAGTAGGAGGCTCAGAAGTTCAAGGTGATTGTAGCTACGTGATGAGTTTGAGGCCAGCCTGGTGTACATGAGACACTATGTGAAAATAAGGAAAAAAAAAGGTGACTTCATAATGTCATAACAATTGCTTGAGGAGTAACAGTAGGAAGTACAAAGAGGTAGACCAAAGAAGGGCTTTTCAGATCTATTAAAAATCCATTACAGCTGGGCGTGGTGGCGCATGCCTTTAATCCTAGTACTTGGGAGGCAGAGGCAGGAAGATCTTTGTGAGTTCAAGGCCAGCCTGGTCTACAGAGTGAGTTCCAGGACAGCTGGGGCTACAGGAAGACCCTGTCTCGAAAAGACAAAAAAAAAAAAAAATCCATTACAAATGGAAGCCTTTTTATATGGTTAGTCATGATAAAGCCATCTATTATATTCATATATGTTATATTTATGGTGACTGAGACTGTGGGGCATGGGTCCATTCCCTGTGTGAGTGGGATGGGCAGTTCCATAGAGACTACTGAGGGGTGCTAGGAAGAGCCTGCTCAACTAAAAATTTTTTTGGTCTTTTCGAGACAGGGTCTCTCTGTAGCCCCAGCTGTCCTGGAACTCACTCTGTAGACCAGGCTGGCCTTGAACTCACAAAGATCTGCCTGCCTCTGCTTCCCAAGTGCTAGGATTAAAGGTGTGCGCCACCACACCTGGCCCTCAACTAAAATATTTTTACTGATGTTAGTGAGCCTCACGATCTGAACCCCTGTGTCTCTGAAAAAGAAAACATCTCGAAAGAGGTCATTTTTATTATGATTAAGGCTTGAGCCAGTTCTTTGTTCAAATATAATTTATCTATGAAATCCAGTTAAGATAGATGTGATTGCCTGGAAGAAGAAATGCCATAAAGTGGAGGCCTGAGGCGCTGTTTACTAGCACTGTATGCTAACTTCTGTTTTCTGTAAAACCAAGCTAATTATGCTGATGTCATAGAATTAGTGCATGAATTAAAATACATAGTGTATCTAAAATACTTCTCACAAATCTGAGACCAGAGTTGATTGTTCAATGACTGCTCTACTTATTCCTGTGTTACCTTCACTACTGCTATTTATTACTGTAGGATGAAAATCTTGAAAGGGGCTGGAGAGATGGCCTAGCGGTTAAGAGCACTGACTGCTCTTGCAGAGGACCCGGGTTCGATCCCCAGCACCCACATGGCAGCTAAGAACCGTCTGTAACCCCAATTCCGGGAGAAATCCAGTTCCAGGGGAATCCGAGACCCTCTTCTGACCTCCACGGCATTGCATGACATGGGTGTACAGACTTACATGCAGGCAGTACATTCATACACATACAAAAATAAAATAAAATAAAACCCTGAAAAAGATAAATGGAAAGGGCTGGAGAGGTGACTCAGCAGTTAATAGCACTAGCTGGTCTTGCAGAGGACTCAGGTTCAATTCCCAGCACCTACATGAAAGCTAACAACATCCGTAACTGCAGTTTCAGGGGATCTGACACCCTCCTCTGGCCTCTGAGGACACTGCATGCATGTGGTGCTTACATAGAAGGAGGAACAACACTCACATAAACTAAATTCTTTTAAATTAAAAAAAGATAAATGGAAACGGCATTTTCCCCCTTTGCTTGGTTGTTCAGCAGGACCTTGTAAAACGATGCTTTCATCCTCCAATCTGGTCTCTGAATTGAGATGAATCCCATGAATAAGGAGGGAAAAAGACTCAGAAATGGAGGTGGTAGGACACACACAGGTTATACTGTTGTTTTGCTGAGGGCTTGGTCAAGGTAGAGTGTCCACTGGTCAAGTCCATGTCAGGCATCGTCTCTGTATAGTGCCTGCCACAGACATGAACATACATGTTGTTGAATGAATTCTATTCCTACCTGGTGAGCCCTCATATGCTGTCAGACCACAGTCTTCTGGCAAACTGAAAGGCAAGGTGATCTCAACTACCTCTTTTAAGTCTCTGGAACTCAATTTCACAATGTATGCCACTTTCTTTGTGAGCTTCAATACAGGTTTTTCTACTCTGATTTTCCATACCCGTAGCTCACGCATTTCCTTTACATTGGTTGCATCACTTTTTACTGCTTTAAAAATATCTCTTTATATGGTAATCTGTAAGTCCACTGAAGAGAAGGACCATATTTTATTTGTCTTTGTATATTTTTTTTTGGTCTTTTTGAGACAGGGTCTCCATTAAGTCTCACCTGGCCTGGAACTTGCTCTATAGACTGGGCTGGCCTTGAACTCACAGAGATCCGCTTGCCTCTGCCTCCCAAGCACTGGGGATTAAAGGTGTGTGCCACCACTTCTGGCTGACTTTGTATTTCTAACCCCTAGCTCAAAGCCTGAAGCAGACCTGGTATCTAGTAAATATTTGTTTGCTTAATGGAAATGAGAGATGGGCAGTTTTAGTCTGGAGTTAAGTGGGGGAAATTTTGGACCACTGTTAAAGAATCATTATTATGGATGGAAAGTCCATAGTTGGCGGCAAAGTGGATAACTGAACCCAGGTCTCAGAAAGCTGTTGAGTTTCCTTGTGTTGACTGGCTATGGTGACACTTAAGAAGAGAGGCTGTAATGAGACTGAAATGTATAGTGAGATGTTTCCCTATCCCCATGGAATACTGAAGAACAGTCTCTAGGAGGAAGTTTTGGATAAGTATCCACAAGGCTGACGTAACAGCTTGATTCTAGCCCATAGTTGTTGGGAGGTGGTGGAACCTCATGAGGTAGAGCCTAGTAGGTTTTCTCAGTCACTGCTGTGGGGTACGGTGCCTTAGACGAGGATACTGGGACTCCAGTTGCTTTCTGTCCCTCAGTGCTTCGCAGATGGCATGACCAGGCACTTCTTGTCCCATGTCCTCCAGCCATGAAGGAGCCACAGTCCCTAAAACAACAGGACCAAGTAACCACGGGCTGAAACCTCCAAAGCTGTGCCAAAAAATTGTATCAGATATTTTGTTGCAGCAATAGACAGCTGACTGACAAACAGAGAGACTCCTTAAGTACAGTCACAAATTTCCATATTGGTGTCAAGCTGTCTCTTTCCTGTTCCTTTCACAGTGAGATGAGCTTCACTTTCTCTTCCACAGTGATTTCTCTGCATGCATCAACGGCCTTGTTTCCCCCTCTTCTTGGTACACTAGTTCAGTCACATGCCTTTCTCCTTTTATTTCAATTTTGTGTCTTATTCTTGCTCTTTTGTTTCTAACAAACATGTTCAAGTGCTCCTCACTCCAAATAATTTTGGATTTATTTTTATTTTATGTGTATGATTGTTTTGCCTACATGTATGTAATTGTACCCATACACAGAATGCCCACGGAGGCCAAGAGGGTGTCTGATCTCTTGGAACTGGAGTTATAGCTGGTTGTTAGCTGCCATGTGGGTGCTGGGAACTGAACCTGGGTCCTCTGCCAGAGCAGCCAGTACTATTAACTGCTGAGCCATCCCTCCAGCCCAAGTGCTCCTCACTCTCAAGGCAGCCATTCCTCTGACCTTGTTCCCTCCTTTGAGCTTCTCTTTTGCTTCTCTTTCCTCCTTCTTTGCTAATCAGGTTGCCCCCATTCCTGCCTGCACTCCTTCACTATCAAATGACTCAGTTTGGTGGTATTGGTGCTGAAATGCTTAGCCTCTGGGTAGGATTATATTTTCTGTTTTTCTCTGTTCTGTGATGAAATACCTGATAAGAAACAGGGTTCTTCAGATCTAGGTCCTCTGTAAGAGCAGCACGTGTTCTCCAGCCCCTCTGCTGTTTTTCATTTATTCTACAGCAGGGGTGCGATATTTGGGGGCAGAAGAGCTACCACTCAGGTGTATTTATATGAGTACACTTTTTCACTATTGAATCTCTTGTGTCCTAAGCTATGGGCATTGGCATGCAGACAAGGTTGGGAAGGACATCAGTAGGCAAACAAGCAATTAAAACACTGACATCAGACCAGGTACTGTGATGTATACCTGTAGTCCCATAGTCCCAGCTATTGGGGAGACCAAGGTGAGGGAATCAGTTGAATCTTTGGGTTTGAAACTTGTCTGGGCAACCAGAGTGAAGGAAAAGAAGATGTAGCCTCACTCTCCAAAACACTTTTTTAAGGTGCCAGGGATATAACCCAGTGACAGTGCTTGCCCAGCAAACTCACAGCACCGAGTTTCATCCCCAGCACCACAACGAAACCACTTGGAGAGTGAAGGAGGGAACATTTTACAAGTATGAATGATGAAGAACATGAGGGAGTTTAGTGTAGCAAAGAAGGAGCAACAGCCCAAGATGAAGCCCCAGGAGGAGAGCTTGCCGAACACTGCCAGAGAACCTATGGGACGGCTGACGGTGTTGGAGTAAGGAGGCCATTTAATCAGAGTTACATCATACTGAGATAAAGTGGGCACCGTTGTGAGCATGGTATGGTGGAAGACAAAGGAAAGGAGACTAATTAGGGGCTAGGGAACTAAATGGCAAATGAATTGGACATCGGTGTATTTTAGTGAAAAAGCATAAGCCTACAAAGTCTCAAAATCTATTTAAACAACTAGTCCTGCATTGGAATGTATATCTTGATTCCTCCTTGACAAACAATCCTCATATTTGGGAGGCAACAAATAAATGCTTATTTTGTGGTGGTTTAAAAAAAAAAAAAAGAAACAGGTTCTTAAGTGAGAAGAGTTTAGTCTGGCTTACAGTTTTTTTTTTAATATTTTACTTATTTTTTTTTCATTTTTTAACAGTAAGTAATAATTTATGAGTACAAGCATCCTTCATGTAAAACCAATTTGCAAGCAGTTGTGCCCAAACTCATACAGCCCAAGGGTCCCACCATCCAGCTGGGAGGCTTGTATGTTCAATCAAGTTGATCAAATAAGTGTCCAATCTATATTGCTGTAGTTTTACCATTCACCCCATCGCAGCCCTTACATTCTACCACACCCCCTCTTCCGCAGATTGTTCCCTAGGCTTAGAAAAGGGGCACAGGTGGATGAGAAGCAAAACAGTCTACTTTCTCTGGAGCTGTCGTTTTGGACTCTGGTCAATTCTGGCTGTTTCCTTTCACAGGCTGACAGTTTGTCCAGCAAAAAGAGCAATACAGGGGGGATCACTATACTAGACATCAAACTATACTACAGGGCTAGAGTCATAAAACAGCTTGGTACTGGCAAAAAACCAGACCTGTTTACCAATGGAATAAAACTAAAGATTCAACCTGAGCACATACAATTTCAGCTACCTCATATTTGACAAGGGGGCTATTATGAAACCTCAAGGCCTGCCCCATTTACCTGCTTCTTTCAGTGAGGCTCCACTTTCTAAAGGTTCTATAACTTTCTAAAATAGTCCCACCAACTGGGGACCAAGTGTACAGACATTAGTCTTTGGGGACATTTCACATTTAAACCACAATAATGATTTTATTACAAAACTCATGATCATTTAATAACCCTCAACCCAATGAACTCTTCGAAGCACCTTGCACCACTGACCTTTTGTTGGAAATATGACCATCAGCGTTTTTATCTAGAAATAGTCTAGAGAAATGACTCTGATCAAACAAGTAGTGAGTAGCTACTATGGATCAGTCCCTTGCTATCAGCAAGTAGAGGCAAACTGAAAACAGACCAGGTCTTTGGCCATGGTAGAAACTGAAGTTTAGTTTATGGATAAGACAATGCACATGATGATCCAGCAGTGCAATTGTGGAAAGGGCTAGCAGCCAGTCCTCCTCCAGAGGAGAGACGTTGCCTTGTGCAGATCAAGCATGACTCTTCAGGGAGATCAGTCATGTTCCCATCGGAGGTCATTTAGGTTGACACCTCTGGGTGGGCGTGGCAGGGAGAGCTATGAGGACACGTGCCCACAGCAGGAGGAAGTGTGAGAGTATGAGACTGAGAAGAGGCCTTCTGGTTAGAGTGAAGAGCACCAGAGAGGGTCAGAAGGGGCTTGTGAAAGTAACCAGTTCACAGGGCTTCATGAGCCAAAGTTAGGAGCAATGAAAGCTATTGAAGAACTTTAAGCAGGTAGATGACCAAGTTGCATAACAGGCTACATGGGAGGCAAATGGATGGCAGGGATTGTCAAGGAGTAAGTCATTCTTTATCTAATAGTGCTTGGTATACAAGGCAATGGAGAAATACTAATGCTCCTTCTAGTTCTTGATAAATATGTACACATAACCCATCTATACTCCACCATGTCTAGGTAGCACTTAAGATACAGCCGTGTGACAGCATCCTTCTTCCTACCCTGCCATTTCTGCTTTTCCTGATTTGCTCACTTCAGCAAGCTACCCTGTCTTCATCTCTGATGCTGTGCATCATACTACACCACATTTACTGCATTGTGTGCTCATCACATTCACTAAACTTCAGGCTCCTAAAATAGAAACAGCATATGATATCGGTATACTAACTTAAGGTGCATGGAAATTGCCTCAAGATTTTATTAAAATGCATAGTCTGACTCATTAGCTATAAAGTGGGTCCTGAAATGATTCATTGCTAATGAGACCTGGGTGTCACCAGCATCGGTGCCCTAAGGGAAATGCTGCTGTAGTAAAGTCATTAATTCATCTTGATGCTTATTGAGTATCTGGTAAATTACAGTATTTTGACAAGTATTTATGAATCATCTGGTTTTCAAATACCACCCTTGATATGTCTCTCCTTCCACCTAAATCCATGATTATTATTTTAATAGCACCTCATATTTCCAGTTCCTCAACCCAGTCCCCTTGCATCACGATGACCAAAATTCCCAATAGAACCAACTTCGGAAGGGAAGATTTACGTCGGCTCACAGTTTCAGGGGATTTCAGTCCATCTTGGTAGGGAAGGCATGAAGGTGTTCACAGCAGTGAGAACTTATGATGGAGACAGTCACATGCCAGTGCATGAGGAAGCAGAGAGCACAGGCCAGAACGGGGGGTGGGGGGATGAGTTCAAGAGCGTCCATGCCACTGCTATCAACCTCCTTCTGTCAGGTATGCTCCACTTCCTAGATGCTCCACAGCCTTCAAAATAGCCCCAAGGTGGGTCTGAGCATTAGAAACATGAGCCTGTGGCAGATATTTCAGATTAAATTAACACTGCATTATTCTTGCTCAGAGTTTTATCTCACATTGAAAATAATGTCTATCCTAATACTGTTCTCAATTCTTTGCATAAAGGGACAATATTTTTCACTTTTTACTTAATTTTTTTCCATGCAGTAAACAGAAGACAGGCATATCTGTTTTTCTATCTTTCTTATATTCTTTCTTATGTTCATCTCTGCTCAAAGCCTACTCCTATTGTAAACCCTCACCTCCTTAGGGAGGAGAGATTCTAAATCTTATTTATTTTTTGAGACAGAGTCTTATGTATCCTAGGCCTGTCTTGAACTGTCTATGTAGCTAAGAATGACCTTGAACTTCTGATCCTGTCTCCTCTTCTGGAGTACTGGGATTACATAGGTACCTACCATGCCCAATTTTTGCAATTGGGGAATCGAATCCAGGGCTTCCTGGATGTGAGGCAGACACTTTACCAACTGAGCTACATTCCAACCTCATAAATCTTTTATTTTTTGATTACTTTGAATGCAGTGGTATCCAGTACATATTCATGAGACAGCTGCATCAGTTAAAAGCCAAGGCAGGAGAGATGGCCTAGCGGTTAAGAGCGCCAACCGCTCTTACAGAGGACCCGGGTTCGATCCCCAGCACCCACATGGCGGTCGAGAACCGTCTGAAACTCCAATTCCAGGAGAACTCCAGTTCCAGGGGAATCCGAGAGACCCTCTTCTGACCTCCTCGGCATTGCACGACACAGGTGCACAAACTTGCATGCAGACAGTACATTCATACACATACGGAAATAAATAAAATTAATAAAAAAAAAAAAAAGCCAAGGCAGACTTTGAACAGGGGCAGGATCTCAGCTTCCTTTCTTAAATCCTCATACTTGAGTTCACTCAGAGGAACATGTAACTATCAGATATGCCTTTGAAAATCTAGATGAGCCACCACATAACTAGGAAATCCCCATAGCAAAGTCCAAGTGGTGAGTTTATCAAGGATGAATTTGGTTTCTGATATTTCAAGTGTGAAGATAGATAAGGAACAGGTCTCGTCACATCTCTGCCCTCTGTCGTTCTTCTTCTCAGAAGATACTGTCATCCCAAGTTGATTTGGCACTTGTTCCTGTGAAACTCCTCCATGTGAATCTACAACTGGTGTTCCAAAGAAGTGTGATCCAGACTGTCAATGCACAGTCTTCTTACCCAAGGTCAGGGAACTCAAGAGCCTTTTGAACAAAGTGACTTTATTCCTTGAGATGCAGTGTCCCATGTTCCCGAAATGAGGTGACTATAAGCTCAATACAGATTTAATTTTAGCGCACAGCAACATACATATTATATAAATTGAGACTATGCTTTTAAATCAGGAAAGAATCTACCTAAACTGATTTTATTTTGTTATATTAAGAAAAGATAAAAAAGAAAAGATTGAGCCAGTTGTGGTTGTGCATGCCTTTTTTTAAAAATTTATTTATTTATTTTTTGGTCTTTTTGAGACAGGGTCTCCCTGTAGCTCTGGCTGTCCTGGAACTCACCCTGTAGACCAGGCTGGCCTCAAACTCACAGAGATCCGCGTGCCTCTGCCTCCCAAGTGCTAGGATTAAAGGCGTGCTCCACCACGCCCGGCATTTATTTATTTCTGTATGTGTATCAATGTACTGTCTGCATGCAAGTCTGTGCACCCGTGTCGTGCAATGCCACGGAGGTCAGAAGAGGGTGTCAGATTCCCCTGGAACTGGAGTTACAGACGGTTCTCGGCCGCCATGTGGGTGCTGGGGATCGAACCCGGGTCCTCTGTAAGAACGGTCGGCGCTCTTAACCACTAGGCCATCTCTCCAGCCCCAGCACTCAGGTGGCAGAGGCAGGTGGATCTCTGTGAGTTCAAGGCCAGCCTGGTCTACATAGTGAGTTCCAGGATAGCTGGGACTACAGGGAGACTCTGTCTCAAAAAGACCAAAAAGAAAAGATTGATGGGACAAATAAAAAGAAAATCCTCCTCTGCTGGTTTACTTCATAGTGGGTCATGAGAACTAGGTTCAACATTTGTTTTTGATTCCCATTTGAAACTTAGAATATTGACTATTTCTTAATTGGCAAGGTAAGGTATTGCTTGCTTTGGTCAGTCAAACAGTAGTTTCCCTCCCTCCCTCCCTTCCTTCCTCCCACCCTTCCTTCCTTCTTCCTGTAACACTGATGATGGAAACCCGTGCCTAGAGTGTTCTAACTGCTCACAGACGCTTCTAGATCTCTTCAACACTTTTTACATTATTAACTTGACTGCCAATTTTTTAAAATTTATTTTTCCCATTGAAGGTTAGATTTATCACTGTTTAAGAGCTAGTGCGATAAAACTGGTGAGTTTTTATTTTCTAGATTTCATTTTTTTATTTTTTACTTATTCTTTATGTGTATGAATGTACTGTCTGCATGTAGGTCTGTGCACCCGTGTTGTGCAATGCCACGGAGGTCAGAAGAGGGCATCGGATTCCCCTGGAACTGGAGTTAAAGATGGTTCTTAGTCACCATGTGGGTGCTGGGAATTGAACCTGGGTCCTCTGCAAGAGCAGTCGGCGCTCTTAACTGCTAGGCCATCTCTCCAGCCCCTAGTTTTTATTTTCATCTAGCATCTTTCTTTTCCAGTCTGGTTTTCCATGCTCCTCCTGGCAGACAGAACATGCCAATGAAACTGGAATCTTAAATAGCAAAACACAGAGAATGCAATTCTTGGGGCTGGAGAGATGGCTCAGTGGTTAAGAGCACTGGCTGCTTTTGCAGAGAATCTGGGTTTGTTTCCCAGCACCGACATGGTGGCTAACAACCACCTGTAGCACCAGTTGTAGGAAACCTAACACCCTCTTCGAACCTCTTTTGGCATTGTATGACATGAATGCACTTACCTATATGCAGGCAAAATATACGTATGAAATTAAAAAAAATGCTTTTGCATCTGTCTCCAAGGAGAAAATATTCACAGAAACACTGAGAGTGGGTCACTTCAGAAGAAAGTATTTCTCTCTTCATTAGGAATAATGACAAGAAAAAGTCATAAATAATTAAGACCTGAAAAATAAATCTGTCCAAACATGAAGCTGAGCAGAATTTGAAGCATTGAGAAATACTGAACAGGCAAAACAGGAGGTGAGCTGGCAGTGGAGTGGAGATTTATTTATTAACCGGAGTACTTAGCACAGAGTTTCTTCTGAGAAGGTAACTTTAGGCTCCAGGCACGTCAGCTTTGGCCCCTCCCCCCTCACTTCTCCCTCTCCCAACTTGCCCTTAATTTTGACACGCTATTTAGTAAATTATCATGATAAAGATCTCTTAGTCATGGGTTTGTTTGCTTCCAGTGATCTCCAGTTCCACTGCCTCTGCCTTTCCACCCACGATTTCCTGTTCTTGTCTCTCTGCTTTAGGTGATCTCAGTCCCGCAAGGCCTTCCCACCCACAGCTTGGCTCTGCCCTTCATGGGGAATCTTGAGCCCACAGAGCTTTAGCAATCTTAAAAGCAACAGGTGCTGCTCTGTGCGTGACGTGGGACATCCCCTCTGTGTCATGGGAAGACTCCAAGGTTTCATAGGATCTTGGAATTTTTGAACACATGCTGCTGTTACCCACAAGGGGAAGTTCCATGTCTTAACTCTGACATACTGTTGTCTGATCTCTCTCTCTTCCCATTCCAGTATCTCTGCTTACCTCTAGCAGGTGATTCTGTGTGTCTTTTGTCCACTTCTTCCAAACTTAAATTTGACTTTCAAAGTCTAGCTTCCAATGAGGCAAATAAATAAATAAAAAGCTTGTTTATTATTCTGTCATTATGGCTTTATCGTCACGGGCATGAAATACTGAATAATGAGGATGCGAACACCCATTTTATGGGCCTATTGCAATCTTCTCTGTATAATTAATATCTATCATTAGATGAAAGTCAAATCATTTGCAATTTGATGCAGCTTTCTTTAGAATGTCTTGATGACTTCAAGGTAGTTTATATGCTAGCTCACCTGTTGCTTGTAATCAGGTTTTATTAGATAAATAGGCACCTCGTCCCTTGCATGCCCTCCTTCACTACTCATCTTCTCGAAGGGTCTCTTGCAGACAGGGAGAAGCATCCTTCTGACAGTTCCTGTGCATAATCAGGCTGCCTCTCCCTCCTCCTGCATCCCTGCCTCCCACCGGAAGGAAATATTGCATCTGTCTTACTCTAAGGGCGTGCGTGCAGAATGGCCTTGTTATAAAGTACAGAGATGCTAGAGGCTTATAAATCTAACATGTACCATAAAAAGAAGAACTTGTCTCACACTAAGCTAAGGGCATTCTGCTTGACCTCTCTGTTTCATCCTATTTATAGAAACATGAGCTGGTGCTGACATTGAAAACAGCTTCATGTCATAGTCGCTTATCTCTTCACTTAATTGTATAAAGCCAGAGAGGAAACGGATCAGAGGTTCACAAGGTTTAAGTTTGCATAGGATTCTGTTGTTTGTCCTTCTTAGCCCCAGTAGTGGTTAATCTCATATAGTGTGACAATACCACCTCTCAAATTCCAGAGATTAGAGCCCTTAGATACTTGTCATTGCTCACAGTGGGTCAGAGGAGCAGAGAACACACAGAGACTAGTGCCAATCCATCACCCTGGCTGCACTGGCAATTCAGTGTCACACCCTGCAGATGAGGGGTCAGTGGCCCAGGCCTCACCTGTGAAGGAAGGCTCATCCGTCATCTAGCAGATCTTTCCCCTGACCCGGAACACCGAAGACAAGTAGGCTCACCCCAAAATGCAGAGGGCGAGTGCACTAAATGCCTTTCCACCCACATCGCCCATTGCACAATTTCCTTTTTATTATACACTCTCAGAGCCGCCCCCCCACCTCCTCCTCCTCCTCCTCCTCCTCCTCCTCCTCCGAAGTTGCAAGATGGTTGTGAGGAATGAGACAACAGCTCACAGCCAGTCCCGAGATGGCCAATGGAGTATTTGTGTGATGTGTTTGTGGAGGTGCGTTTCCCAAGCTAGATTCCAGAGAGGCCAGCTTAATTTAGCAGAGACATTTCTGTAACCCTTCCTCCCCTTCTCTCTCTCGCTAATTTTCTTTTTTTAAGACAAGGTCACATGTAGTCCAGGCTCAAACTCACTATGTAAGATGACCTTGAACTCCTGGTCTTCTGGATTACGGGTATATGTCACCACAATCAGGGGCTGGGAGCAGAGCCCAGGGCTTTGTGCATGCTAGGCCCCTTTTCCTTTTTCAAAGTTACATTTTGTATGTATGTAAAGGAAAAGTCCCTATACTTTGTTAGAAATAGAGATTATTCAAAATTTTCTTAAATTATATTTATTTATTTATTTATTTATTGAGGGGATGGAGCACACGCAGAGGTCAGGGGACAACTTGCAGAGTCTGTTCTTCCACTATGTGGCGCCAAGAGACCAAACCAGGTTGGCGTGGCTGGCTGCAAGGCCTTTACTTTACCATCTCAACTGCCTAGAAACAGTTTTCTTAGAAATATTACCAAGGAGATAATTTGTTAGGTGGTTAAGAGTACAGAAGTCTGTCTACTTAGGCTCTCTCTCTCTCTCTTTCTCTCTCTCTCTCTCTCTCTCTCTCTCTCTCTCTCTCTCTCTCTCTCTCTGAATTCCAGGTCTCTGACATGCTAGGTAGGAATCTACCACTGATCTGCACTTCCAGCCTTTGCTTCCCTTTTTCCTATACATGTAATAGACTTGGGAAAAGGTTACTTAACTTTTCTAACCTGGGCTTTTTCTCCTCTCCAAAATGGAAATAGCAGTTTCCATTGCAAAGCTTTCCTGAAGGAATCTAGGAATCTATGATGATGTCACAGAAAGCCAAAGCATTAGAGACAAAGAATGGGTTGGGATCCTGGCCCTGTCTCATGAAAACTACACAGTGTTTATTATATATAGTAAATATTTAACTTCACTGAATAACAGAGGGTTTGTCCTCCCGTCCTTTAAAACAGGGATAACTTCCTATTAGAATGATTTTTCGTTAAGCATTACAGTAATTTATATTTTTAAGATACCTGGTGTTTAGCTGGAAAGATGACTCCGCAGTTAAGAGCACTGAATGCTCTTGCAGAGGACCTGGGTTCGGTTTCCAGCTCTCACATGGCAGCTAACAATTGCCTGTAACCCCAGTTCCAGGAGATCTGATGCCCTCTTCTGGCCTCTTTAGGCATTGCATGACATGGGTATACTTAACATAGGTCCAGGTAAAATACTCATACACATAAAAAGATAAATAAAAATTTAAAAATTAAGAAGATATCTGGTATTGTTGAATAAGTATCCTTTGTTATTTCTGATAATCACAAGATGACCAATAAACATTAACTTTTTATATTAAATTGTTAGAAATATGTAAGAATTAAAAAATGTGAACTTGAGCCAGGCGTAGTGGCGCACGCTTTTAATCTTAGCACTCACAAGGCAGAGGCAGACGGATCTTTGTGAGTTCAAGGCCAGCCTGGTCTACAGAGCGAGTTCCAGGACAGCTGGAGCTATAGGGAGACCCTGTCTCGACCAAAAAAAAAAAAAAAAAAAAAAAAAATTCGAACTTGGCCAGAAATAGATTTGAAATTAGACTACAGTTGGCAGCAGTGTGGCCTCTTCTTATGCAAATTACACTCTTTTTGGTTTTGTTCTATTTGCATTTTTGACACATCTATTTCACTGTCAGGTTTCCATTCCTGTGTACATCACGTATTAATGTGTCTATCTAGTCTTCTTCCACCCATAGCACCTCTCCCCTTCCCCAGCAACTTCCCTCCCCCAAAGGCTCCTTGTAGCTTCTTTCTGTCTCCCTCCTTCTTAACCTTCCCTGTTGCTATTCCCTGTTCAGGATTCCACCCTTCTAAAACTTTGATGTACTGGTTTCAAATGAGTGAGGATGGACATGTGGGCCTTTGTCTTCCTGTGACTGGCTTGTTTCATTCAACACAGTGCTCCCAGTTCTATTGTGTGGCCACAAGTGACAGGATTTCATTCATTCTGTGGCCCAGTTATATCCCATTGTGTAAACACATCAGTTGAAAAAAATCCATTCAGATTCTTCACCTACAAGATTATTAGATTATTGTAAAAATTAAGTGAAAATAAACATGAAGCTCATGGTTCATATACAGTCTGAGTTCTTCAGTCCTTTTTTTTGAGCTACTAGATGTCCAAGTATTTAAATGAAAAATGAAGCAAAACAAACAACAGTAACACTTTGAACTCATCAACAGGAGGGAAAAGTTAGGAGGAATGGACTTGTACCTCTTATCCTGAGATAAAGGAATAGCAATGAGATCACATCTGTCATGTTCAGCTCATCACAGTGAATAAGAAAGGCCAGTGTTGGGTTGCTGAGCCCCATTCCCAATGAAAGTCCTGTTTGGATAAGATTTAAGGGGGAGAATCCAGGTTCTTCTGGGTTTTGCTCATAGATCTCACCAGTACCTCTTTTGTTGAGTTGAGTCTGAGGTAGACTTGGAGAAAACTGGCTTCCAGGCAGAGAATGCCCTTTTGGGGTCTGTGAATAGTCACGGGACTCCAGCAGCCCTGCCTTTCCTTGATACTGAGTATTCTCCACTTTGCAAGGAACTTAAGACATTAGCAAAGTACCGAGCATTCTGGGCCCCATTCCTTCCTTTCTTTTAGGTCCTAAGAAATTATAGAGAGAACATGCACAGTCGGGGATGGTTAGGGAACAAACCAAACCAAGAAGATACCAACCCAAATTCTCAATGGATGGTGTACCTACCCATTGGTCAAAAGAAATTCAGGAAGTCCTGAGTGAGGCCTCCGGAGGCTGAGATTCTGTTAAACTCCTATGGATCCCTACGTCAACGTTCTGAATAAGATCCAAACAGTAACAATGGCTTATGATGTGAGCCTGATTGGTACCATAGAAGTTCTGGATGTATTTTCATAAATACTATTAACTATTTTTCAGAGTCAGACTAAACGATACTTTGAAATGGACTTCTGTAGACTGGATTCATTAGGAAAAGAACAGAATCTTCAATAAAAAGCTATGACCTCAAATGGGCTTCAGAACATCAAGTCATGGAGGCTTCAAAAAGTTTTGTGTGAGACACAGTTGTATTTGTATTTAGGGAAGATGCAATAGTGGGTAGCTACATTGCTCCTCTGCAGGCCTCCAGCCTGAGGTACAGGATCAGCTCCACAATGTTCCTGTTAGAAGCACTTGGGCTCTCTGGTCTCAAAGGTTCAAGCCATCCTTTAACAGGCTTGGAGATGGAGGAGGAGAGGCCAACACTCAGACACCAGCTGCTCTGCATGTGGATTAAAGAAAGTCAGGGAATGGGGCTGGAGAGATGGCCTAGCGGTTAAGAGCGCCGACTGCTCTTACAGAGGACCTGGGTTCGATCCCCAGCACCCACATGGCGGCCGAGAACCGTCTGAAACTCCAATTCCAGGAGAACTCCAGTTCCAGGGGAATCCGAGACCGTCTTCTGACCTCCGCGGCATTGCACGACACGGGTGCACAAACTTGCATGCAGACAGTACATTCATACACATACAGAAATAAATAAAATTAATAAAAAAAAATTAAAAAAAAAAAAGAAAGTCAGGGAAGAGGCGCTTGTGCTCCATGCCAGCTGCTCCCTGGCCACCACTCCAATTGCCTTTTCCACGCTGATCACGGTGGAATTAAGTACTTAGCTGAGTGACTCAGTTTGCTTTTTTGCTTTCATTTCAATTGCAGGAGCCCTGCGAACAGGGACCAAGCCATCTGGTTCACCTCTGTGCAGCAGGCCAGTGACAGGAACCACAGCATGCTTCATAAGGCCTGGCTAAATACCACAAGGAACACACAGCCTGCTTCTTTCTCCGTCAAGGGTGAAAACCGTCAGGACAATGATAACTTTTTTTTCTGTCATTCAGTAGATTATACCTTTAAGAATAGTTTGAAATTCACAGCAAAATGGAGGAGGGGGTATAGAGTGCTCCAAACCTCTTCACACATCAGATCCTTCCGTTCCCGACATCCCCCAGAGTGGTGCATTTGGTACAGTCTGTGAACCTCATTATTACTGAGTCTATAGTGAACAACAAGGTTCACTGGGGATTGTACATTCTGAGGTTTAGACAAAATGAAGCAAGTATCTTTTATCACAGTATCACAGAGTAGTTTCAGGGCTTTCAAAACAATGACACTTTGCAGGTTGGAGAGAAGTAGTTAAGAACATTGGATGCTCCTGCAGAGGATCTGTGTAGGATTCCCAGCACCTACATGGTGACTAATAACCATTTGTATATTCCAGTTCCAGGGTATTTATATACTCCAGAAGAAGGATCTATGACTTCTTCCGACCTCCATGGGCACTGGACAAAACAGGTGCACATACATACATGCAGACAATTACACTCATACACATAAAAATAGAATAAAAATAATAAGTAAAATGTCCAAAACAATGACACTTTGAAAAAAATTAAAGAAGCTTTTTCATTTGTTCGTTTTAGCACTCAAAATTGTTTAAAAGTGCCAGGCGTGGTGTCGCATGCCTTTAATCCTAGCACTTGGGAGGCAGAGGCAGGCAGATCTTTGTGAGTTCAAGGCCAGCCTGGTCTACAGAGCAAGTTCCAGGATAGCGGAGACTACAGGGAGACCCTGTCTCGAAAAGACCAAAAAAAAAAAAATTTGTTTAAAAGTCTGAAAGAAGAAAAGAACAACCTTTCTCCTCTAAGGAGAAAGCCAAAGAGAATGAAGACTGCTAAGAGCTGCGAGACTTATTCAGCATGGGTAAATACGGGAAATGCAAGGACCGGTCTCTGAGGTGTTGTGTAGAGGCTGAGATTTCATAATTGTGCTGTCTGAAGGGGGACTCTAAGCCTGCTAGTGAGGGGTTAATCCCTAGCAGGTGAGAAGGATCACTTTGCCAAACTCTAAGGTTAAGCCCAGTCCATCGTCCGTCTGCCTTCTGCCAGCATAGGAATAAATCATTAGTGTGGGGAAATTAAAACAGAGGTTGGATTAAGTTAAGAAATAATTCAAAACAGCTTAAGGGAATCAGAAGTTCTGTGATGTGTACCTAAGTGGTTCTTTCTCATTAAATCTTATTTCATACGATGTTTTTTATTGTTAATATTTACATGTGGGAGTGGTCTGTGTTTCCTCTGTAGAGATGATCATTTTTTTTAAGGCTGTACTACTTCAGAAATAACCATTCTGGGATGAAATCTCAGTGTGAGCCTGAGGAATGAACTACTTTCCCTGGGGTGAGGGTGTGAAGAACTCTTGACCTAGGGTCCCCAACAGGCACCACCACCACCTGGTGGCCCTTGGTGATGCTGCAGGTCCAAAGCCACAAAAGGTTTTCATATCTGAGTTTTTCTTGCAGACTCAAGTTCTTTCTGTGAAACATGATTTAATTGCGGTGCTGCCCAGGAGGAGTCGGGGAGCTCACATCTGCTGACCATCCGTTTTACGATGGCCGCCCCCCCCCATGGACCTAGTGGAGTTTATTCCCTTTGTTGCCCAATGCTGTACATAATGCACTCACCATTTTTCAAAAGGGAAAAAGGAGGTGTAGCAAGATTGATCAAAAGAAATTTAGGAAATCCTGAGCAAGGGCTCCAGAGGCTGCGTGAGACTGATTTTGTTAAACTCCTATTCCTACTTCAGCTTTATGGGTAAAATCAGGTACTGAGTTCTGCTGGAACTGTGGGTTGAAATCATGTTGACTTGACTCCAGAGCCCATGATCCTTGGGACAATTACTCTCTGAATTTTGTATAATGAAAGGTAGTGATACAGTGGTTTATGTTCTTTTTTAGGGGAGGGAAAAAGGAAGGGGTGTGATCTAGAATTTATGCCTCTGGTTTACAATGTTTATTTGGGAAGCATTTAAGAGAAAATGTTTTGGGGCTGGTTAGATGGCTTGGTGGGTTAAGGGCTGTGCCATCAAGCCTTCCCTGAGTTTGATCTCCTGGACCCACATGTGGGGGGGGAGACTCAATTCCTGGAAGTTATGATCTGACCTCTACATGCATGCTGTGGCACCCACAGGCCTATTTTGGAAGACCACATGAGATTTTTTTTTCATTTTTTTTCATTTTATTTTTTATGCGTATGAATGTACTGTCCGCATGTAGGTCTGTGCACCCGTGTCGTGCAATGCCTCGGAGGTCAGAAGAGGGCGTCGGGTTCCCCTGGGACTGGAGTCAAAGATGGTTCTCGGCCACCATGTGGGTGCTGGGGATTGAACCCAGGTCCTCTGCAAGAGCAGTCGGCTCTCTTAACTGCTAGGCCATCTCTCCAGCCCCAAGAGATATTTTTATCATGTTAGAGACCTGGCCAGTATCCACTCCATCTATAACTGAGCCTTCTCACCTCAGCCAGAGAACTTTTCTACAATGCAAGTTAGATGCTTACTTCTATTTAAGAATCTGGTTGGCTCACCCTTCTTGCAGCATAAGAACAGCTGGAGAACCTTGGCTAGACATCAGCTCCCTTACCTGATGCTCCCATGATCAAGTTACTGAACCTCTGTAGATCGTTCCTCACTGTAAGATGGGGTAGGGGCAATGGTGTTATTGCATAGGTATTATTGCAAGGGTCAAATGATCAAGTATTTATAAGGCACTTAAACAGTATCTAGCAATGTAATGTCATGTTTGGAAATGTTTGTTAACCAAATGAAGTTTAAACATATACTGCGTAAGACCTGCAGAGAGCTCTCTGGTCCATGCCTGTTTTCCAGTTACCTCTAGTCTCTTCACGCAGTCACACTCTAGCCACAATGACCTAAGAGGTCAATGTGCTCATCTACCTCCAGGCCTTTGACCCAAACTTTAGAAGATTCTTTTTGCCATAATCTCATGTTGCAAAGTTCATCCTGGGGTAACCTCCTCTGTGAGGACTCCAGAGCAGTTAGGCTTCCACAGGACTGTCATTCGGGCTCGTCCAAGCTTTGACACTGTGCCATAACACTGTTCACTTTGTGTTGAGCCACACTCGCAGGTGTTCTTGGCTGTATGTGGGCTGTGGGGTGGACATGCCTGGATCCATTACAGCACTTGCCATGTTGCTGTGACCTTAGCTTGCAAATATATCTAACTTGCCAGAATGATAGGCCTTTGAGACAAAGACCTAGTTTATACTTTTGTTTTTTTCTCAGCATATGAAATAGTTATTTTATCATTTTGCAATTGGAAGGAATTTAACAAGCTAGTTGACCCTCATTTTGTTGACTATGAAGAAACCTAAGATGAGGAGATACGGAGATTTGTTGAAGGATTTCTTGCTCCAGAGAAGCAACCGTGAGACCAGATGATGGTTCCTGTTTTCTCTGTAACTTCTCTCTTCTCTGCCTTATACCCGGAAATCCTACTCTCTTCCTTTATGGGACTTCCAAGAGTCATGAAACAAGTGACACACTCACCTGTGTTTGCCACTTTAATATACTTGTGGGAATGTGGGCTAGAAAGGACTCCAATCTAGAAACCACACTCCACCTGGTGGCCATCACCTGAACTACAGGGTTCTCTTAACGCTGGTGACAAATCTCTCCTTGGTAATCTGTTCTTACTGGTCTCCTCTTTCGTGGTTTTTTTTCCTGAACTTACCTTCTGTTGCCTGTTCAGTACATATAATAATTTCTTTGGGTTCTGGGCCCTCTTATTCCACATGCCCTTTCTGGAGATTTGCTGGGTAGAAAGAACTTAAGAGAATTCATTAACTCTTGAGCTTCGAATGTTACCTACATGCTGTAATCAACCCTCAAGTCTTCCTCTCCGGCTAGGACCACCATGTGAGATTTTATGGATTGGTCACTACTCTTTGAAGGGACGTCAGAGTCATTGCCGTCTGTGACTGGCGCCCCCTGGGGTTGGGTAGTGCATGTAGGAATCTCAAACACGACATGGGTCCCACTGACCCCATCAATGCCCCTCTGCAGCTTTCTTCTTCTCCTCTGTCCTCAAGTCACGGTGCCGCAGTCTTATTTATTCTGTCCACTGTTAGCTCTTCACTTCCTGACTGCCGGCTCACCTACTAAGTGTGTGCACACCTACTGTGTGTTCTGCTGCCTAATCATGCTTATGGCTATTTGACATCTCTGTTTCAAGTTTTCTTATTTTTCAAAGAAAAACATTTTGTTTGGATGCGTGGACATGTAACAATTATATATATTTTATGGAGGGGAAAGTATGATATTTGACACATGTACACATTGTATAATAATAAAGACAGTATTAAGCATTTCCTTGCCATAAACATTTATCTTTTTTTTGTAATAAGCACATTGAAAATCCTTTCTTCTAGGTTTTTTCAAGTACGCAATTACAGCAGTGTTGACTATCATCAACATGTAGTATAAGACCAGACCTTATTCCTCCTGTTCAGCTTCCATTTTGTACCTGTTGACCAATTTCGCCATCTCCCTTAACCTTACCTGGCCCGCCCTAACCAGCCTCTGGTAACTGACATCAGCTGCTCTTGTCTAGTTCAGGCCATCAGCGCCACAGGCCTGCATTACTGCTGCAGCCTCCTTACTAGTCCTGACTCTTGCATGTCCTTTGTCCTTGCCTTGCTGCTAGGATGAATGTTTTAGAGCTTGGTCATGCCATTTATCTGTTGAAAACTCAGGTATTGTTTCCTGTTTCCTGTTGACTCGGGGTGAAGTTTAAATTCTTTAAAGTGATTTAGAAAGCTCTCCAGGGCCTAGGCCTTGATTTCTCTTTCAGGTCCCCCCAAGCCCCCCCCCCCCACCTATGCCTCTCTTCATTCGTTATTGGTATTAACAAATTTAACTTAGATATCGAAACTGATTTTATTAGCGATTCCTGAATTGAGCAGCCTCTTGACTAGAGTTGAAGAGTTCTCCACTGGGTTACAGAGCATTTAGTTTTCCTAAAGTAGCTAATGTAGGAAAAAGGAAACACGAAGAGTAAATTGGTGAATATCAGGTAGCTTTATTTGTTGAGGCAAAGCAGAGTGACTTTCTTGTCTTGTTGGACTGGGCCCTTTCTTATTGGTTGCTGGGAATCTCTTGTTTTTGGAGAAAATGGTCTGTTGGGAGATTTTCCTACTTCCTTAAGGTTTCCTTTTGATTGTGTGGTACTGCGTTTTGTGTGGTCTGCTGAGTTCTACCTCAGAAGCTCAATCCACAGTAATTGGCTTCCTATGAATTTTCTTCAACATTCTGTTTTAGTTACATCTGTGTCCCTCTGTCCAAAATACCTGAAGGAAGCAACTTATGGGAGGAACTGTTTATTTTGGTTCATGATTAGGGGAGGTTTCAGTCCCTCCTGATGAGAAGACGTGGTGGTGGGAGTGACTACATCTGCGTGGTAGAAGGAAGCAGAGACTTGGGTAGGCATAAACTTCAAAGGGCCTAGTGACTTATCGGCACCACTTAGGCCCCACCTCTGAAAGGCTCCACAACCTTCAAAATAGCACCAGAAACTGAGGACCCAAAGCATGAGTCTGCTGAACTCTGAGCTCATTTCAGATTCAAACCAGTATGTGCTTTGTTGTGGAAGTGGTTCTCCTGGTGAAGCAGGATCAGTTCTTATCAGAGCCTTTCCTCACCCAGACTTCTCATTGTATTCTTCTCCATGTGCTTGGCTAACTCTGACTGGTCTTCCAAGGCTCATCTGAGTCATCACCTTTCGAAGGAAGTTCCCCCTCGGTCTGAGTTCTCCTCTTCCACGTCTTCAGAGGATACTATTTCCCCTTCTACAAAGCCTTCATCTTGCTATATTATAGCATAACTACTTACTCCCTCTATCCCATATTGCATTTATTTTATTTTAGTCTGTAGACCACTCTTCATTCAGCTATATTCATGACAATACCTATTCAGGCATTCTGTAACTGATGAGTGAATGCTTTTTGGAGTGATCAAATAAACAAAAGAAGAAAGTCACATGAATAATTTCTTCTGATTTCAAATCTTCAAAGTGATGGCAGATGCCAGCTATTTTATCAGAAGAACAAGAATTCACTCTGGATACTCTGCCAAAGAAAGGGAAGGATCCCAGTAGAGCATACCAGCCCACACACTGGCCACCGGAAGAGGACACAGTCTGAACTGAGAGCCAGAAGAACCCCATACCACAGCCATGTCTCTTCAAATACCGTTTTCATTTTTATTCAAATCAAACTTTTTTTGAGACAGGGTTTCCATAGCTATATATGCCTGGCTGGCCTGGTACTCACTGCGTGGACCTTGTTGCATCAAACTCAGATCTGCCTTCCTGTGCCCTCTGAGTGCTGGGATTAAAGGTGTGTGCCAACAACACTGGGTTCACTATGGATATTTTATATAGGAGACTGAAAATTTTTTACTTTAAAGACGTACCCTTAGTTCAAGTGCAATAGCTCCCATCCTCGGGGCTGGAGAGATGGCCTAGTGGTTAAGAGCGCCGACCGCTCTTACAGAGGATCTGGGTTCAATCCCCAGCCCCCACGTGGTGGCCGAGAACCGTCTGAAACTCCAATTCCAGGAGAACTCCAGTTCCAGGGAAATCCGACACCCTCTTCTGACCTCCGCGGCAGACAGTACATTCATACACATACAGAAATAAATAAAAAAATTAAAAAAATAGCTCCCATCCTCACACTCCCATACACAAACTAGCCTCTAATATGAATTTGTCGTAAATATTCTTCCAAGGAGCAGTTATAGTAGAGAACCAGCATAAAGTTAGTGGTACTTAGCATAAGAAAGATTGTTTTAAAGCTAGGTGAGCCTAAAACATAAAGTTTGAATGGTTCACGGTGAACAGTTTTTGTTGTTGTTTGTTTGTTTTTTGAGACAAGGTCCCCTCGTAGTCCCAAATGGCATGGAACTTTCTATGTAAACTAGGCTGGCCTCTATCTAATAGAGATCTGCCTGCTTCTGCCTCCAGACTGCTGGGATTAAAGGTGTGCTCTACTATACCTGGTGTTGCTTATTTCTTTGTTCTGGTGCTGAAGATCTAATATTCTACAATTGAGCCACAGCCCCAGGATAAATTTTGAATATTTCATAGATTTTCATGGACTGGCCTATGTATGTGCATCTCTGAACATTCTTTTGCTTCACTGAATGTCTTTGGCTCTCAGACAAGTCAGTTCTCTTGATCCCCAAAGAGAAACAAACAGAACGAGTTATGGGTGAGTGTTTAAGATTCTTAGTGTTAAAAAGTCACAGAAAACAAGAATAAATTTAATGCTTTCTAAAATTGTCACTGTTAAAAAGCATGTCAGAACAATATGGCAGCAGACGAATTTAACATTTCATAATTAAATTTGATTTTCACGATATTAAAGATGTTATGTAAGGAGAGCATGAGAGAAAAGATTTCTTTGTGAGAAGCTAAATTCAGATGAATATGTTGAATAATCTCCACAGAATTTAAGGTTTCCAAAACCAATATTTAAATCAGTTCTGAATATAAGCAGTAGGGTTTCAAGTATTGTAGCTTGACTCCTTCCTCTCTTCCTAATGCTGAAAACTCAAGAAATCCTTTTGTAGTATCAGAAAAGCTGAGCAAGGCTTTCTTCTTTATTTAGAAGACTTGTGCCTTGTCCATGGCTCATGAATGATAGCCTGGTTGAGTACATGTAATAATTTTAAATACCACCTTTCTATTAGTTCTAGTTCAATGCTCAGGAAGATATAAGTCATTCCTGTAACAATGAAAAAGAGAGAAACGTTTGTGTGATGGATGTAACCAGTATATGCCTTTGGCTAAATAAGGCACAACTGATATGAAGGACTTACTGCTGAATGGACCTTCGAGTGACCCAGGGCTGGAGAGGAGGGAGAGCTGTCAGTAGTCATTGAAGATGATCTTTTCTGTCTTTCCCTCCCTCCCTCTTCCTTCTGGAGGGCGAGAAGTAATACAGAAAAGTATACATGGTCATGAGAAAGGAATGATCCTACCCTAGACCTTAGAACTACAAGTAGATGTTCAATTAACTAAATCAATTAAACGGAACAAGTGAACTCCCACAAAAGATGATTTTATGGAATGAAAGCAGAGAAGAAAAATACTTGAGGTAATAAGAAGAGATGAAATATTGATTTTACAGAAGGCACATTGTGGTGGTTTGAATGAGAATGTCCCCATAGGCTTCAAGTATTCGGACATTTTGTCCCCAGTGGTGGTGCTGTTTGGGAGGTCTTAGAAGGTGTGGCCATGCGGGAGGAAACACGTCACTGGAGGGTGGGCTTAGAGAGTTCAAAAATTGTCGCCAGTCTCCAGTCGTTTTCTCTGCTTCTTGTGCCTGCTTGAAGATGTGAACCTTGACTTTCTGCTCTGGCTCCTGCCACCATGCTGCCCCACCATGATGGACTCTAATTCTCTGGAACTGTCCATCGGAAGCTCAAGTAAACTCTTTCTTTTGGAAGTTCCCTTGGTCATGGTCCTGTTTGTTTCTCTTTGGGGATCAAGCAACAGAGAAGTGACTAATGTACACGTGAAAGAAAAAAAGAAGCAAAACAATCTTTCTGGTTGCCAGGTGCTTGAAGAGTTGTGATGTTTGGACTGTGGAAGAGGAAGAAGTGAACAAAATTGAAATAGTCAAAATTTGGTGATCTATACCATAAAGCCAGTAAATAGATTATGTCTGGACCCTTAACCTATTGTCAAGTAGATAATTTGTGGAGTAGAGTTCACTGTGTAGAAAAGTAGACTACTAAAGGCAAACGAGAAGATGGACCTTTCCATGTCCCATGAGATGTTTTCTTAAGGACAGTGACAACAACAACAGTAGCAGCAGCAGCAACATGAAATCAGTAGTGGCTAAAGTGTCAAAGTTATACCAGCCTAACTTACAGTTTTAATTTTGACAAATCTTACCAAGTGAAATAAAAATAGGCATGTCACTCAGAATGAATAACATGAGATGTAGGGGTTGGCATAAGCAGACATCACTGGAGAGAGGGAAAAATGCATCTCAAACTAGAGACATGTGATGCCTAATTAGAGAGACAGAGAGAGAGAGAGAGAGTCTATAAACGACATTTTGAAAAGCATTTGTGAAGAGACATCAGCGCCTGGGGTCCAGAGTTGAAGAATGAGTCACTTCTGAAAGGAGGGAAGAACTCATGACTTAGCATCCTAGCTTTTAGAACAGCACTTTACCCAGAATAGCTGGGCCGATTTAGCAAAAGAAATTCTACAGTGGAGCCGTAGAATTCCTGACAGAGAAATGGGCCCAGTTGATGCTTCAGCTTTACTCAACGAGGGCTGTGAAAGGCAAAAGTCACAACGACCTTTTAAATTAAAATAACATCAAAGGAAGTTAATAACCCGAATATGAAGATGACCATTAGGTGTAGATGGAGTTTTGCCTAGCCTGGTGAAGACGGCTTATGTGTTTGCAGATAACATATTAAGATGCCAGGTGCTGTTACCCTAACTGAACGTTTACCTCCTGATTCCCCTCCCCTAATTTTAGGACAATGGACAACACTAGTCTTGACTGTCTCTCACAAGCTTTTAACTTTGTAAATCGGACACCAGGCTGCTAAAACTACCATCAGCCCCTGACGTCCCTGTTCTCGGACACTCAGACTCAGTTTCTAAATGATCTCTCACCTGACCTCATCTCTAACGGCCTGTACATCACTGTACTCCAGGCCCTTGTTAGAGATGTCTGAGCTTTGTCCTTTCTTTGCTCTGTCTAAAGCCACATCAGCTGGAGCCTCATCCTCTCATATCTGGACTGTTCAGTCACTTCTACACCCACTCTGCTATGACAATAAAGTAGGCTTAGAAATTGAAAGGGCGTCCATCATCTTTGATAAATCTGAAAAGGGTTACAATCTTTAATGTACTGAGTTATCTAAAAATTGTTTTTATAAGGTAATCAAAAGCATCTACATGTACAGTAAAATTAGGTAATTTTAAAATAAAAATATAAGATTTGTAGAAAATTCATTTCCAATGGAGAATGAGATGAGGCTAACTACTCACCTTCTGAATATACAGAGGAATATTACTAGCACGGAATTTGAGTTTTTTATTTTCTCTCTCACTTTTCCTCCCTCCCTCCCTCCCTCCCTTCCTGCTACCCCATTTTATTTTCCTCCCTTCTTTTCTTTCTTAATCCAGAGGTAGGTCCTGAGAAAACTGGCTGGTGAAAGTTGGGAGTGGGAGGAACTTTCCTATAGGTGTATCTAGCTCAGTTGTTTTAGGTTCCCATAAATTCTACGTCAGAAAAATTTGATAAGCCATAGTCAAAAGCATTTTTAATTACCAAACAGCTGGCGAGTTCATGCAGTTCACTAGAAATCATGTGATTTGTAAAGGATTGGCTACACAGTCATTAAAATAATTTAGTTGTGAATACTTGGGAAGTGCAATTAAAAAGCCTTTCGTATAACTCACCAGGTGTTTTTCCTATTATTTTTTAACTTTCTCCTTTCTTTCTTTCTTTCTTTCTTTCTTTCTTTCTTTCTTTCTTTCTTTCTTTCTTTCTTTCTTTCTTTCTTTCTTCCTCCCTCCCTCCCTCCCTCCCTCCCTTNTGTTGTTTCTGCTTTGGGGGATTCAAGCAACCAGAGAGAGGTGACTAATGGTACCGGGGTCGTGAAAAGGAAATGAAAGAAGCAAAACAATTTTTGGGTTGTGGCCATGGGTGCGATTGAGGGTCCTGTGACTGTCGCGTTGGACTGCTGGAAGACGGAGAAACGTGAACGAAATTGAAATATAGTCCAATAATTTGTGGTGATCGTATATAAGCAGCGGACGGTATGAATAGATTATGTCGCTGGATCCCTTAGACTCATTGTCAAGTAGATGATTTGTGGGTGTCAGAGTTCCACTGTGTAGAAAGTAGTACTACTCAAGGCAAACCGCTGAGAGAATGACCTTTCCGCATGTGCCCGATGGAGAGATGGTTTACTTATACGGAGCAGTGACAAATCCACCAACCAGGTCAAGCGCCGATGCGCCGACGAGCAGCAACGCAATTAAATCAGAGTTGGCTAAAGATGATTCAAGTATATATACCGCCTACTCGTATCGAGGTCCGGCACGTCTTTGATTTTTGACAAATCTTACCAAGTGAAATAAAAATAGGCATGTCACTCAGAATGAATAACATGAGATGTAGGGGTTGGCATAAGCAGACATCACTGGACCGGATGGACGGAGAGGGGAAACTGCAATCTGGCAGACGAAACTACGCAGAACTCGGCCCCTAGAACTGTATGGCCTGAATAACTAGAGAAGAGAAGACACTGAGGATAGAGACGAGCAGACGGTCTATAGACCATTTTTAGAAAAGATTGTTGAAGAGACACTTCAGACGGCTGGCGGTCCAGAGTTGACAGAACTGAGCTCACTTCTGAGGGAGGGAAGACTGCATGACTGCATCCTAGCTATTATTAGACAGCATTTACCCCCTGAGAATAGGCTCGCTGGCCTGCTGACTCTGGGGGCCGGGATCTTAGCAAAAGAATTTCTTACGTCGGAGGCCGCTAGATTCCTCGTGAGACAGAGAAATGGGCCCAGTTGATGCTTCAGCTTTACTCAACGAGGGCTGTGAAAGGCAAAAGTCACAACGACCTTTTAAATTAAAATAACATCAAAGGAAGTTAATAACCCGAATATGAAGATGACCATTAGGTGTAGATGGAGTTTTGCCTAGCCTGGTGAAGACGGCTTATGTGTTTGCAGATAACATATTAAGATGCCAGGTGCTGTTACCCTAACTGAACGTTTACCTCCTGATTCCCCTCCCCTAATTTCGCCTAGTAGGACATGAAGAAAAACACTAGTTTCATGTGGACTGCTCTCTTCGAAGCTTTTACTCTATTGTAAATCCGGACACCAGGTCTGCGCGTAAAAGAACTTCTCAGTATCCGCGCGCCCCAGCTGGATCGATCGCGCCCCTGTTCGGTCGGACCCCGGACCTCAGCTTTCCTAACGATGATCCTCTCACACTGACCTTCCACTGCTACACGGCCCTGTACTCACTGCGTATCGCAGGCCCCTTGTATAGCAGGATTGTTCTGGTTATGGTCGTTGCTGTCTGGCTTCAGTCTGTTCTTAAAGCCAATCAGTGGGCTCATCTCCACTATCTGGCGAGCTGTTCAAGTCACTTAGCCACTATGCGTATGCAATAATAAGGTAGGCGCTTATGAAGTTTGACAAGGCGCTCTCTTATTCACCTTTCGCATAGCAAATCTGCGTAAAGGCGTTACGAATCTATTAAGTGTACTGGTATAAGTCCTAAAAAATTTCGTTTTTATCAGGTACTTAAAAGCTATCTCATTGTACGAGTAATAGTTAGGTATGTTTAAAATAAAATATAAGATTTGTAGAAAATTGATTTCCAATGGTGAATGAGATGATGGCAACTACTCACTTTTGATCTATTACAGTGGGAATACTGCACTAGCACGGACTTTGAGTTTTTTATGGTTTCGTCGTCCTTCTGTTTCCTCCTCCTCCTCCCCCTCCTGTCTGCACCCCCTTTTATTTCTGCCCCTGCTTTGATTCTTTCTTAATCGAGAGTAAAGGGTGCCTGGAGGGGAACTGGGCTTGGTGAAGGTTGGGAGAAGTGGGGGAAGACTTTCCTATAGGGGTGTAGTCTAGCTCAGCTTGTTTTAGGTTCATAATTCTAAGGTCAGAGAATTTGATAAGCCCATGTGCAAACACACTTGCTTTTTAATTATATGCAAACACGCTGGGGAGAGATTCATGCAGTGCCTTAGAATCATCTGTGATTTGTGAAAGGATGTGGAGCTAGCACAGGTCCATTAAAATAAGTTTGTGTGAATAGTTGGGAAGTGAATTCAAAAAGGCCTTTTCGTATAACGTTCACCAGATGTTTTCGTATTATTTTTTTACTTTTTCTTTTCTTTCTTCTTTTTTCGCGTTCTGCGCTTTCTCCGTTGTGTTGTTCGTGTGGCATGTGGTTCATGTTCTTTGCGTTTTTTCATCTTCAGACGTTCTTTCGTTCCCTCCCTCCGCACTCCATCCTCGCCTCCATCTCTCCCCTCGTCCTGCTCTCGTCCTCCTCCTCGCCTGCCCTCTCTTCGTTCTCTCTCTCCTTTCTTTCTTTCTTTCTTTCTTTCTTTCTTTCTTTCTGGTCTTTTCGAGACAGGGTCTCCCTGTAGCCCCAGCTGTTCTGGAACTCACTCTGTAGACCAGGCTGGCCTTGAACTCACAAAGATCCGCCTGCCTCTGCCTCCCGAATGCTAAGATTAAAGGTGTGCGCCACCATGCCCAGCCTATTAACTTTCTATTTCTAAGTTTCTTTTGTTTATTAATTTAAAATTTTATGAAACTGGGAAAAGTAACTTCGTAAAATTGGTTATTTTATAGTTTAGAATTTACCCATTGTTTCTAATCAATGACATAGATTAATGCCAAAATTTTCACTTATCTAGAAAGTCATCTCAAAGCTTATATAAGTCATGACATCTGAGAATAATTTTATGTATATAGGTAAATTCTTTTTTTAAATTTATTTATTTAGTTTTCTTTCTTTTTTATATATATTTTGTACAAGATTATCAAATCTAGACCTGTGTCCCCCACCCTATCCCCCCACCCCACCAGAGCTCATGTATTCTGCCAAACATGCTTTTCATCTCTTTCTCAGTCTTTCTCAAAATTCTCCATGTTTTGAGCAGAAGTTCACTGTTTCAGGGACTGGAGAGATAGCCTAGCAGTTAAGAGCACAGACGCTCTTGCAGAGGACCCGGGTTCGATCCCCAGCACCCACATGGCGGCTAAGAACCGTCTGTAACTCCAATTCCAGGAGAACTCCAGTTCCAGGGGAATCCGAGTCCCTCTTCTGACCTCCACGGCAGCATTGCACGACACGGGTGCACAGACTTGCATGCAGACAGTACATTCATACACATACAAAGATTAAATAATAATAATAAAAAAAAATTAAAAAAAAAAGAAGTTCACTGTTTCAGTCAGTTCTTTGATGCAGTCCTTTCTGTTGTTGTTGTTGTTGTTGTTGTTAAATTCTATGTTATTTGAGAAAGCAATTTTTATAATTGACAGAATTCTAATGGATTTGAATTTTCAAAAGAGAAACCAAGTCTAGTTAAATGAAGCTGTTATTGAAGATATGTATTTATTCTGATATGTACTTAGGAGTTATTATATATGTAATCATACTTAATATGTATTTATGATATATTAAGATATTTAGATTAGTATTGTCCTGGGAAATAATCCGGAAACATTTTGACACTAGACAATAGAGGGTGTTCTGACTTTTGTTTTTGCAAAAGTTGATATATAAAATGATATGGCCATTATCAATTATAGAACTTATGAAAGGTGTATCAAATTAAACACTACACTAAAATAGAGTTTAATGATTCATGGTAGAAATCTGTAATATAATTTATTTTAATACTAAAGAAAAAGTTCATAGAACAGATGAACACAGAATGAGCTGATTAGCAGAGACACATATTTGGGATATTTGCATCCAAATGAAACACGAAGGTGTATTTATTGCATTTAATGGCATTTTTCTCTTAAATATTTATTTTAGTGTGTGTGCATGTGTGTGTGTGTGTGTGTGTGTGTGTGTGTGTGTGTGGTGACTGGTGACTGTGGTGGCCACAGGTGTCAGATACTCTGGAGCTGGAGTTCCAGGCGTATGTCTCTCATGATGGGAGCTGGGAACAGAACTTGTCTTCTGCAAGAGAGCAACTGTTCTTAACCCCTGGGTCACCTCTCCAGCCTTGACATCTAATCATGTTTTGGCAAAGGTTAGGCAAACTGCTTCTTCTACTTGTCTGCATAATATAAGAAAATATAAAACAAGAATTTATTCCATATGTTCTTTTTACTCAATGATATAGTCATGCTGTAGACGCATTCATGGAAATTTGGCCTCTTCTGAAGTCCAGCAACATAGTGCACATTGGGGGCTGGAGAGATGGCTCAGCAGTTAAGAGCATTGTTTTTTCAGAGGCCCTAGGTTTTGTTCCCAGGGCCCACAGGGTAGCTAACAACTGTGCAGAACTCTAGGTCCAGGGGATCTGACACCCTTGTGTGGCCTCCGTGAGCATTGCATGACATGGGTGCACTGACTCATATGCAGGCAAAATGGTCATACGCATGAAAAAATGCACAAGAGATATGGTGGCTGTATCCTCCCTGATAGCAGAACCAAGGCCAGTGGCTTGCATTATTACACAAGTGAATTATTTTGACAAGAAACTCCCAAGGAGTGGGAGTCGGGAATGGGAGGTGTTGAAAAGAGAGGGAAGAAAAGTCAACTGGACCACACGTTACTTAGCTGAGTCATTACTGAGGACAAGTTCAGCTTGGTTCTGCTAATTACTTTTTGAGGAGCCTTGTTATATATGTCCCAAAAGTGTTCACCTATGGAATATATTAAAGGGACATTTATCTTCTGGCTCTTGTTTTTTACTGGTTGGAGTGGTGGCCTCACAGGCTATTTAATCTCACTTCCAGAACTGCGCAGTCATCAAATGAGGGTTGGGCTGGTGAGATGGCTTAGCCAGCAAAGGTGCTTGCAGCCAAGCCTGATGACCTGAGTTGGATCCCCAGGACCTACATGGTGGAAGAAGAGAATGGATTCACTCTTATGAATTATCCTCTGACCTCTACATGGGAGCTGTGACACACACACACACACACACACACACACACACTCACTCACACACACACTCACACACAAAAATCAATTGAAAAAAGAAGACTGCCATAGCAACAGTGAGAAGCTTTGGAATAGCAAATGTGCCACAGTCTATCACACCAGGGTTAGCTGGTCAGCTAGTGTGAACAGGTGGGACTGGAGGAAAGACACAGGGCCCAAGAAGTGTCAACTCTTGACGTTAAACAGTGTCGTTGTTGAGAAGAGGCTAAGTGTGGAGAGGTTGGCCTTGCAGCACACTGCTGTTCTCAGCTTACTTTCTGTTTTATTTTATAAGATGTTACTATTCTAAGATGCTTGGGTAAGGCTTGGGAGTCTTGTTATATGTTGCCACCTCGGTGGAACAAAGTGATGCTCAATTTTTTTTTTTTTTTGATGCTCAATTTTTGCCCATACTATTTTCTCAGGTCTCCCATAGCTCTACCTCAGAAATCCTTCATTCTGTGGCTTTAATTAGGGCATAGGAGAAATGAGGGTCAAAGGAAACATTTCCTTCTCCTGCCTTCCCATTGTAGAATATAATAAACACGGTGGTCAGTGGGTCATTCTCTCTCGATGTCGGTGACATCGGTCCTTGGGGGAGAATGACACCCTGGAAGCTTTTGCTCCACAGTTTGGCTCAAAGTGAGAGGTAAGCCTTTCATTTGGAAGCTGGAACTTCTACAGTATAGAGAAGTTCCCAGAGGAGAGGGGGAAGAGAACCAGGGTTTGCAGACCAGGCTTAAGAAAAAGTACCGCTGAAAGTTGAGGATATGGAAATTGATTTCCCTGCAATGATCCATAGCTGTGTGAGCCTCAGGAAGGCTTCTGTCTTCTCCAGGGACATCTTGTCTTTGCTGGATCTCTGAGGCCTGTGTTGCTACTGTCTGCCTTGATATTGCCTTCAGCATCCTAGGTCCCAGAAGCCGTGACTTGTGACTTGGGTGCCTGTTGTTAAGAACTCTTGCGGGAAGGTGGAATGGGAAGAAGCAGTCTCAAGTGTGGAGTTCCTTCCTTTATAAATGTTAGTGTTCTGGGACTGGCAAATGGATCAAGGCAGATTGTCTCTGTCATCATGTTCTACGGCATTTGAAGGCTTGTTTACGTCCTTCCCCTGGAACTTGTTTCTCAAATCATCCCAGAAGTTTATTCACCAAAGTCACTGAAATCAAAATGTCTTCTGTCAGCAGGAGAACACGACTAGACATGCCCTCATTATTTCCATTGGAAGCGTTTCCCCTGATCCTCTAAATACATCATCACGTTTCAGATGACATTAAGAGATAAGTCTTTAGACACGGAATTCTAGGAGGGGGGGAAGTAGTTTTGATTATTTTCTTTATTATTGTTGTTAAAATGTGAATCATGCCCTTCACTTGATGAGTTCTCATTGAAGCTTCAATGGAAGGGGAAGATGAAATAACATAAATGATAGCTGTAATTAATTTTATACTAAGCTTCCTTGATGAAATTAATATTGTCAGATGGAAATGTAATTTAAGCAAAATATGCTTATATGCTCATGTAGGCTGAGTTACACATTTGGACTTTAAGAAAAAAGTCAGTCTTGCATTTCACAGAACCGCTTACAAAATGATTTAGCTTAATTGTTTGTACAGCTTTCTAGACATTATAGCTTTTTAAAGGAGAAATAGGGCACAGAAGACAAACAGGAGAAAGACAAAAGGGTCATTTCAAATTTGTTTCTGTTATTTTGAAAAATATAATCATACAAGATACTTTTAATTTTAAAAGAAACTAGGGTTCTGTTTTTTTTTTAACAGAAACATTTTGTTTTCAATGGGCTTGTAAACAAAAATGTCCCATTTTAAAATAAAAACAAAATCCCAGGTCATACAGATATTTAGAATAATTATATTTGACTAAGAAACTTATGTACATGTTCAGTTGTAAGATGTTAACTAAATTTCTGGGCTGGAGAGATGGCCTAGCGGTTAAGAGCACTGACTGCTCTTACAGGGACCTGGGTTTGATCCCTAGCACCCACATGGCAGCCGAGAACCGTCTGAAACTCCAATCCCAGGAGAACTCCAGTTCCAGGGGAATCCGAGACCTTCTGACCTCCGTGGCTTTGCACGACACGGGTGCACAAACTTGCATGCAGACAGTACATTCATACACATACAGAAATAAATAAAATTAATTAAAAAAAGATGTTAACTAAATATCTGTGACAAATATACCTTTTAAAATGTGTCGGGGCTGGAGAGATGGCCTAGCGGTTAAGAGCGCCGACCGCTCTTACAGAGGACCCGGGTTCGATCCCCAGCACCCACATGGCGGCCGAGAACCATCTGAAACTCCAATTCCAGGAGAACTCCAGTTCCAGGGGAATCGAGACCCTCTTCTGACCTCCGCGGCATTGCACGACATGGGTGCACAGACTTGCATGCAGACAGTACATTCATACACATACATAAATAAATAAAAATTAATAAAAAAAATTAAAAAAATAAAATGTGTCAAGAACTTTTATAGACGTAATGCAGACTCCTAAGGATTATCAAGCATTATGTTTTTCTTAAGGCTTCACTGTAGCTGCTGTTACTTCTTGCACAGGCATTTTCGTTTGCTCAAACACTAGAGTCTTTGGTTGCTACCTTATCAACTGGCTTGCAAACAAGAAGCCAGCCATTAAAAGAAAATTTTAAGTGATGAACTCACAAACTCCAGTGAAAGAACCCCAAGAACACAAAATTGTGCCTATTTACAACCATCACAACTGTGGCTGAAGACTGTTCATGCCAGCCTTCTGAAATGAGATCTCAAAGCAGTATAGTTCAAAATAAAGAGTTTAAAAAACAGCAACCCTGACATATGTAAAATTTCTCCACCAACTTGTGTGTCAGTCATTAATTTTTCTCCTTGAAAAATGTAATAGAAAACAAGATGCCATGTTTAACTATCTTAGTTAATATTTACAATTCACAGCTCCAGCATCTGTAACTCAGGATACAATGCTGACCACAGCTAGTTTAGACTAAAATTAAGTTCTTTAGAGCAAGTAAATGCTTGTCCATAACCGTATGTGTACACTAACCAGTGTACACATACGGTTATGTGTACACTCACCCAGCCCAAGGGAAGAAGCCATCCACTGTGTTGCTTTCTGCTTTAACATTGTCCAATCAAATACGTAGCCACATTGGTGGTTCAAGTCTTGAACAGGATGTGGAATAACTGCTTCAGATCCATGTAATCTGGAGCTTCCTCTAAGCCCAGCCCACAACAATAATTTAAGAACATGGAAAATTCTGCAGAAAATTCCTTACACAAATCTTCAACAAAAGTGGATGCCTTCTTTTCACTAATCTTGTCATAGTTTTGTTTTCTTGTTTCTCTCTTGCAGCTTTTAGCACTTGCCATGGCAGAATGGTTCTATTAAAACACATCAAAGCATGTCCTGATGGTTGGTAGCATTCTGGACCATTCTCAATACCAAGATGTGCATTGATCTACCTTCCTTCCTTCCTTCCTTCCTTCCTTCCTTCCTTCCTTCCTTCCTTGCTTCCTTCCTTTCTTTCCTTTTTTTTTTTTTTTTTTTTAACAGGTTCTCCCTGTAGCACCAGCAGGTCTGGAACTGGCAATGTAAACCAGATTGGCCTCCATCTCCCAGAGATCTGCCTGCCTCTGCCTCTGCCTTCTGAGCGCTGTGATTAAAGGTTTGTGTCATTTTGTTAGGGACCAGTGAGGTTTTAATCTTCTCTATTGTATCTGTTGTCTCTTTACTTTTTGGCCAAAGCAAAATCAACAGAAGATAACTATTACAGTGATGCCCATTAGGAAGTTATCTGGTTTAAAATCTCTGTGTATGAAATTCCTTGTGTGCACATATTCAATTGAACTGTATGCACAGTTCAATATTAAGTGTAGTTTTCAGTGTGAACCTTCTGGAACAGAAATTGAAGAGGTCTTCAAGACTGGGTTCCAGGAGACAGGACTAGCACACTAGTCATTTTCCTTGTCCATCTCTCTGCACGTGAGGATGTAGACACCACCTTGGAGAATCTGGAACAGTCTGCTTGGGGAAACCAACTGGGGTGCCTGGCCTGAGATTCTAGTGTCGATGCCACTTGGTCATCGTTGGGACATGTTGGTCTGCCAGACAAATGTCTCCGAAGGAGCCAGACTGCATCTTCTGCACCAGTTTCTATTTCCTTCCATGACGAACTTGGCCTTGGAGACACTGCTGCTCACTATTCTGAGAGGGGAAGATGGAGACTGGGGACAAGCCATGACACCTGGAAGGGGAGGATGGAGGGCTGGGGGCTGGTCCAGACTGTCCCAGTGCAGAATCAACCCAGAGGCCTGCTGGCTCAGCCACTTGGGGCCAGGCTGTGTTATAAGGGGCACATGGAAGTGAATAAAAAAAAAAAAAGGTGAATGAAGGGCGTGGTGCCTGGGCCCTGTTCTTGGTTCCTGGGATCCTGCCACTTCACCAAGGCGTGGTCTTATTACTCCAGCTCCAGCCAACACAAAATGTCCCTCCACAAATGTCTCCACCCCCCAAATGCTCCTGTGAAAGAAAGTTCCCAGAAAAAAGAACTCTTGCATCCTGAGCTAAATTTCCTACGAAGAGCTCTTAGATGCCTGTGGAGAGCTTGGAATGTCGCAGATCCAGAGCCTAGTCACAAACTACCTGGGGACATCTTTAGCCCCATAAATAGCCACACCTTGCCTACCTCTGTTTCTGAATTAACATTCTTGTGATTAATAAAATGTGTTGGCTTGTCAGACCACTAGGTCCCACCAAATCATTATCAGATAGCATCTGAGACCTACAGTAGACACCACCCCACGTTGCTGTGATCTCCCTCCTGAATGTAACCACCAATGTACCTGAAAAGTGTCTTGATTTATGATTTTTCTTTGCTCTGTTACTATAAAAATATAATGTAACCGCTACCATGCTGCAACATGGAATTTCCTTCAGAATAAACGATCTCCTAACCCCTGTGAGGTGAGAGTTATGTTTTTCCATCAGCACTCCCCTCCACAAAATGGCCCCTATGAAAAATAATCTCTGACATAAAGTGGCCCCCAACATGTAATGGTCCCTGACTCAAATGCCCTCCCCAGATGACTCCCCTGTGTCCCACCCTGTGAGCTTTTTCATGGTACAGAGTGGTTCTCAAAAAACTAGTTAACAACAGTGCACAGAGCTTAGATGGGGGATTTCCCAGGACCACCTGAAGCACAGCTCTCTTCACAGTAGCAGGGAGCTGGAACCAACCCAAGTGCCCCTCAACTGACAAGTGGATAGAGAAAATGTGGTCATCTACACAATGGAGTTCTATGCAGCAGTAAAGAAAGATGACATCATGAACTTTGCAGGTAAATGGCT
Organism: Rhizomys pruinosus; assembly: GCA_009823505.1. Taxonomy (NCBI): domain Eukaryota; kingdom Metazoa; phylum Chordata; class Mammalia; order Rodentia; family Spalacidae; genus Rhizomys; species Rhizomys pruinosus. The sequence goes on from VZQC01003076.1 coordinate 749,831, forward strand.
GGAGCTAGAAGATAGCATGCTGAGTGAAGTAACACAGTCCCAGAAAAACAAAGAATGGTATCCCTCATCTGTGGATACAGCACCAATTACCTAATTGTATGGCAAACTGAGCAACGTGAATGTGATCTGAAAACAACTGTGCTCTTATATTGTAGAATCCCTTAAAAAAATAAACAAAAAGAAAAAAAAACTAGTTAACAAATGTCTTAGTATGTACTGACAGTAACCTGATATTTCTTTGATGATTTTTTTTTTAGACAGGATCTTCCTAGAGCCCCAGATGTTGTGGAACTGGCTACGTAGACCAGGTTTGCCTCCATCTCACATGCCTAGCTCTGCCTCCTGAGGCTGGGATAAAAGGCATATGGGACCAAAGTCAAATTTGTTCTATTAAAAAAAGTTCTGGCCATTTAAAATAATACATCTAAATGGAAATAAATTGTATTGACTTCTTATGTGAATTTCAAAACATAATTACCTAACAGGTCAGCAAATGTTAGTGACAAGTACACACATCAGTATCTAATACATACCTGAGTTCTATGACATTTTAAATAATTTTAGTAGCTGGTGAGGAAAAAAGCAAAAAACAATTAGAGAGCCCACTGATTTCTTATAAAAATATTCTTTGTTCTCCAAAGTCTACAAACACCACAAACTAACACTGGTTATTCTAGGAAAACAATTCCTCGCAGCTTGTTTCTTAATATGAATCCAAACATAGTGTCACCTATAATGACCAGGGAGGGGAATGTGGGGGGCAGGGGCAGACAGAACTTGAGGTGACTATAACACTGAACAGGTTAAGCACAATACTCAGTGGTGTTTTCTAAGCAGGTATAGTACCAGGTTTAAAAAAAAAATCACTGGGCATGGTGTCAGGTGCCTTTAAACCTGGCCATGGGAGGCAGAGGCAGGCGGATCCCTGAGACACTAAGGTCAGCCTGGGCTATGTCCCAGGCAGGATAGACTAGTGAGACCCTGTCAGAAAAGGAAAAAAAAATCAAAGGGGACAGAAGAGTTGGCTCAGTGGTTAAGAGCACTGGCTGCTCTTGCTGAGGACATAGGTTCAATTCTCAGCACCCATCTGGTCACTAATAACCATCCATAACTTCAGTTTCAGGGGATCTGATGTCCTCTTCTGATCTTCGTAGGCTTTTAACCACATTTACATATATGCAGGCAATATAATCATACACATAAAATAAAATAAAAATAATTAAAAAATCAAACCAAATCAAAGGAATGCAACACTTGAACAGCTGTCAAGATTTTTTTTTTAGTTCTTTTAAAGACATGTTTTATACTCAAATTATATGTAAAAGAAATTTTATTATAAGTGTACTGTTTGATTGCCAGTTGTAAGGCACAGACATAAGATGTTTAATTATTGGTCTACAGCTGGCGGTACAGTGCTTTTTTTTTTTTTTTTTTGACACAGGGTCTCCCTCCAGCCCCAGCTGGCCTGGAACTCACTCTGTAGACCAGTCTGGCCTTGAACTCAACAGAGATCCTCCCAAGGGCTAGGATTAAAGGTGTGCGCCACCACGCCCAGCTAGGCTGTGGAGGCTTTGAGGCAGGTGGCATAGTAAAGGAGATGGCTCAGCATCTGGGGGCTGCACTTGGAGGGCTTCGGCCTGCCCCACTTCTGGTCCAAGCTCTCTGCTTCCTGTGCACATAGCAATGTGACCAGCCAGAGGCTCCATCGCTGTGGACTGGGCCTCTTTAGTTGCCTTTCCCACTGCGTGGACTGATTCTCTGAAGTGCGAGTCAACAGAGAAAATGATTAATAGACTAGTAAAATAAGGAAGTATATTAAAACTGGAAAGTTATTATTTAAGTGACAGTTTATTGTAATTTTGTCAACAAAGTAGATAAAGTAGTTCTTGTGGGTATCATTTCTTCCAAGCTTTTCAAGTCAGTGAATTCTAATGTGGCTTACCCACTAAAGCCAAGCTTGGATGATATCCCCAATTTTAAAGTATTTCTTAAATGATAACCAGGTTAGATTATATATACATTTGGTTGACCTGAGGCAAACATCATTTCTCTTCATTGCGTTGCTTCTCAAGCTGGGTTGGGCTGAAATTCTTTCCTGAAAATCTCCTAGTGTGCAGCTGCCTGGGCACCTCTTCCACTGTTAGGACTTAGGGTAAGAACCAGAAGCCGCCACAGGTATTTCACGTGAGAAGGTATTGAATGCAGGGAGTTGTCTGTTTACAAAATCATTGAAAGAGATGTAGGCTAAGGTTCCAGAATGATCTAGAACTGACTCATGTCAAAGAGCTGTTGGCATATAGACTGCCATTGAAGACAGGAGTTCAGTTATCCTTGGAGATGTGATTCAAGCTCAAGAAGTTGTTATTGTGCCTTGTTTACAGCTGGAAATAGACACCATGGCTATGCATCATGTGCCAGAAAGCCAGAATCAAGAACCCCTGCTGCACCAACTGCTGCCACAGCTCACAGTAGCATGTCAACACCAGGAAGCTGGGTGTTCAGGAGAAAAGCTGTTTGTGTAGCTCGCTTGACTTGCTGAAATAAACAATGGAGATGGGCAGGCAGGGTTCAGTTCTATTTGTGTTGAGTCCTCTCCTAGGACAGGGCTCAACCATATCCAGATCTCTCGTGGCTTTAAGCTTCTTAATCTCTTCTAGAATGGGAGGAGAGCCACATGCAGTGCCCTTTGGACTGTGGTTAATCTTTTCAGAGATATCTGGGTATGCACTTTCCTACACTGTATGGATAGTACGTAGGCTTCATATAGAAGAATGTCCAAACATATTGTATGAGTTAAACATAACACAAACAAAACGCATTGGGACTTTTTTTCTCCCCTTCGAATATATCCTAGCATCCTTCATGAGGCTGCACAGATATAACTAGTTTTTTTAAACAGTGCCTGGCATCAGCATGTGACTTGTTTTCAGTTTTTGCTGGAACTAATTCTGGTGCAGAAACATGCTACACATACGTTCTAGCACACTATGGAATGGGTTTTACAGGACATATTTCTAGAATTCAAATTCGATTCATATTTAAAATTTTGTTACAGATTGTCAAATTGTAAGAGCAAAAATATAGAACCCAAGTATTTTTCCCCCTGACCAGTTTGGGAGGACCGGTTCATGTCTGTGCCAACATTAGCTATTTAGTTTTTGCCGCTCTGAAGGGGAAAAATAATAATTCGTTGCTTAACCTTCCTTTTTTGTATTACAACTGAGGCTGATGTTTCATGTGTGTGCCTTTTATACTTTTAGTTTTAGGAATTATCTGTTCAGATATTTTGCACATCTAAAAAATAAGTTGTTATTTTTCTATTGATTTAAATAAACTCACATTATAAATGGTATTTCTTTGTCTATTATTTGTTTCAAATATTTCTTATCTGTTTCATGGCATTCTTTTTTTGTACAGAATATCTGTATGTCTGTATCATCAAATGACGTCACCTTTTCTTTATATTTTATATATTTTGAATTGTATTAGGATGGTTTTGCATATGCTTAGATGTTTGGATATTGCAATGAGTTTGTGAAATTCTTAAAGATACAGTTCTAAACAAGACTACCCTCACTTCAGATGCCACCTATAAGTTTGGGGGCCTCTAAGCCACCCTCACATCTGACCAGCTGGCCACACATTCAGGGGTTCCCATGGCTACCATCATCAAATGTGATAACTCACTAGAAATTCCCAGGACTCACCTAATGTTTCACCCTTATAATGAAAATCTTACTTTGACAAGAAGTTACAAATGAGAAGCAGCCCACAGAGGTGATCAGGAGATGCCTGGGAGGGTTCGAACACAAAGCCGTAAGCCGTCTTCTCCCTGGGGACCTTGGATGGTGTCTCCTCCCTTCCAGCTCTCATGTGACAACCCTGAGTATTGCTGACTGTGGAAGTTCACCCAAGTTTTGTTATCTAGACTCTTGATTCATTCCCTTTACATCCTTTACATGGACATGATCTAATTGTGGGCCATGTGTTTAAATCCCTTTTCACCTCGATATCTTGGGAGAACAGGAGTGACATCAAGCATCTCAAAGTCTCAACCATTTGGTTATATGGCTGGTATTTCTGGTGTTCTTGAGTCATGTTTATTTAGCACAAGCTGCCTAGGTGCACATCATGAGTAAACTGCCAAGTACAAACTACCAGTGTGAGCCATAGATCTCATCCTCTCAGAGCTGGGTCAAAAGCCAGACTTTAAATTGGACAGTTTATTATTTGCTATGCAGATGTTTTATAATGAAGATTTAAATGGAAATTAATGTTTAATAATGGAGATTTTAATTTTATATGGTGATTTTAATGGTTTTAGAATATTATTTTCCTCAAATGAATTGCTGGTATTCCAATACTGTTAATTGATACTGTACCTTTCCCTGTTATTCTGGAATGGTGTGTGTGTGTGTGTGTGTGTGTGTGTGTGTGTGTGTTCATTACAAGGATCAAATGTAGGTTTTCATGTATGTTAAACAGCCATGCTACCACTGAGGTATAGCCCCAGCCTTTGAAATACCATCTTTAGCATGTATGGATACACCCACACACTCACAAACACCCCCCCCCACACACAAACATTCTTCTGATTACTATGATTGGATACCAAAGTGGTATATGCTTTGATAAGTGGTTGGTCAATTTTCAATTAATTTTTCTTTTCCCCAAATACTTTAGTTTTCGCAGTATATAATTTAGAGTAAAAAATTTATCCCCAAAGGATTTTTATTGGGATTATATTGACTTTATGCATGTCCTTAAGTTTAGGATCACTGGACTATTGAATTTTCTTACTCAATATGATGGTGCACTACTCTATTTACTTAGTTGCTCTTAAAAATGTCCTTCAGTAAAACAGCATTTCCTGTCAATATTTCTCAGATATTTTGAAAGATTGTTTCTAGGACATAGTACCTCTTGGTAGGAAGTTTGAATGAATTGTTATTTCTGTTATCGTTTCTGATTATTGCCTACAGATAGGAAAGCTATGGATTTATGTGTTAAATTTAGTTCAATATTAAATTGTTTTTATTAATTCTAGTAGTTTTTTCAGTTGATTATTTTGGATAGGGGTGTGTGTGTGTGTGTGTGTGTGTGTGTGTGTATACTGGGTATATAACAATGTGCATGTACACAAGTGGAGGCCAGAGGTCAATGTTGCATTTTTTCCTCAATTGTTCTCTACATTATTTTTTTGAGGCAGGGTTTCTTACTGAAACTGAAGCTTACCTGCTAAGCAAGACTAGGGGGGCCAGGAAGTCCTGAGGGGTCCCTTGTCCTGCCCCCTGGCCTCACCATCAGCATTGAGGTATATGCCATGTCACTCAGCTTTTTGGTGTGGGCTCTGGGGATCCAAGCTCAGGTCCTTGTGCTTGTAGCAGGCACCCCACTGACTGTGCCACCTCTCCAGCTCTGCCTTTGGTATTTTTAGACAGGTAATTATATCATCTGCATAATGATACTGTTGCCAACTTATGAATAAATATTGGAATGTAGGAGTGAATAGTGTAGAAGAGAAGTTTTTACATGGACACCATAATGCAGTTCATAATTTAATATAAATGTTTCCATTTCTTCACTTTTAAAGTATGACATTTGTGTTTGGCAGAATGCATGAGCTCTGGTGGGGTGAGGGGGTAGGGAGGGGGGCATGGGTCTAGATTTGATTTGAAATTTTGTATGAAATGCACAAAGCTTCGATAAAATTGGCTTTGAAAAAATGTATGACATTTGTTCTATCTTTTTATATTACAGCCTTGTGAATTTTAGTAAGCTGTTTCTATTTCTATCACACTGAAAATTCAATCACGAATGAGGGCTTAATTTATAAAGTGCTTTTGAAACTTAGCAAGCTCATTTTATTTCATTTAAAATATTTTATTAAATCACATTTTCATTCTTTGGTTAATAGTTAATTGAATCATATATAGTAGTTTTGTACAGTGTAGAATTTAATTTGCTAAAAAGTTATTTAGGGTTTTTATAAGTTGTTTTGATCAAGAGGACATTTCAATGTTCTCAGAGCATGGAATTGACATCAGAACAGTGCTGTCCTGGGGGAGTAGCTGGGAAGTACTCTACAGTCCTCTGTGCATTGGAACAGTCTAAATAACACAGGAATGTGGTTTTTGAAAGATGGTAGAAATTACCTATAAAATAATTCAAGATTTATACATTTTTGTATAAACTTTTAAACTTCTTCTTTGACTTTTTGTTTGTTTGTTTTTGAGGCAGGGTCTTCCTGTAGCCCCAGCTGGCCTCCATTTCACAGAGATCTGTTTTTACTTCTGCCTCCCTAGTGCTGGGATTAAAGACCCCACCATGCCCAGGTCTCTTCTTTGACTTTTTGAGCTACCGAGCTTTCTACCTTCTTTAAAGATAGTCTCCTCTACCTTTATTTTCAGGGTTTTGGGGGGTATATATCTGTATATTTCCATTTAAGATTTCAAACGTTTCTCCATATCTGCATATTTTCTTTCCTTTTGCTTTTTCTAGTTTGTGTTTTCTTTCGTTTTTGGCTATTGAGTGATTCAATTTGCAAAAGGTATATGTAACTGAGTCAGCTTTTGGTTTTCCTGAACAAGTTTACTTAAAAAAAGGCTTATTCATTTATGTGTATGTGTGTGAGCCTCCATGAGTACATGTGTACCACATGCGTGCAGGTACATACAGAGGCCGGAAGAGGCCACTGGATCTCCCAGAGCTGGAGTGACAGATAGTAGTCAGCTGCATTGTGGGTGTTGGGAACCAAACCTGGATCCTCTGCAAGAGTAACCCATGCTCCAGTTCCTGAAGTTCGATCTTGTTTTTCTCTTTTAGCTAAGAATTATTTGTATCTGGTTTGAAGAATTATAAGTGATTGAGGATAAATTCTAATTTTATTATTAGGATCAGGAAAAGAGTGTGACTCATATTTCATGGACTTATCCACTGTTAAGTTTCATCAGTGTTTATAAGACTTATGGAGAGCAGATAGAAGAATAAAGAATAAAGACCAGGAAGTAGAATGGAACGAAGACTTGGGGAGGACAAGAGGTTCAGTTTTGGATACTGTGTCTGACATATTGCTTAAACATTCAGATGGAGTTGCCAGAAAAAGCAGTTAGCTACAATTAGAGCAAAGAGTAAAGATCTCACTTGGAGATACAACTTTAGGTGCTATCAGCTTATTGATGAGATTTATAACTTAAAAGTTGATTGAACTTACCAAGAATGTTGCTGCAGATAGACTGAGAAGGGACAAAGATCAAGACCAAGGGTTGGGTTTCTCCAGTATGAAGATGCTGGAGGGAGGTGGGGGGAAGCCAACCAGGAGATTGAAAAGAGGCTACCACCGACGGAAGAGCAGAAATGAGGAATTGTGGCACTTTAGAAGCTTAATTGAAGGATGATCCCCAGTGAAAATGGAGTTGCTAGAAATGTTGCTGGCAGACCCAGGAGGAAGAGGACTTTAGGCTGATTCTTGGCTTTCTGGGGGTCACTGGGCCCCTCCATGGCCGTATTGTCTTGCTGCACACTGGTTCCTGAGTAGCTGTCCTGTTCTTACTGCTGTGTTAAACACACTTGGCCAGGCATTAATAAATGTATTGGTCAACTTGATCTGTTGCAACAAATGCCCTTCAGTTGTGTGATTTTAAACAACAGGAGCGTCTTCCTCCTCCCAGTTCTGGAGGTCAGAAGTTTAAGATCAAGACTCTGTTCTATGTGGTTTCTGTGAGATCTCTCTCCCTTACTTGTGACGTTTCCTTACATAGCTATTCCTTGTGCATGCCCTTAGAGATAAAAGAGAGAAAACGTGGTGTGTCTTCTAGTGAGGACTCAGGGTCCCACACTTATGACCTAGTTAAGCTTTATTTGGATACAAGTCCATCTATTAATACAGCTTTGCTACCTTTTACGGTAGCAAAGCTGTATTACCTTTACAGTATTACTGTATTACCTTACAAAGCTGTAACTACCTTTACAGCTTTTGTAAATAAAGTTTTATTGGAACAAGGCTATAATGATTAGTTTTGTAGTAAACCTGGGTAGTTAGAAAAGAGCTCTCACAACCCACAGAATTCTTTATTTACTCTCTGATTCTTTATAGAAAATTTTCTAACTCCTGAGCACATACTAGTCCCTCTGAGACCAAACTGATTTTTCTTCTGAAGTCCTGTGGTTTTATGATACACTCACCTGACTCTTTTAACTCATTACTCTTTATTGTTCTATATAAGTGGTATAATTTTGCCTCTCAATTGTATTAAAATCTCTTCAATGGCAGAGACTCTATGTTTGTTTCTAAACCACAGGGGGAAATATATATATATATATTGTGAGATATATATATATTTGTGAGATATATATATATATATCTCACAAAAATCCATTAGCTTATATTGTATGTTTGCAGATTCTTTGCTTGCTCTACTCATGAACATTCCAGTTACAAGATCCTAACAAAACACTGAGATTTTATCCTGTTCTCAAAGAACCAAAAGCCATTGATGTAAAGAGTCCAAGAAAGAGAAAAACAAGACACAGCACAAACCCTGCCCCCACCTAGAGTGTCAGGTTGGCTGGGTGATGGACTGCAGGGATCACAGGACAAGACCAGCCTCCGTCAGCAGTTGAAACGTGTCAGCTTCGGAAGCTGTGCCACCCCTGGGAAGCTGCCGGTGCACTCCTCACTCCCTCCCAAAATTCCAGCATCCTTCCCATGAGCTGCTGAAGGAAAATGGCTTTACCCAGCAAGTATATCACAAGTATCATCAACGATGTCTAAGTGAAAGAAAACTCTTGGTTATTGGACAGTCCCAAGAAATGAATGCCTTCTTTCGTTTCTGGTCCTTTTTCTTCAGAGATCACTTCAATAGGAAAGTGTATGAGGAATTTAGACAACTTGCTTGGGAAGATGCAAAAGAAAATTACAGGTATGGCTTAGAATGTCTTTTCACTTTTTATAGTTAGGGACTTGAAAAAAATTCAGACAAGAAATTTTTAAGGATTTTCAAGAAGAAACCAAAAAAGACGATGAATCTGGCCAGCTGTATGGACTAGAAAAGTTTTGGGCCTATCTGAAATATTCTCAATCTAAGACACAGGCTGTTGATCCAAAAACTTCAGGAATACCTCCGTATTTTTTTGTGTGTGTCTTTTCGAGACAGGGTCTCCCTGTAGCCCCAGCTATCCTGGAACTCACTCTGTAGACCAGGCTGGCCTTGAACTCACAAAGATCTGCCTGCCTCTGCCTCCCAAGTGCTAGGATTAAAGGCGTGTGCCACCATGCCCAGCTAATACCTCTGTAATTTTAAGAAGTTAGAAGACTTCCGTGTTGATCTCTCTATTAGTGAGGAACTTGGGAGAACAAGGCATTCATCTACTTCTGGGGATAGACTTCTGTCTCACTCTTTCACAGCACCAAGTGCCGCCAAGCCTGCACCCACCAGTGAGCTACAGGTCCCCACAAACTCAGCAAAGAGAAATCCACGGGAGCCCGCTGGCAGCTCACACCAGGATAGTGCTGCCTTGACCTCCACCGAGGGTGAAATACCTGAGAAATTGATGCTTAAAACAGCTGCATGTCCTTGAAATCACATTTACATCAGTATTTATGTGGGAAGGATCCTCTGGTGTTTAGTTGTGATAATCAGAAAAAACAAAAAGGAAGAAAAGCAGTAGCCTCCTTTTTTCTAGCAAGATAAATTCCACCAGTGTCTCCCATGGTGTCACAGACAAGGAGAGTTCAGTGGCTTTACTGAGATCCGGTAGGAACACATTGTGGCCTCAGTATTTCTTGAAAGCTATTGTTTACAAGAACAGAATTCCTTAAATACATTAAAACAAAAACAAGGAATGCCGAACATTTCAGCTGATACTTCTTATAGAAGATACAGTACGTTGTATTCACCTCTTTGCGAGCATGCCTGCAGAATCTGATCACCCCACTATGAATTCACATTTGAATTCACATTTGAATGCATAAAAAACAGAAGATTACGTATATATTTTTTAATTCAGAAAATTGATATGCTACACATTTTTCTTGTGGATACATAGTTTAGATATTTTCCTTTTTTTTTTTTCAAAAGTAGGAATAGATAGACTCTAGTTATATTGAAGCTTGACCTATGCACCTTTGATTCTGCTTCCCTCCTCCACCCCAGCCATAACTCGTGATTTTCACAGCCAGTGTCTTTATGTGGAGTTTTCTAAATTGGCATAAGTTGGGTATATATTCAAAGATATTTACTTTTGTGATTCTATGTAAACTTGCACATGTAATTTAAAACCACTAGGTTCTGTTGGAATATTGCTGTAAATAAATGACTCTGTTCTGACTGTGTCTGTTTGTCTGTCCCCGGGTAGGTACGTCACAAGCAGTCAGATCACCATTCTTTAGGAAGCGCATTTTGGTTTTTTTTTTTTTCCTTTTGTTTCCTTTAAATTTTGTTTTATGCTCATAAGTGTTTTCAAGAGTTGTAACAAACTGATGTCTCATTCTTAGCACTAGTGCAATGAGAGATCAGTTTGTGACATTATAAAAGTAAAAAGCTATTCTGAATTATTTGAAAAAAAGTTTTTATTTTTATTTATTTTTTATTTATTATTTATTTATTTATTTTTGGTCTTTTCGAGACAGGGTCTCCCTGTAGTCCCAGCTGTCCTGGAACTCACTGTAGACCAGGCTGGCCTTGAACTCACAAATATCCTCCTGCCTCTGCCTCCCAAGTGCTAGGATTAAAGGCATGTGCCACCACGCCCAGTGAAAAAAAAGTTTTTAAAGGTTTGGAATTTTCATTTTATGTGTTCATTATACATGGTACTGTGTTACATAAAACATTTTTGTATAAGTATACACATACTGTTAGACAGGAACACAGCTCTAGAGCCACCAGTACTAGGGCAGGAGTTACACCAGGTAAGTTTGACTGACAGCACTGCTTTGGCCTTATTTAGAAAGCCTGCTGTGCTCACAGCTGCTGGCTGGAGCAGCCCTGTAGAGCTAACCCTCCAAATTAATTTCTCATTGTGACTCCTAAACCAGACGTAGACTCTCAGCCAAGACTAATTGACCCCATTGCCGACCAATGATTAATTCAGACTCTTTTTGGAGGCTAGAATTAAGAAAAGTAGAGATTGGCATTTAAGATGAGTTCTGACCCCCAGTGTGTCCTTGGGGAAGTCACTCAAGCTCCTTGGGTTTGAGTCCCTTCATAGGTCAAGGTGTGGATTGATAGAATGATGTTGGAAGGTCGTGGTTTGAGGAGATTTCTTTCTCTTTTTTGGGGGGGGGATTTTTGAGACAGGGTCTCCCTGTAGCCCCAGCTGTCCTGGAACTCATTCTGTAGACCAGGCTGGACTTGAACTCACAAAGATCCGCCTGCCTCTGCCTCCCAAGTGCTAGGATTAAAGGCGTGCGCCACCACGCCCGGCTGAGGTGATTTCTTATATCATGACCAGTTGTAAAATGTGATGGTTCTTCAAGGCCAGGAGTGAATTTAATGTCTCTGACACCGAGGGCTCTTACACAGAAGACAATGGCTGGCTTTCATGCATATTGCCTGTGGACAGAATGGAATAGAATTAAAACTCTGAACAAAGACTTCCTAGATTTAGGTTAGTGATACGGAAGACTTTCCAGACAGCAAGAATTATTTATGGGTGTTAATTAACAAGGAAAATAGGACATCAGAACAGGAGCAATTTCCATCTCTCTCTAGACAAACCATCTTGGTATGAAGATGATATTTACAGTGAGAGATGGGGAAAGTGCCTGCGGGTGACAGAAGGATGGAGAGGTTGGTGGCCTTTGTCTTCTAGCCCCATGGACTGAGACAGGACTTGACAATTTATAGTCCTGGATTTTGCTAAGCTTATGCCCCCTGCAGGATGCAGCAAGTCTGCCGACAGTATTTTGTATTTTGGTATGTGTTTATGTATGTGTGCATATGTATTTTGGTGTGGGTTTATGTATGTGTGCATATGTATTTTGATATGTGTTTATGTATGTGTGCATATGTATTTTGGTATATGTTTATGTATGTGTGCATATGTATTTTGGTATGTGTTTATGTATGTGTGCACATGTGGAGTTCAGAGCACAACCTTGCATGTCATCCCTCCTATTTCTTTCTTGTTTGAGACAGTCTCTCACTGGTTTAGACTCCAAGTGGAACAGACTTGCTAGTTAGACTAGGCCGCTAGTTAGACTTGCTGTCTCTACCTCCCCAGCGCTGAGATTATAAACCTGTGCCACCACAGTTGACCTTTTCCCCTTGGGTTCTGGGGATTGAATTTGAGTTCTTGTGCTTGCAAAGAAGTAACTTTACTGACCGAGTCATCTATCCAGCTCATCAGTGTGCTTTGCATGGTCTCAATTAGCACGTAGAATCCAACAGGTTCAAGGATAATGATCTCCATCTGGATGTTATCATTGTGGTTCAAAGGATAGAAATTGTGAAAATGATATTATGATATTGTTTTAGAAGTGTCAAGTCTCAGGGCTATCAAAGCATTCATTCTTCTTCTATCCTGGTCCCCCTACCCATGTTTCCAAGTAGTGAAAGTAATGTGTCTGGTTGATAGATACAAAGGGAAAAAACTGTGATGTCAGCAGCAAGGGTTCAGTTGAGAAGTGGCAGTGATCTTCAGCTTTCCCAGCTGTGGGAAGTGACTCTCAATCCCTCCTTATGGTGTTAGTTTTTCTTGGTGTGTTTAGGTTTTGTGGACACTTTGATGTTATTCTTAGAATATTTTGCATCCTATTCCGGGTGTCTCGGGGTTCAGTTTCTTTTGGCTCCATCCCTGTGGGCTGAGCTTCAGTTTTTGCTGCTGTTATTTACTTTTCCCTTGATGGGATCTTTACAGAAAATGTTCCATCGTCTCACAGGGTGCTTTCGTGCTCCCCTGTGGAAGTTTGTGATTTCTTTTGCATTTGTTCTCTTGGATTTGGAGCTGCAGTTGCTCCACTAGGGGGCCTCGAATGCTGTAGGGAGAGCTGGCTGCTGGCTGCTGGCTGCTGGCTGCTCTCACAGAATTCTAGATAGTTAAGACCAACTTGTTGGAAAGGATAAAGTATGGCTGGTACCTTCTGGAACTTCAGACGCATTTGCCTCATTGCTGAGGC
>VZQC01003076.1:767947-834553 GCA_009823505.1 Rhizomys pruinosus
CTAATTTGCATCCATTTGGCTGCAAATGGCCTAACTTCATTCTGTGTAGTATCTGAAAAAAAATCCCCATGTATACAAAACCCATTTTTTTTTTTTTTTGGTCTTTTTGAGACAGGGTCTCCCTTTAATCCCAGCTGGCCTGGAGCTCACTAGGTAGACGAGGCTGGCCTTGAATTCAGAGATCCGCCTGCCTCTGCCTCAGGAGTGCTGGGATTAAAGGTGTATGCCACCATGCCCAGCTAAAACCCATTGTTTATATATTCCTCTGTTATTTGTTGGGTAAGCCTGGGTTGGTTCTATGATTAGCTACTGTGAATAATACCGCAACAGACATTGATGTACAGGAATCTCTGTGATGACTTGGAGTTCTTTGTGTAAATATCAGTAATGGTCTAGCTGGGTGGTAGGGTAGATCCATTTTTAGTCTTCTGAGGACCTTCCCTACTGGATTCCATAGTGGCTGGACTAGTTTCAATTCCCACCAGCAGTGGGTACCTGATCACCTTTGTCTGAATCTTGCCAGTGTCCGCTGTGGTTTTATTGATGACTATCAAGCTGACTAGGGTCGGATGGAATCTCAGTGTCTGTTTTATTTGGACTTGTCTTACTGCCTTTCTCTTCCCTATGGGCACTTCCCACTTCGCCTTCTCCCTGTATGTGGTGCTGATGGCATTGACTCCGAGTCTAGTCCAAAAGTGAGGGTGTGGCTGGGAGATTCATCTGCTCATTGGTTCCAGAATGGATGCGTCATCCAAGTTGGTTGGTAAGAGTCACACGGAGTTTTGCCAGAGCCCAGGGCAAGAAGACTTCTGTCTGTTCTAGGGTTGTCACTGAGTAGGGTGTGAACCTGGAAGTTCATGGGCCTGGGGACATTTTTTGAGAGAATGGGGTATACACAGAAGCTTACGGAAAACTACCTTTTATTTTGCTTTAAAATTTCTTTTATTTTTGGTCTTTTCAAGACAGGGTCTCCCTGTAGCCCCAGCTGTCCTGGAACTCGCTCTGTAGACCAGGCTGGCCTTGAACTCACAAAGATCCGCCTGCCTCTGCCTCCCAAGTGCTAGGATTAAAGGCGTGCACCACCATGCCCGGCGCTATAAAATTTCTAATAAAACTGAAAAAAGAAGCTGGAGGAAAGAACAGAAAGAAAGAGTGGGGGAGAACCTGACCTTGATGAGTTAGCTGAACTCTGATTTCTCAGCTCCACAAGGTAATGAATGAATTCTCTTTTTTGCTTAAGTGAATTTGATTTGAATTTCTTTTCCATGTAATAAGGAGAGTTCTAACTTATATATCCATGCCTTCTGATTTCAAGCCCTATAATAAAATTTCCTAACATTTTTATTGGTATGAAAAATGTTCAGTTTTACAAGGACAAGACGCAGTGCAATGGTGTACGTTTAACCCCCCAATGGCATATATTTAACCCCTGTGGATTCAAATATAACTTTGGATGAATGAAGTAATTTCTCCAAATGATCTGAGCATGTTAAAAGCTCACCTCAAGTCCCTCTTGCATAGCTTTCTGTTGTAGGAATTATAGCATTGGTTTCTTGTGTTTACGTCCAACTCTTCCTAGATTGTAAGAGTCCTGCATACAGAAACTGTATATTATTTGTATCTTTCCAGCTCCAGCAGTCAGTAAGAACAGCACTGGCAGTATATAATGTCTGTGTCAGCACAGATTCAGTTTTGTTGTTTGTTTTTGTTTGTTTGTTTGTTTGTTTGTTTTGAGAGCGGGTCTCCCTGAAGCAGCAGGTGACCTGGAACCTACTATGTAGACCAGGTCAGCCTTGATCTCATAGAAATCCACCTTCCTTGGCCTCTTGAGTGCTGAGATCAAAGGCGTGAGCCACCATACCCAGCACCAGATTCACAGTTAACTAGTTTTTTGTTGTCGTTGTTGGAAAACTTCGTTGTTGGTTTTTTTTTTTTTTTTTTTTGTCTTTTCGAGACAGGGTCTCCCTGTAGTCCCAGCTGTCCTGGAACTCACTCTGTAGACCAGGTTGGCCTTGAACTCACAAAGATCCACCTGCCTCTGCCTCCCAAGTGCTATGATTAAAGGTGTGCGCCACCATGCCCGGCAATTGTTGGAAAATTTTGTATTGAATTTTTGCGTATTTCATACAGAACGTCTTAGTCCATCTTAACCATCTTTCCCATGCTCTCCTCCTGGAATTCATATACTTCATCATATTGCATCAAGTTAGTGTCCCCAGATGTCCCTAAGTGCAAGTTCATCTACTGGAGGTCTACTCAGCCTATCTAGACTCTTTCCCTTTAAGAAGATCCACCCTTCCTCACCCAGCAGTAATCAGCTTCTAGTAATTCTTCAACTACAATTGGGACCTTCTGTCCATTTCCACAGTTCTGTGCTGGGTTCTTATTCTATTTGAATTTGCATAGGTCTTGTGCGTGCTGACACCACTGCTTTAGGTTCATATGTGTGCAGAGTCCCAGGAGCTTGTAGGATTGTATTTCCATATGGTCATGTACCTCCACCCTGGCTCTTACAATCTTTCTGCCGCCTCTTCTACAATGGTCCCTGAGTCCTGGGTAGGTAGAGTTTAATATAGGAGTCCTCTCCAGGGACCCACACTCTGCAGACTCTTATTCTCTGGATTTGGCCATTTGTGACCTTTTGTGGTCCTGGCCCTCTGTAGCATGTGGGAACTTCATTGATGGGAATTGAGAAGAGATGCATTAGTGCTCTCTTTACCCCTTGTCCTATGCTCTGTGAGCCTTAGATGTAGAAGTTGCATTGCAGATGTGCCACTTAGGTTTGGGCAGTTCACAGACAATATCTGTGTGTGACCAGTGGTAGAACTCTTTAATAGTCTTTGTCTATTGCAAAAGAAGCTTCTTTTATGAGTGGTGACTGGGATATATGTCTATAAATATAAGGATCTATATTTTGCTCATAGTAAGAAATTACATTTGTTTAGGGATGTGACAGGCTTGATCTATGACTTTTTCCGCCATGTGCATTTGACTATGTTTACAGTAACACACATGAGTTTCCTCCCATTGAGTGAGCTTTAAGTCCAATTAGGTAGCTGTGGTTATCCTCAAGATAAAAGTGCCACTACTGTACCAATGTTATTTGCTCTTCTAGTCATTTATGTGGTTATTAAGCCTTGAAGCTGGTGTTGGACCATCGACTGATATTCTCCTGTAGCAGCTTTCATAGTGTTCCTCAAATAGTTTAATGATGGCAATATTTCTACGAGGTGCATATCACTTTCTTTGTGAGAAAATGAGCCTAGATTTGTAGCTCAGTTCTAATGGTATGGGAATTTAAACCTAGGTAAGCTATCTCTTAAGTAGAACCCTGCACTGTGGTGCCGCCCCCCCCCCCCATCTCAGACTTTGGGGCAAGAAACATTTCTTTTACTTGAGAGCTCACTGTATTGTCTACTCTGGGCTCAAACTTATGACACTATATCTTACTCTCCTGGGTAAGATGGGGGTAGGAAATATACTTTTTTGGTCTTTTTTGAGACAAGGTCTCCCTTTAGTCCCGGCTGGCCTAGAGCTCACTGTGTAGACCAGGCTGGCCTTGAAGTCACAAAGATCCGCCTGACTCTGTGTCAGGAGTGCTGGGATTAAAGGCATGACCCTCTACACCAGGCTGGGGGTAGGAAATTTTTATGATGCCCATTTGACATTTGGGGAGACCAGGTTAGTATTAAAATAAACTCAAGATGCATCTCTTGATTCTTATTGGGCCACTCTTCAGATTATACAATGGGGACCAATGAGTCAAAAATGTAGGGAAATATGTATTTTATACAGATACATAAAATCATATGTATATAGAATATGAAGTAGAAGCAAAACTATCTAGGGGAGAAAGGTGACTAAAGCTGGTAGGGGGGACATGGGGATGGGAGAAGGCACAGTGGGGATATTCGAGAGGAATACACTCAATGTACAATATATGCTAATATGGAAATGTCCTTACATAACACAGTACTGTGCACAAGGAATATACACAATGGATATTTAAAAACGTATACAAGATTTTTGTTTTGCTTGTTTGCTTTGAGACAGAGCCTGTGCTCCATGATGTCCTAGAATCTAGTTTGGCCCTAAACTCACAATCCTCCTGCATCAGCCTCTGGAATGCTGGGATTAACAGGTATGCACTAGTATGTCCTGCTTTAGGCAAATATTTTTAACTTGAAGTCCTGGATGAGATTTGCATTTCATTGGTACAACTTATATTTTTGCAAAAAAATTCTAAAAGACTTCACATGAAAACATTTTAGATAACTCTCTTGTTTAATACATAAAGATTATAATGGGAAAGCCACGTATACTACAATTTCCAATCATTTTCCTCAAGAATGAAGAAAAGAATTAATGTGGTTGAAGGGTGATCAGTTCTACATAAATATAGCAGGTGGTAGTGCTTATGTCGCCATAGATCATGTTAATAACTTGAAAAGAAGCTAAACTGAATATAAACTATTTCTTTTATTTGTAATTTAGAAAACCCAGAATAAGGGGCCCTAAGACAAAGATGGGCCATGTTCTCTGTGAAAGATTCCTGGAAACTGAAAAATAAGGTCTTTTAACATTTTGTGATATAACTGTTTTTCTTGGCTTAAGCGTAGGTTTTAAAAAATGGTGCTCATTGTTTTGCTTGTAGTTCTTTTATGCATGGACAACCGTGCTGATGATGCATCCAGTTTCGGAGAATTTTCCAATTGAAAAAGTGCTCTGGAGAAGTTTAAGTGCCATGAATCACCCAAACCTCATCTAAGTCTCGTGAAGGCAAAGGCTGTGAAAGGCAGTCACAGAGAGAAGACGTATTGGGGTTGTGCCGCCTGATTCAACCAAATAGAAAAATATTTTGTAAAGACACGAGAATTTCAGGCATCTGGCAGAGTGCTAAGGATAAATGTCACATTCCACCAGAAAGGCAAAAAGGAGTGACCTGCTGCTCACCCGCCCTCCTCCTCTTTCTTCCCCTCAGGAGGGGCAGACCTGGAAGCCCAGCCTCATCCATATGTAAAATGCAAACCTGTGTGTCTGGTTACAGTTAAGAAAGCACTAGGAATTCAGCGTGGCATTTCCCCCTAATTATTTCCTAATGGCTTTGGACATTTGAAACAGTTTTGATCAGGTGAGGGAGTCAATGCATTTTTCCAGTGTGAAGGAGGTAGATGGTTCCTGACATCAATAGGCACAGTGGCTGCTGGAGTAAATCCCTTCAGTTCAAGTTGCTGGCTGTCCCCATCCTCACCTGTGCACTGAGACAGGGAGGGGGAAAAGCTTTTCCATTCCCCTGGCCTTTAAAGCAGCATTGATTCTGAGGAGAACCCATATTTTATTTCTCAATTATGAAAGCAGAGCCAATATGTCTGTCAGCTGGGCCATCTTTTCCCATCTTTACTAATTCTTCATAGAGCCTTAAACGCTCTCCTGGAAAGCTTAGACGTCTTTTCCCTTCTCAGGTCCCAGTCCTTGCTTTATTGGATGGAAAGCTTCAGCCCAAGTGAACAATGTGGGTACCCTGGCCACCCAAGTGGACAATGTGGGTTTCCTGGCCACCCTCTGGAGTCTGGAACTCCCTACCAGTCAGAGGGAACATAAAGAGAGGGGCTTCACTTGTCTGTTCCCCTTTCTGACTCTCCTTCCAGTTCTCAGTTTAAAGAGATCTATACAAAGGACTGGAGAGATGGTTCAGTGATTAGGGGCACTGGCTGCTCTTGCAGAGGACCCAGGTTTGGTTCCTAGCACCCACAAGATGGCTAACAATGGTCTTGTATCTCCAGTTCCAGGGGATCCTGACACCCTCTTTTAGCCTCTGAGGGCACTGCACCACACAGGTGCATTTACATACATGTAGACAAAACACTCATATATGTAAATAAAAATAAATCTAAAAAAAGAAAACTGGACACACTGGTCTGTAATGGGCTTGCCTGAGGATGGACTTGGAGTCATTCTTTTTTCACATCCCTGACCTCTACCCCTTCCCTTCCCTCTTAGCTCTATGGAAACAACTGGTGTGAAAGGTGCCTCTCCGGAGAGTATTTGTGCAGTAGATGTTAACGTTTTGAATCCGAAGTGACCCAACAGGTTTCTGTGTTGAACTCTTGGTCTTCATTTGGTAGTGCTGCTTTGGGAGATTGTGGAAACTGAGGCAGAGCCTAGCTGGAGGCTGTATATCCCTGGAGGCCTGCCTTAGAAAGTAAGACCGAGTCCTTATTCTTCTGTGAGGTGGGTCGTGCTCCCAGCACTGTGATGATCTGCTTTCCTACAGGCCCAGAACCAGGGGAAATGAACTATGGATTGAAATTTTAAACTGTGAGCCAAAATGACTCTTTTCTCTTTTAAGTTATTCCCCTGGTGGGGGGGTTGTTCACAACTGGAGAAAAGTAGCCCAGGGGGCTAGGTCACACAGCAGACGAGTGGACAGTACTCTAGGCTTTGCAATCCCTGCCAAGTGGAGCCTTGTCTCCTTAGGGTCACCTTGTTCTGGGGCTCAGAGCCCCTGGGGCAGCTCATGAACTGGGATTGTGCACTTTGCCTTCTTCAACAGGACAATTCCATGGGGCTCTGCCTGAGAGTAGCTTTGTTTCTTATCATAGTCTCCCAATAACCAATACTTTGTTTCTCAAAGGTTATAGCAACATGACCTTAGTTTGGATCACAGACCCCAAGTTTGACTGGCTTCCTGCAGTGTTTGTCAGGAAAATGTAGCCTCCCTTGTATTTAGCTTCCAAGACTCCCAGCTTACTTGAGCTCATGATCTGGACAGGTCTAAGGGTGACTGACAGAGGCCAACCTCAGCCCCAAATCCCCTGGCTGAGTAGGGATGGAAAGTCATGGGCATAGGCAATAAAACGATGGTGGGACTGCTCTGTAAAGTGTCTGCTGATCCTCCAAACCCCTTTGCTTTCTGGGATGTTTTGTCAACACCAACTGGGGGTATAGCTACACTACATACCATATATGTGGACACATTCTAATTTTCCAACAAACACATGATTGCTCTCTTCAGGTTGTATGACCAACATATCTCAACTGTGAAGTGACTTAGGACATGATGTTTTGATAACACAGCACTAACTTAATGTTTTATGTATGTCTAGATACATATAATACTTCCTCCTCTTCCCTGTTCCTGTTGTCTAGGGCTATGCATGGGGCCTGCCTTTCATAGACTAGTATTAGACAGAAATTACATGTTTCTTAATTGCTATATATACATGAAGACTCATATTTTCTGTGAAGGACTTAGTTCTCAAAAATACACTGTTTTAGAGCAGGATGTGGTGGTACATATCCTTAATCCCAGCCGGTGGATCTCTGAGATAAGGAGGCCAGCTTGGTCTACATAGTGAGTTATAGGCCAGCTATGTCTACTGGGACACCCTAATCTGTCAAAAGATATTTATTACATGTATATAGATAGTGATATAGAGAGATATCTCTAGTACTCACCATTTTAGGAGTTAGAGAGATCACTCGGTGATTAAGAGTAGACCTGAATTTGGTTTCTGGCACCCATACGGTGGCCCAAAACACACACACACACACACACACACACACACACACACAGGCAAACAATTATAAAAATACAAATGAACAAATCTTTAACAAATATATCTGGTTAGCCAGGCATGGTGGTGCACGCCTTTAATCCTAGCACTTGGGAGGAAGAGGCAGGCGGATCTTTGTGAGTTCAAGGCCAGCCTGGTCTACAGAGTGAGTTCCAGGACAGCTGAGGCTACAGGGAGACCCTGTCTCAAAAAGACCAAAGAAAAAAAATTATCTGGTTTACCCATGCAGGATGACACACATGTCTGTGATGCCAACACTCAAGAAGTAGAGGCAGGAAGAGCAGGAGTTCAAGGCCAACCTCTGCTACATGCCAAGTTCAAGCTACTGGTGACAGACCTTGTCTCAACAGCAATAGAAAGCAAATACTGATTTAATGAATTATGAAGTGGAGGGTTCAGAAAGATGCTGATCAGAGGAGGAGTGGAAAGGAGCAGGCCAAGAGCTGCCTGGAAGAGGCAGGAACAAGCTGTGCTGAGGGTCTGGGTCAGGTTTTAGCTGTGCCATTGGGTGGCTATGAGGCTTGATCCAGTTCTTCTTCTTTGGGGTCCATAGCACCTCATTTGGGAATAAGAAACATATCTTCCTTATCTCACATAACTGCAAAGTAAGTGACATAGTGCCAATGCTCATGCTTCATAAAACCAAGGACATATGAATGAAGTAGTTATGCTGGGTACAGCTGGGATGCTCTTGGTTTGATTATCTTCAGACCCTCAGCACGCCAGAGAGAGGCCCCTTGTTATCAACAAGAATTTGGAAAAATTCAGAGGTGGTTTCTATCTATGGCTTCCCTTACTCTTCCTCAGGAATATCTTTAAATTTTTTTGGATTTGTTTATTTCTGTTGTATGTGTATGAGTGTTACGCATGCATGTGTGTAAGTGCACCTGTGTTTTGCAGTGGCCAAGGGGAACATAAGAGGGTGTTGGATCCTCTGCAACCAGAGTTATGGATGTTTGTCAGCTGCCATGTGGGTGCTGGGGTTTGAACCCAGGTCTTCTGGTAAAACAGCCAGTGCTCTCAACCTCTGAGCTCCCTCTCTAGCCCCATCCTCAGGAATATCTATCTACCCTTTTGTTATGTCACTAAAACAGTGTAACTCATAGTAATTTTTGTCTTCTCAGATAACTGGTTAACCAGGTTCTCATTAGTTATAGTTGCTATGGCTTAGAAATTTACCATTAACCCTGAATTAGCAAATCCTGAACCACTACTCCTAGGGGATATACAGAGTTAGGTGAACAAGAATCTTCAGTCAAAAGCTGGAGAGATGGTTCAGTGGTTAAGAGCGCTGGATACTCTTGCAGAGGACCCAGGCTCACTTCCCATCACCCACATGGCAGCGGAAAACCATTTGTAATTCCAGTTCCAGGGGATCCAATCCCTCTTCTAGCCTCTGAGGCTATTGCACGCATGTAATGCACATACATACACATGCAGACAAAACTCTCAGAAACATTAAAAAATGTAAAAAAAAAAAAGAAGCTTCAGTCAAAGCACTTTTGTTAGTCAATCAATATACTTTATGAGGTTTTCATTATTTAATATATGCTGTTAGGTTACTAACATTAAAGTCATGGACAACATTATTGTCTCTTATTCCTGTATGAGGCTTATCCAATGTATCTTTTTTCTTCATCAGGACCAGCAGTACCTCTTTGTGCACAGCAACACTAGAAAACACATCAGCACTATGTTGGGGGACACTCTAAACAGTGAAATTGCAACAAAACCCACAAAAAATGCCCCCAAGCAGAACTAAATAGACAGGTGAAAGGACACTTGTGCACTGAGCAGAAACAAGAAGACAATTTCACCTTGCTGAACTTCAGCTGAGAATGTGCGTGTTGGGTGACTCTGTGTGTGTGTGTGTGTGTGTGTGTGTGTGTGTGTGTGTGTGTATGCAGTCCAGATGACAACAGTAGTGTCAATTCTTTAGTACCGTCCACTTGTTTTTCGACAGTATGTCTCATTGTCCTCTTCTGGCTGGCTGGTGACATCCAGGGATCCCCTCATCTCTGCCTCACCAGTGATGTGACTATAAGCACACGCCACCAAACATAACTTAATTTTTTTTTAATTTGTCATTTTGATTTTATATGAGTGTTTTACCTGCATGTATGTAAGTGCATGAGGTACATACAGTGCCCACGGAAACCAGAAGAGGGCCTTGGGTCTTCTGGAATTGGAGTTATAGACAGTTGTTAGCCACCATGTGGGTACTGGGAACCAAACCCAGGTCCTCTGCAAGAGCAGCCAGTGCTCTTAAGTGCTGAGACATCTCTCTAGCCCACACCTAACTTTTTTTTAAATTTTATTTATTTTATTATGTGTATGAATGTACTATCTGCATGTAGGTCTGTGCACCCGTGTCGTGCAATGCCGCGGAGGTCAGAAGAGGGTGTCGGATTCCCCTGGAACTGGTGTTCTCCTGGAGTTGGAGTTTCAGACGGTTCTCAGCCGCCATGTGGGTGCTGGGGATCAAACCCGGGTCCTCTGCAAGAGCAGTCGGTGCTCTTAACTGCTAGACTATCTCTCCGGCCCCCACACCTAACTTTTTAAATGTTGGTTCTGGAGATTGAACTCAGGTCCTCAATCTTTCAGGGCAAACACATTACCAACTGAACCACATCCCCAGCCCCAGTGAGTGACTGTTTTTTCCACTCTGTATGTGCACAAATGACCACAAAAGTGCTATGAGACTAGTTTACTGATTTAGAAGCTACAAATAAGTTTAAGGAATAGGTGAATTTGCAGATAAAGAATCTGAAAATCAAAAGACTTGACTATACCACTGGAAGACAGATTGTTAGAAATTACGGAATAGCAGTTTTCACCTGATTTCAAAAGAGAAGCAATTATAACCAGACAGCAAGAGAGCACACATTCCCTATCAATAGGTTCCTGCCATTGTGGATGTTCTTGTAGAAAGGGCATGGTTTAGAAATGATGTGAGAAAAAGTACAGATCGTGGAAGAGGCCACGAGCAAAGAGATGAGTGAACAATGACTGAAAAGAGAAAAAAAGCCAAAATACAGTCCCTAGAGTCTTGATCAGTCTCTAAAATTGATGTCCATTCTTCCACATTTAAAATGGAATTTCAATAAAGCCAATATCTAGCCTAGAAAGAAGTGGTGCTTTTTAAAATGGGAGTTTGTGCATAAGTGTCCTTTATTCTTGCAGGCTGTCAGACCTTACAAGCCGCAAGCAGCTCTTAGCAGATTATATAAGGGTGTAGAGGGAAAAAGAGATGAGAGCAGGAAAGGTCATTGAACTGGAAGAATAAGCTTCTCAGTAAATCACTGGAACATAGAGAGAGAGAGAGTTCTCTGGGAAGAAGTCACTTTGAAAAATGTACAACAAAGTAAGGAAAGAGGCTGTCTCTCTGTCAAGACTTGAGCAACTCGGATGATGGCACGCTAAATCAACGGTGAGCTTCTCTAGCACCTACTTCCAAGTAGAGAACAAAATGACCCCTAGAGAACAAGTTATTTAATAATTAGACACTTTACTAAGGACAGGTAGAATAAATTAATGTTTAGGAAGGGCTGGGGGAGCTAGAAGAGGCCAGGGGTTGACATCTGGTATTGTCTTTATTTTAACTTTTGGAGACAGAGTCTCTGGATTGGCTTGGAGTTCAACAACTGGCTATGTCAGTGGTCTAGCAAGCCCCAGGGATTTGTCTGTCTCTGCCTTCCCAGGACCAGGATTACAAGATCCTAGCTTTTCACAGATTCTGGGGAAGGAAGTCAAGTCTTCAGCCTGTGTGCCATGCAATGTATCGACTGATTCATCTCCTTAGTCCAATCTAAGATACATTTCAGAGTCTGGACTACAGAGGAAAGGCCATAGCCACCTTTAAATCTTTCCTCCAGTTCCCCTAAGGAGGGAAGAATCCTTCCAGAAGCATTCAGCTAGAAGTGAGTGGCATGTTTGTTTTTTGTTTTTTTAAAGCAGAGTCAAGCTGAGCAGCGAGGAGTCCCTTCGTTGCTGTCCTGCCTGGCTTGGGGGAGGGGGGGCTCTCCAGTGCCTCGTTCTTTTGCTGTCACTGGGATTTTGTGGATTCTGGTCCATTGGGAAGTTTGCTCAAAGCCACTCACGGGGTCCGGCTGGGTTTCTGACTTCTCCCCTTCTTTTTCACCCTCACATTTCTAAGTAGCCAGCTGACAGCTGTGTAGAGTCTCTGAGCTTGGGGTTTTTCTTTTATTTCATGTAGAAGAATATCTTCTCTAGGTTCTAAAAGGATGAACCAGGTCCTGAAAGATGAACCAGGTCCTGAAGGATGAACCAGGTCCTGAAGGTTGAACGAGGTCCTGAAGGTTGAACGAGGTCCTGAAGGTTGAACGAGGTCCTGAAAGATGATGAACCAGGTCCTAAATGAAGGTTGAACCAGCTCCTGAAGGTTGAACCAGGTCGTGAAGGTTGAACCAGGTCCTAAAGGTTGAACCAGGTCCTGAGGGATGAACTAGGTCCTGAAAGATGATGAACCAGGTCCTGAAGGATGAACCAGCTCTTGAAGGTTGAATCAGGTCCTGAAGTTTGAACCAGGTCCTGAAGTTTGAACCAGGTCCTGAAGGTTAAACCAGGCCCGGAAGGATGAACCAGGTTCTGAAAGATGATGAACCAGGTCCTGAAGGTTGAACCAGGTCCTGAAAGATGAACCAGGTCCTGAAAGATGATGAACCAGGTCCCGAAACATGATGAACCAGATCCTGAAGGATGAACCAGCTCCTGAAGGTTGAATCAGGTCCTGAAGGTTGAACCAGGTCCTGAAGGTTGAACCAGGTCTGGAAGGATGAACCAGGTTCTGAAAGATGATGAACCAGATCCTGAAAGATGATGAACCAGGTCCCAATACATGATGAACCAGGTCCTGAAGGATGAATCAGGTCCTGAAGGATGAACCAGCTCCTAAAGGTTGAATCAGGTCCTAAAGGTTGAACCAGGGTCTTGAAGGATGAACCAGCTCCTGAAGGTTGAACCAGGTCCTGAAGGTTGAACTTGAGCATACATCTCAAGTATAAGAATACTATCGTAGGAGAGATGGCCTAGTGGTTAAGAGCACCGACTGCTCTTGCAGAGGACCTGGGTTCGATCACCAGCAGCCACATGGCGGCTGAGAACCGTCTTTAACTCCAGTTCCAGGGGAATCCGATGCCCTCTTCTTTTCTTTTTTTCTTTTTTTTCCGATGCCCTCTTCTTACCTCTGCAGCATTGCGTGACATGGGTGCACCAATCTCCTACATGCAGACAGTACACTCATGACACATAAAAAAAAACATACTATCTCACAACTGTGACATCATTGTCTCAAAGTAGGATGAGAGTTCCATATAGTCTAATGTAGAGCTCATCTTCTAGTCTCCCCAGGTATCTATCTTTTATAACATTTTTAAAAGTTTGTTTAAATTTGTGGGGTGTGTGTGTGTGTGTGTGTGTGTGTGTGTGTGTGTATGTATGTGTCTGTCTGAGAGTATGTGTACATGAGTGCAGGTTTCCATGGAGGCCAGAAGATGGTGTTGGTTGGGAACAGAACCCAGATCCTTTGCAAAAGCAGTTTGCATTCTTAACTACTGAGCCATCTTTCCAGCACCCTCATATAGCTTTGAAGAGGCCCAGGATTAATTTAAAGCCCACACATTGCATTTAGTTGTTGTTACTGATTTTTAGCATCTACAACTGTCTTAATTTTTTCCTATGATACTGCTTTGTCTTTTTTAATAGTTTGGACAGAGGTCTTATAGAATGTCTCATATCCCCCAATTTCAAATTGTTTCTTCATAATGAGATGTTTATCTATTACTGTAAAATATACAACAGAACTTACTAGTTGGGTGAAAAATATATTATACAACTATACAAATTTAATCATAATTTGCTTTCAACAATCTTTATACAGAGTAAGGAAATGTATCAAAAGAAAATGTGTCAGAATTAAAAAAAATAGAGCACCCAGAAATATCTCCAAAGGTTGACAGCCTTGTGATTCTTTACCAAGTCAACAGAAATTTACCCAGGTGAAAGGACGTGACCTTTAGTCAATGGTGCTGGGAAAATGGGATATTTACATTCAGCAAAACCAAAGTTGGATCATTTAACTCTCTGTATAATAATAATAATAAACTAAAAAAGGATCAAATACCTAAATGTGAGAACTAAAATTATGAAATTATTAGAAGAAAACACAGGGAATCATTTCAGAACATGTGGGAAATGATTTTTATTTTTTGGATAAAAGTCCTCAAAATGTGGAAAATGAAAGCAAATATACACGGGTATGATATTAAACTAAGAAGTTTCTGAACAGGAACAATAATCAATACAGGAAAAAAATTAACCTACAGAATGGGAGAAAACTTTGCAAATTATTCATCTATCAAAACATTAATGTCCAGAATGCATAGGAAATCTGAAAACCTCTGTAACACACCCCCTCCACAAATAATGCAATTAAAAATTGACAAAGGATATGAACAGATTCTTTTCAAAAGAATGGATTCAAATGTCCAACTAATTTGTGAAAACTGCTTAAGTCCATTAGCCATTCAGAAAACGTAGGTCAAGGCCCAGTGAGCTAACTTCTTTTTTTTTTTCTTTTTTAAAAATTTATTTATTATTTTTTATGTGTATAAGTGTACTGTCTACATGTAGGTTGGTGCACCCATGTCATGCAGTGCTGCAGAGGTCAGAAGAGGGCATCGGATTCCCCTGGAACTGTAGTTAAAGACGGTTCTTAGCCACCATATGGGTGCTGTGAATCGAACCCCGCTCCTCTGCAAAATCAGTCGGTGTTCCTAACTGCTGAGCCATCTCTGCAGCCCTGAGCTAACTTTTTACCCCAGTCAGAATGACTATTGTTAAAAAGACTATAAAGACTAAGTAAAGACAAAATTAAAAACAAATAAAATAATAAAAATTCCAGTGAGTATGGGGAGACAAGGCAGTCATACTATTGGTAGGAATAGAAGTTACTGCAGTTACTATGGAGACTAGCCATCTTTCTTACACACCCCAGGATGATCTGCCCAGGTGTGGAACTACCCATGGTGGGTGGAGCTCTCCTACATCAATTAGAAATCAAGAAAATGCTCCACAGATATGTCCTAGGCCAATGTGATGGAGGAAATTTCTCAGCTTTCCAAGTGTGTCTAGGCTTGTGTTGACAGTAAAAACCAACCAGTATATAGTACAACATATCAAAAAGGTACCGACAAACCCATTTGTTGTTGCACTACTCACCACAGCTGAGATAGGAAACCAATTTAGATGCCCTTTAAACAATGAACGTGTGTATACATGTGTATAAATATGTAACTATATGAATATTAATCAGCCAAAAAAGAACAAAACCCTACCATTTGTAGCAAAATAGATCAAACTAGAAGACAATCTATTAAGTGAAATAAAATGCAGAAAGACAAATACTTGGTGCTTTCCTAAGATATATGTGCAGAAAAAATGTTGACCAGAATGCAGAATAATGATCTCTAGAGTCTAGAAAGAGTGAGAGGCAGCAGGGACAGTGGGAGGTTATATAGCGGATACGGAAACACGATTATATAGAAGCAACGAGTTCTAGAGCTGGCAAGATTGCTCACTGAGTAAAGGCCCCTGAGCCTGATGACCCAAGTTTCATCCCTGGAACCTACATGGTACAAAGAGAGAATCAACTCTCTAAGATTTCCCTGACCTCCATGCATGTGGAGTTCATACACACACACACACACACACACACACACACACACACACACACACACACACTTTCTTTTAAGAAGGAGTAATAAGTTCTAGTATCTTTAGAGCCGTAGTGGTAGAATGTGGGAAGATCCAGTTTGACTTAGGGGCTAGTTCTCAGCTAGCACCCCTCAGGAAACCATGTGGGAGTCATGGGATTCCTCTGACCCTGCCCCAAGAGGGAGCAAGTAACATGTCTTAGGCACATGATTCTAGGTGGAGCAGCAGTATACCATTCATGTAACTGGGGGTCTGTGTTTGGCTCTGAGAGCTGATGTCATTTTAGTTATAAAAGTGAGTTGTAGCAGGGAATAAATCGAATTCTCTATTACCATCATTACACAGAATTCCTGGCCATTATTTCTGCGTGCATACAGGCTGAAGCAGGCCTGGATTTTGAGTGTTGTGACTAGTGGGTTGGACGGCTGTCCATCAAACCACCAACCAGGTAATCTGGTGTGGGGCTGGATGGAGACCTACCAGGTCACTAGCTGTGAAGTGAATTATGAGCTGGTGTAGGCTGAAGATAGGCCATCAGCCTTCAGCCTGAAATTCCTATCCAGAGACCAGCAGTCTTTGGGCAGGTGGGAAAGCACGGCCAGACAGGAAACGTTCCGTTTTCCCAGGCTGAGGACCTGAGTTGGAAGTACCTCTCAGGTCAGGTTATGAAAGTAACCAAGTGACCTCTGTGCCGAGGGGTCAGTTCCCTACAGTGGCTGCAGGAGGGCACTGTGCTCCCCTTCCCTTAGCAGGACTGCACTGTACCTGCTGGTAGCAAGAGAAGCTCCCTCAGTAGAAGGGCTACTGTTCACAATAACCTTGTCTTATTATTTTCTATGACTAAGTAGAAGAGAAGAGTTAGTGGGTATAAACACAAAGTAATGAAGAGGTGATAGAAAAGTTAATTACCCTGCTCTGATCATTACTGTATCATGCAGTTGCACTGAGATATCACACTCACTTATAAATTCATACAATTACCATATGCGACAGTGAGGAAGATAAAAATGTTAACTATCTCATTTGATCACTATAGATACTTTAAG
This sequence comes from Rhizomys pruinosus, assembly GCA_009823505.1. NCBI lineage: Eukaryota > Metazoa > Chordata > Mammalia > Rodentia > Spalacidae > Rhizomys > Rhizomys pruinosus. Next base: position 784,305 of record VZQC01003076.1, read on the forward strand.
CATATGTGACATTATCATAAAACACTTCATAAAGTTGTATAAAGTAATTAAATGAAATAGGTAAATAATAATTAAAATAAGATGAAAAGTGAAAAAATGAGTATACATTGGTAGAATATAATAAATCATTTTGCTTCAATATGAGAAAGAAAGTCGGCAATGAAACATAGAGACAGACACAAAAGACTTGAAAAGGCAGAAGAATGTCATTATTTTGTCTTGACGGTGCTTTGTCACAGGTCCTTGTTGTTAATGTGCACCACCTAGTTCTACTATCAACTCAATACAACCTAGAATCATTGGAGAAGAGAGTCTTAATGAGGAATTATCTAGATCAAGGTGGCTTGTGGGCATGTCTATGGGGCATTGTCTTGATTGCTAGTTGATGTAGGAAGACCCAGGGCATTGTGGGCAGTACCATTTCCTAAGCAGGGGATTCAGAGCAGTGTAAGAGAGGGGAATGGGTAGTGGGGAGCGAGCAAGCCAGAAACGAAAGTCACCTCCATTCTATCTCTTCTCTTGATTGTGTGCCTGACAGCTTTAGTGTGAACGTGGCACAGCTATAGAGGGAACCTCAACTGAGGGATTTCCTCCATTGCACTGGCCTGTGGCCATATCTGTGGGGCACTTTCTCTCAATTGTTGAGTGATGTAGGAGGGGCTGCCCAGCCTACTGTGGGTGCTGACACCCCGAGCAGGTGATTCAGTGTTGCATAATAAAGCAGGCTGAGCACAGGCCAGGGGAGCAAGCCAGTAAGCATTGTTCCTGCACAGTCTGTGCTTCTCCTCCTGTCTGAGTGTCTGTCTTGGTTTCCCTTGATGATGGACTGTGACCTGTAAATCAAATAAACCCTTTCATCCCCACGTTGCTTTGGTCAGTCTTTTAGCACAGTAATAGAAAGGGAAGCTGGAATACTGTGGGTGTGATGGAACTGGCTTCTTGAGTTTCTGCCTTGACTTCTCTAAAATGATGAACCATAACTTGGGCTTGTGAGTCAAATAAGTGCTTTCCCACTGTTTTCTCAGTCTATTTTACACAGGACACCCAGTTTAAGCTAGGACAGGGTAGCAACGATTCCATTCCATGTTCAGAGCCCAAATGCAATGTTGCCAACTTTTGTTGAGTAGAAGTTCAGAAATTCATAGTCTAACAATTATATTCAGATAAAATTTTACTTTATATTGATGATTAATATATATGTATTTGATCATTTCCTACACTACTACAACTTGGCTTCTGATAAATTTTTTGGAGCTAAAATCCACAGCACTATGTTTAAGTTGTACAAAAAGTTTGTCCAATTTCATTCTGAATAAAGGAATTTATTTGATAGACATTTAAGTTAATTATAAACCAGGAGAGAGAGAGAGAGAGAGAGACAGACAGACAGACAGACAGACAGACTATAGCTAAGATCATAAGGAACAAGAACATTCATTAACCTTGGTGTGAAGTATTTTATGTTGAAAGTTTTATGTAATCTCTTTTATCTTCAATTGAGGAAACAGGCTTGTAGAGGTTAAACTATTTGTCCAAGAAGTTTGATACATATTGACACAGCTCCCTGGGGTGTACTAAGATTCCAAGTGTCTATAGATGGCACCCTGGGACTCCAGACAGTTAGGCTGACATACAGTTTGGAACTGGGACTGTCTAGTCTTTACTCTGGTCACTGTGATTATACAGGTTGAAATTAATTATTTCTTTTTATAAATTTTTGTTTTTAGTTTTTTATTTTATTTATTTATGTGTATGAATGTACTGTCTGCATGCAGGTCTGTGCACCCGTGTCGTGCAATGCCGTGGAGGTCAGAAGAGGATCTTGGATTCCCCTGGAACTGGAGTTCTCCTGGAATTGGAGTTACAGACAGTTCTCAGCCCCCATTTGGGTGCTGGGGATCGAACCAGGGTCCTCTGTAAGAGCAGTCGGTGCTCTTAACCGCTAGGCCATCTCTCCAGCCCCGAAATTAATTATTTCTCAAAAATGTTTGTATGTGAATGTCAAGGTTCCAAGGAGCAAGATCCTGTGGGAATGGCTTTTACCAAATATGGACATAATCTGGACAAATGGTGTTTACTTAACCTGGCAACCAATAAATTAATCTTGTCTTGTAAATAATCTACTTGGCCTTGACCTCCTCTTTTTAAAATTTTATTTATTTATTTATTTATTTATTTATTTATTTATTTATTTATTTATTTATTTATTTATTTATTTATTTATTTATTTATGTGTATGAATGTACTGTCTGCATGCAGGTCTGTGCACCCGTGTCGTGCAATGCCGCGGAGGTCAGAAGAGGGTCTCGGATTCCCCTGGAACTGGAGTTCTCCTGGAATTGGAGTTACAGACGGTTCTCAGCTGCCATGTGGGTGCTGGGGATCGAACCCAGGTGCTCTGCAAGAGCAGTCGGTGCTCTTAACCGCTAAGCCATCTCTCCAGCCTCTTGATCTCCTCTTTTTTTTTTTTTTTCTGTCTTTTCGAGACAGGGTCTCCCTGTAGCCCCAGCTGTCCTGGAACTCACTCTGTAGACCAGGCTGGCCTTGAACTCACAAAGATCCGCCTGCCTCTGCCTCCCAAGTTTGATCTCCTCTTGTAACCTAGACAGAGCCTTAATCTTAGGACCTTTCCTTGCTCTCGACTGAGAACAATGTCTGATATTTGCATATCAAACACTGTCATAGCGGAGATTCAATTGAAGCAACAGATTATCTGTTGTTGCAAGCAGTAGATGGATTAAATTGGTAACCTCTGTTTGTGGATGTAGATGCTGTTTTAGATTCTTTTTTTTTTAATTAAAAAATTTTTTTTTAATTTTATTTATTTCTGCATGTGTATGAGTGTACTGTCTGCATGCAGGTCTGTGCACCTGTGTCGTGCAATGCCTCGGAGGTCAGAAGAGGGTCTCGGATTCCCCTGGAACTGGAGTTCTCCTGGAATTGGAGTTACAGATGGCTCTCAGCCGCACCGCCATGTGGGTGCTGGGGATCGAACCCGGATCCTCTGCAAGAGCAGTCGGTGCTCTTAACCACTAGGCTATCTCTCCAGCCCCACTGTTTTAGATTCTATAGGGGGTCAGAAAGGATATAATCTTAACAGACAGTTCCTCTTTTACTTCCCCATTCCATGCTTGGTATGCTGTTTCAATAGAAAGTGTGAACGTTGTTGAAGAGCACAGTCTGAGAGTAATCTGAAGGAACAGGTTCTTGGAGCGGTTTGGGTTTCTTTTGGCTAAAATGGATGTTGTGAGTCAGGCTGTCTTTTGAGAAATGTGGAATCACATAGTCCTGCCAGTAGACCCAATGTCAAGCAATAGATAAGATGTTCCCCCACCAGACATGGGAGAAGAGGCCGGTGAGATTACATGCTATCTAGAGAAGTCGGTGCTCAAGGAGCAGGGGTGGGTCTCCTCCACCTGTTTTTCTCCCTCTCATAAGACCTTTCTCTTTACTCACGATCCCCTTCTAGAAAATTTTCTAAAGTGGACGATATGTATGTCCGAGGCAGGATACAGTTATCTCTGCCTTTATTAGTTAAATGTACCCCTATTGTAGTTATAAAACAATAATTATTATGATACAATGTTCAAGTTATTTCCCTTATTACTTGAGATATTTACTGAAGATAGCAAGTGGATAAAAAACCAGGAACTAGCTCCCAGTGAAAATACTGAGATATACATGTAAAAAGATACCTGGGCTGGAGCATCTGCTTGGAGAGCAAAGGTATAGATTCAGGAGTCAGCAGCAGAAAGTCTGTAGGTCGATAAAGCCATTTAAGAGGCTTGATGGCAGGCAGCAGGCAGGACAGCAGATGTCAGTCTAGAAGTTGGGCTCTATAGGGATGGTTCCAAAAGGAGTTGTCCTATGCTTAGTCTAAATCCCTAGTTGGTGGCAGTGAGACCTAGATAGAGAAAATAGGTCAAGAGAGGGGAGTCTTTGAGGGCATTTTTGTCCCTGACCTTTTCTTCCTGGCCCCTTTCTTAGCTTCCTATTTGCCACAAGGTGAATCCGTCCCCGATCATACACTTCAACTGCCATGATGTTCTACCCAAGTGCATGGATTCAAGTCTCTCTGGACTAGAACCTCTGAAATCACAAGCTAAAATAAGTCTTCCTCCTTTCGGTTATATTAGGTATTTTGTAAAAGTGATGTTTAGAAAAGGAATTAATGTGGTCCTCTGTGGTTGCTGGGACAGGAGCTGGGGTTTTCTGCAAGAGCCATTTTAACTGCTGGGCCATCTCTCCAGCCCCCAAGTATAGCTTCTTAAATGATAGGTTGTGACTCCATTTTGGGTCACATACCTGAATGTGGGACCATGAAACATCTGGTGACACTAAAACATTTTTGAATACACAGTCATCAAAAACTAACTCAAAATCAAACATGTAAAGAGTCGGAGTACTTCTGGTGGTGTTGGCCTGGGTCATATCATGAGACTTCACTGAAGCATTCTGAATACACAGCACAGCACTGTGCCTTGAAAAGCCAGCAAACTCTTCCAGAAACAGCTCAGATTTGAGGCTGTTGTGTAGTGTGACTGGCAATGTTTGACTGTACATGCAGTACCATGGATTGTGTAGGCTAGAGATAAATGCAAACTTGCATGAATTTTCTGTTCTTAATAGATATAATGGTAACCCACTGAGTCAAATTAGTGCTGCTCCTATGCATAGGGGTGTGGCACCATCCACTGGATCATGGACAACATACTGGGGGCCACAACTTCAAAGAAAAAGTGACTCTCCTTCCCCCAGTGGCCATTAACAGCTGGGGTGGAACCTCAGGAGTCTGTCCCCTGTCATACTAGAATGTTGACTGCCTTGATCTTGTGCAAGTTCTCTGCAAGTAACTACACCTACTATGATTTATGAGTACAGTGGCCACGAGATGTCCAGAAGACAGGATTTCACAGCACTCCTTTCCATTCTCCAGCTCTTGTATTCTTTCTTCACCCTCTTCTACCATATTCCCCAAGCCTTGGGATGGAAGGTTATATGGGGATTTTATTTTAGGACTGAACATTCAGTTGGTTATTCTCAGCACATTGACCAGTTAGGAGTCTCTGCATTAACCACTGCATACTGGAAAAGAAATTTTTCCAATCAGGACTGGGAGCAGCATAGATCTATGAGTATAAATATAGAAACTTAAATGGCAACATGACTTACAATAGTAGGTTCTTCCCTTGGGCCTATGACCTACTCACTCAGGCTTTTGACCAAGTTTGTATTACCAGGCATGAACTCCCTCCTGTGGAGCAGGGCTCAAATCCAATCAGGAAGTAGTTGGTTACTGCCGTAACAATTATGCCACTGTTATATCAATAAATACATCTTGCCTAGTTCATTGGTATTTTAGTGCTCAGTACTGGGTAAGACCACTGATGTCTTTTCTTCCCCAGCAGTCTATATAGCACCTTCTACATAAAGGAGGAAGTCTCCTGGTCAGCTTGAGATTGATTTCTCTATGCCCTGTCACCAAAATGTATAGTGCATTCAGCAATAGATTCTTGCCATTTACTTATGGTAAGCAACCAGAGCAGTGGCAATAGCCTATATTGTTCTGGGGGCCTCTGGGACCACCCTAACTGATAGCTCACAGGGAGGTATCCCATGCCTGGAGACAGATTCTCATTGGATAAGCTTGGGAAGACTATGCTCTTAACCAACCTATTTCAGTATAATCAGTGTAGCTAGAGGGAATAATGTACAATAAAGCTTTTAATAAAAGCATTGCTGAAAGTCAAGTGATATTTAACAGAAGTGCATTTCCTTTTCAACAGCCTTTGTAAACATTCTTCCTTTGACACCTGCTCAACAAAAGCTTTGACTTGTGTAACTTCATTGTTCATCTTTTCTGGGGTGATTAAATATTCACTTAATGTATTCAGAAAAAAAAATAGACATAATGGTTTAATTATGGAAAGCAAAAATTCTCATATTTCCTTACAGTCATTTCTCAGCATGTATCAAATTAGAATAAATCTGGGTTGCATTGTATTAGACAAATAAGCATAGCCATCTCATTAGTATGCAAATTTTCTTTCATCTTTAATGCACGGTAAAAGCATATGCACACCAAAGAATTGTTTTAAAATAAAATCCTTTATGATTTATTATCAATGAATGTTTCATTTGCATACATATGTTGCAGTCTTATATACTCAGGGTCACATAGAAATGTCTCGGGCAAAAAGGGGTCATAAAATGGGGAGATGGCACAGTGGATTAACCCATACATGCATGAGGACCAGAGTTTAGGTCCCCAGAATACAAGCAGAACCAGTCATGGTAGTGCAGGTCCATAATCAGTGCACCTGTGGGGAGAGACAAGTGGATTTCAGCTCCCAGGCTGGTGGGCCATGGAACATCTGGTGATGTATATGGCGGCCTGCCATATACACTGAACAAGAGAAACCACCTTAAGCATGGACGATGAGGACTGACACACAAGCTTGTCCTCTGATCACATGCTCACTGTGGCATGCATATGTCCACACTCACACAGGAACATGTATATAGAGACATGAACACACATATATACACTACACTCAACATTGTACATACATACATATATGTAAATGTACATTTAAAAAGCGGGGCCTCACGAGTGGAACATGTTCAAGAAGTCTTGGTCTGGAAGGACAACTAAGATTGTTTAAATGAATTTATTTTTTAGTAAGTCCCTGTTAAGAAAAAACAAAGAAAGCCGGGCATGGTGGCGCACGCCTTTAATCCTAGCACTTGGGAGGCAGAGGCAGATGGATCTCTGTGAGTTCGAGGCCAGCCTGGTATACAGAGTGAATTCCAGGACAGTTGGGGCTACAGGGAGACTCTGTCTTGAAAAGACAAAAACAAACAAACAAACAAACAAACAAACAAACCCAAAGAACAGATACACTGGGTGGTGGTGGGGGAGGTAGGGAGAAGCGGACTGTGGAGACTTCTTGGCTCCTTTGCCACTTTTTGGGGTTAAAGGGTAGAAGTTTGGGGCCTGGATGAGGCTGGAAGTGAAGATAAGAGCAGCTCAGAGGAACTGACAATGCAGACACTACCCTGTGAGGAACAGGACCCTGACAAGGAACTGACAATGCAGACCGTACCCTGTGAGGAACAGGACTGACAGTGACATAGCACACATGGGGCTTGGTGGGTCCAGGTTCTGGTCTATGATCAAGGAATTGGCAGGGTGCACAGTTGCAGCAGAAGCAGAGACTGTGTGGAGGGGAAGCAGGCTGGAGGGGGGGGGAGAGAGAGAGAGAGAAAGAGAGAGAGAGAGAGAAACTTACTAGCTTGAACAGTAGCAGTGTACACAGTCAGTGCTTTAATTTCATGTTGTGGGATTTTTTTCTTTTTCTTTTTGGTGGTTATTTGCATAGCGTGGGTATTCTGGATAATTTGTCCAGCGTGATCTTTCTCATGTATGATCTAAGTCACATGTAGTTCTACATATAACTTCGTGCATCTTAGATCTTTACACAGAAATGTGCCTTTTAGTATTGTAATGAGCCGTGTCACCTTTAGACCCTGCAGTCCTCTGGCATGTACAGTGGCTCCAGCCGATTCAAGACATTCTTGACTCTCTCTCTTTCTCTCTCCTTCTGTCTCTCTGTCTCTGTCTCTCCCTGTCTCTGTCTCTCTCTCCCTCTGTCTCTCTCTGTCTCTGTCTCTCTGTCTCCCTCTGTCTCTGTCTCTGTCTCCCTCTGTCTCTGTCTCTCTGTCTCTCTGTCTCCCTCTGTCTCTGTCTCTCTGTCTCTCTCTTTCTATCTCTGTTTCTAGCCTTGCCTCTTTGCCAACTGCTTTTTTTTGTATGCTAATCTTGTCACTTTTAGTTTTCCAGACCTCCCTTTGTGACCTAAGTTCTTCTTCAACAGGGGATGGAAACAGTGACTTGGTGGTGAACCCCCCCAAGAAGAGAATTTGGAGATTGGAGCCCACCTGCTCTGCCCCAGGATGCTGGTGGAAGGACTAGAAGTCAGCGTGCTGAGAAGTGCTCCAGCATTGACATGAGTCCCCAGTCCCCAGATCTGCTAGTCACCAGCATCCAGACTTTCTTTGAGGCTGTAGTTTTTGAGTGGTAGAACTCGGGGGTGGAGCAGGCAGAGTGAAGGCTGCAGAGGAAGAGCTGAACTACAAAGAAGGATTTATGGCAGTTCGGGAGGTGGCAGGCAGCTTTCCTGCCTCTGGGATCTGGGATCTGAAGTCAGCACTTCCTGGGCTCAGAGGGGAGATGCAGGCCGTTGCCCTCTGTGCTTCTGCCAGTGGAACCAGTCTTTTGATGTTATCATGTGACCCTGTTAGAGTTTCAGAGAGTTAAAACCAGAGACTTCCTATAGAGATTTCTAAGGGGAATTCAGAAGACATAGTGTAGGTTTGGGGGCTGTTTGCTGCAACTCCTAGCAGCAACCATCAAAGAAACTCTCGGCTGGAAGCACTTTATGAATTGCAGGCAAACTACAAGATTGAATTCAGTCAAGATAATTGGTTTCTAAGTATGTCTTTTTCTTTTTCTCCTATTTGATATTATTAACACCAAACCTTTTAAAGTATCAATAATTTAAATGTAATTTAATTTCTTCAGTAAAATTTAATAATTTGAGAGCATAAGACTAGCTCTTTAGCAGTGTTTGGGGAAGGGGTGACAGGGGCTGCAGGAAGGCATTTAGCCTTAGAGGGGAGAGAGGTGCCTTAAATCTCTCCAGGGTGACTGGCTGGTGCCTTGCAAGCCTTTTGAAAAGCCTTCTGTTTCAAGTGTCCAGGCTGAATGCTAGGGGACCTTATGCAAAGTGCCTTTTAGTAAACATAAAGAGTGCATAGCAATAATAAAACCAGCTCAAGTTTCTCTGCTCACAAAATTCTAGGATTTAAGTAAAGTTGGAATCTGGAAGGCAGACTGGTCTCTATTCACAGCCTCTGTGAACATAAGTTCCTAGAGAAAATGCCTCACATATGGTAAACATTAAAATCTCAGTGATTGTGGAGAACTGGAATGTTACAGTTTGGAAGCCAAATTATTGTGGGCTGTCCTTAGCCCCCTAAATAGTCATTTATTGCCCACCTGTATGTGTGACCTAACATCCTGTGACTATGAGGCAACCCTTTTGGAATGTACAGACAGACTCCGAACTTTACTAACTCCAAAGGTAACCATGTTGTCAGATAGCATTTTGGGCCTACAGCAGAGATGTCCCCATTTTGCTGTAATGTGCCTACCTGATATTCCAAGTAACATTTTTTTTTTTTTTTTTTTTTTTTTTTTTTTAGACAGGGTCCCCCTTTAGTTCCAGCTGGACTGGAGCTTGCTATGTAGACCAGGCTGGCCTTGAACTCACAGAGATCCACCTGCCTCTGCTGGGTGTGGTGGTGCATGCCTTTAATCCCAGCACTTGGGAGGCAGAGGCAGGTGGATCTCTGTGAGTTCAAGGCCAGCCTGGTCTACATAGCATGAGTGCTGGGATTAAAGGAGTGTGCCACCAAGTAACATATTTTTTTATTGTTATTAAACTTTTTCCATAGGTCATACATCATTTCTCAATAGAATCTAGCTAGAGTTGCTTCCCTTTCCATGCCCCTCACCCCACCCGAGTACCTGCACTCTGCCATACATGTCCTGCATCTTTTTCTGAGTCTTTCCAGAAGTTTTTATTTTTTTATTTTTTTAAGGAGCTTTGACTTATGACTGTCTTTGTTCTGTTATTATAAAAACTTAGTAAAACTGTCAACACATTAAAACATGCTACTTGGCGTAACCCAAATCCATGTTCTTGGATCACTCTTATTTATCTCCAGAATAAAGTTTATTTTATTCTTTTTTGAGGTGAGAACTAGGTTTTGCATCATATCCAATAGCCTGGTATTTTAATAGTTCCCCAATTAATTTTCTGAAAGTTGCTCAATCATATTTGTTTTTTTAATACAAATCTGAGTTTTTCTAAATTGTGATTTATGGAATTTGGCTTTTGGAACCAGGAACCAGGTAGAAGACTTTGCATTTCATCTGTATTAAAATGGTGTCATGAGATTTCGAACTTGAACCGAGTCTAATCTCTGGGCTGTGCAGACCTCTTGGAATGCTAGTTCATCTGGTCCATAATTGGTTCATTTCTTCCAGTTTTGTGGATGAAGAGTTATATCACTGATACCTTCATCCAAATAAGTGACTGACTGTGGCTAGGACAGGGAGAAAACTCTAAGCAGTTTTCCATTAGTTTCCATGGCTTAATTACTTGGAGGAATGGGAGGTAAACAATGTTTATTAAACATCTATTATGCACATTTACTTAGTGCTTTAAAACCTTGATGCACACATTATTGCATTTAATCTTTAAAGAGGGCAACATAGCTAGTAAATGCTAAGTTCAGACTTTGAATCTAACTCCATTCATTCAACAGTAAACCACAGTATATCTATAAATCTACCAAAAAACTGTGTTTTTCCTTCAAGCCCACACTTCTTTCTTGTCTGTAACGGCAAGAGAGGCCCAACTAAATATTTGGCAGAGATTCAAATACATAGCCATGACAAGACAAAGTTTTTGTTGAACTTGATGGCAAAGGAGGTATGAGTAGACCATCTGGACTGATGGGGTTGGATTTTTCCATAGCATGACTCGCTGTTGAAGAAATATATTCTTTGTAATGCTTACATATAAGAATAATGTTGTATACAATCTTTTCATGTAGGAAAGATTGCATGATATCATATATTATGTTCTTTAAGTGTTTTTCTACAGTTGCATTTTATTTTTCAAGCTTGGCAATCGAGAGCATATTAGGAATAGGGAGGTCTGTCACATCTGACAAGATACTTCTCTCAATTCTCCCTGTGTGCTGATGATTGGAACAAATATTTAAGTGCTTAATTCATATCAGATATTGTATAAAATGCTCTAAACATTTTATGTATACAGCACTTATCTTGCACACTAACCTCTGAAATGTTCCCTGATATTTTTCCTACTAGATAGTTTAAGAGACAGAGAAGCGATGTGCCTAGTGGTCTGACTTTTGAACCCAGGAGGATGGACTCCTCTAGTTGCTGGTGAGAGAGAATTCTCCATAGCTCACTTGCATTTCTGTTTATCTTAGGAGTAGAAGGAATGAACCATCTTGCTCTCAATGATCTTGCCAGAGTCCTTACAGTTGAGAATTGCAGAAGGCCTGCAATACAAAAGGTAGATTTACTTACACAGTATAATAGAAATAGTCTCTCTTTCTATCTTTGTCTATCTCTAGGGCAAAGTTGGGCAGGGTTACTGTTTATTTTAAAAGATTATAAACTTTTAAATTCTACCCAGTGTGTATGTGTACACGCGTGTGTGTATGTGCGCATCTATGTGCCCACATGCAGGGTATTACCTGGCGGTCACTGTGTTACTTAGTGGGAACTGGGATTAGGAAAGTAGACATAAATGCTAATCTTCTGATTATTGCTAAGGCAATGAGTAGTAAACTCAAGAACCATGCCTTTTAATCTGAAATTGTGGCAGAAGAAGCTGAAAATCTCACTCTTCCTAGTCCCCGATTTGTCAACATAGGGAGTGTGTGGTTCTCTCAGTTCCAGTGGAGCAGAACCAGAGTGTGGCATTGTGTGCGGCCTTTCAACGACCCAGATCTCTTTGGTAAGATGCTACCAGATAATTCCCTGGTGTCAGCCTTTACCCTCTTAGATAATGAGTAAAACACTTCAATGAGAATATCAGTCTGGTGAGGAATACCTTGAAGATGAGCTTCCAAGTTAAGTCTGTGAGACAGGAAACCTCCTTATCAGGCTTTTGGTTACTTTGGGGGATGTTGACTCATTTTTAAGGGTAAAATGAACAAAAATAATCATGGAAAATACCTGACACCTGCAACTTAAGGAAGGAAAGGGTGATTTCTGCTTACAGTTACGGTGGATGCAGTCAGTCACGGCTCGGAAGTTCTGGTGGCAGGAGCCGGATGGAGGCAGCTGGAGGCAGAGGGAGGTGATGCTTTGTTGACTTTCTCCTATGCATTCAGTTGGGATTCCAGCCCCTAGGATGGTGCTGTACATGTTCAGGGTGACTCTTCCTACTGTAGTAGCCCAGTCTAGATAATCCCTCATAGACATGCCCGGAAGGTTATCTCTTCAGCGAGTCTAAATCCTGTCTAACTGACAATGAATATTAACCATCACAGATCATCATTTTATTTTGGTTGTATGATTGCAACTCATGTGCATTTTAAGTTCGGAGTGTAAGATTTTGAGTTTCAACTCAAAAGACTTTAGGTATGTTTTCTTATGTTCTGTGTAAGAGACGTACACTAGAAAGGCTGAATGCAAAGATTTTATGAAAACTATTTAAAATTTCATATGCATTTCCCAGTTCTTCTTAAATTTTCTGCTTATCAGCTCAGGCACAGAACTTTTTCAGGACTCTGGGTAAAAAAAAACAGTCAAAGTATGTGGGCTCCCAGGCAGGACTTGGTCAGGGAGTGTAGATTTCAAATACAGGTGAAAGGATTTTCCTTCTTTTTAATTTTGCAGCAGAGTTAATGGTGATTGAGGCAGAGAAGTTACACATGGCTAGTCTCTAATGATAACATTGGCTCCAGCCAGGCTGGCCCTGATCTATGTCTAGGTTTCCCATACACTAGTAGTTCTAGTAAGACTCTAGCAAGCATCAGAATCCTGAGGGCTTCCTGTTTCACTCTCACAGCCCATCCCCAGAGGGTTTGATTCAGTTGTTCTGTAGTTGCCCTGGGGAATTGCATTTCAAGAAGCACTCAGAGAACTACTGCCCCGGACCATTCCTGTAAACAGTGCCACTAGCTTGAGATGGAGAGATCACTTGGAAGAAGGTATTTGGGCATTGGGTGTAGCTTAATGATCAAAAGCATGGGTACTGCGTGAGAGACATGAGCACCACAAGTTAGAAAAAAGAAATATTTAGGCTTTCCACCTTATATTTGCTTTATGGAAGATGAGAACTTTTCCAGTCAAATCTACTTGGTGCTGATTCTTAAAAATCATGTTTCTATCTACATAAGTAAAATTGACATTCTGTCACATATAAACTGAACTCAGGATACAACTGGAGCCTTGCATTTCTCTTTTTTTCTTTTGCCTGTGAAGCAACACTTACTAATCTTGGGGTGATTTTGCTGGACAGAATCATTGTGTATTATGTAGACCACTGAAACTCCTTTGGAGTGGAGAGGAACCACTTCCTTGGCTCTTAGCCTCTGTCTATTGGATTTCCGAGGGTTGCACACCAGTACATTGCACACTGGGAAGGCCGTGACCCATTTGGGTTTGTACTCTGGGCATTTGATATTTATGTGCTGATGGTCTTCTATTTGGCTGTTCTTGTACATATTCACATTTGAACGGTGCCTCATTCAACTTAGTATATCAATACAAGTTGATGGATGCTCATTATTTCTTAGCCAAGGTAGGTACACAGTGTCTCTCTTGAGCCCCAGATCAAGAAGGGTTTCAACTCCATTTGAGTTCAGTCGGGGAGAACGCCAGCATGGACCGTTCCGTCTGTGTTGTTTGTCCTCAAAACAAATGGGTGGCACACGACACACAACCCTTATGCTGACCAATGTTGATATTTTGTCCATGTACAAAAAGAAAAGATGAAGCCTTTTCATACTGAAAAGTCACAAAGCACTGAAACACTGGCATAATAGAGGAGCTTCCACTCTTTTCTGAGACTCAAACTGTATTCTAGTTAGCTTCTCTGTTGCTCTGATAAATCACTGACCAAAACCAACTTGGATAAGAAAGGCACAGTCCATCTTTGAGGGAAGTCAGGGCAGGGACTCAAGGTAGGAACTGAGTGCAAGGACCTGACACACCTACCACGGAGGAACGCCAATCACTGGCCTGCTCCTCTGGCCTGTGCTCTGCCCACTATTTCATTTAACCCAGGACCAGCTACCCAGGGGTAATGCCACCCGCAATGGTCTGGGCCCTCCCATATCACTCAACAATCAAGAAAATGCCTCACAGACATGGCCACAGGCCAGTCCCATAAAGGAAATTCCCCGGCTGGGAGTCCCTCTTCCCAGATGTGTAAAGCTGACCAGCAAAGCGAGCCATGGCAGTTTGATTGTCAAACAGGGCTAATCCTCTTCTCTGGTGGGTGACATTGTAAAGGCAGGAGAGAACTCAAGGGAGGTGGAGTATTCTAGTGGAATGGAAGAATACTGAAAACACGGGCTGGAAAGCAGTATACTGAGAATACAGGAGAGCCAGCAGGGCACATCACCTCCCCTTCCCCTTGCACTTAGTAACCCCGCTTGCTTGGTATCTCTGTTGTAGTTTCCTAATCTGTAAAGTGGCAATAGATTTCAAAGTTTTGCCAGTTGAGTGACTATTAAACAGCATTCTTTTTTTTTTTGGTCTTTTCAAGACAGGGTCTCCATGTAGTTCTCGCTGTCCTGGAACCCACTCTGTAGACCAGGCTGGCCTTGAACTCACAAAGATCCACCTGCCTCTACCTCCCCAGTGCTAGGATTAAAGGCATGTGCCACCACCCCCAGCTGTAAGGAAGTCAACCTTTATTATACAAGGGGATTTGCTAGAGCAGCTCACACAGTAGGGAGTGGATAGTCCAACAATGGCCATCTATATGCTGGAGAGGCTGAGAGCCCAGTAACTGACTAATCCACAAAGCTGGATACCTCAGCAGTCCTGATCTGGTGCCAAAGGCCTGGAAGATTCCTAAAGAGTTGACGTCAATCCACAGTGGAAGGCAAAGAAGCCAAGCCTAACGTCAGTGAAGGGATAGCAGCAGCAGTAACAGACAGCTGCACTTACCAGCAAGAAGCAAAGGCAGGGGCAGCAACACTGCTTTCTACACAGAGCTCTTTCCATCTGGGCCACCCACCCAATAGAAGGTTCTCCTTACTCTCAGGGAGGGTCTCCTTCCCTCAGGGAATCTTGCCTAGAAAGGCTCTTACAATCCCCTTGCCCCTCACTTAGAGATGTGACTCTTGTTGATTCTGGATCCTATCAAACTGACAAGATTAACTATTCCAGTGATATATGAAAACATGGCTCATGGTGCATAAGGAAGGCATTATGAGCAAACTGCTGGCATTTTGTACAGAATACATAGAACTGTGTCAAGTTTCTATAGATGGGTAAGATGATAAGTCTTTTCTGCATGAGAAATGGATTCAGCCCAAAAGATAGAAGTCATACATCATACATGGGAGAATTACATGGCAGGGAAGAAATGACCTTTTGAAAGTGAGACTCAAACAGTAAAACAGGGTTGTATGGGACACAGCAAATGCTTAGCCCTGAAGATGTTCAGAGATGCTGCACTGTTTTGGTCAGGCTGGGGAGGGAGAGCCCAGGTTAGATGGGAAGTTGGCAGCTATGATTGGAGACATTTCTCAAATTCAATTATACCCTAAGTCCTCATCAGTGACTTTTGGGGAGTTATGCTCTCTCTGCTCCTATTGTGCATCATCTTCACTGATGGGACTCATGTTCCAAAGGCTGTGGATTTTCATAAGGACTCGTGGAACTTAAGAGATTCCCATTAAAAACTTTTTCCATCTCAGTATTTATTTATATTTATTTATTTATATGCTATTTGTTTGTTTGTTTGTTTTGGGTGCTGGTGACTGAATCCAGGGCCTAACTACCACTTCAAGTCTAGTATTTAAAACTGAGAATGGGGTGCTAGAGAGATGGCTCAGCAGTTAGGAGCACTGGCTGCTCTTACAGAGGGCCTGGGTTAGGCTCCCAAGCCATCCATAACTCCAGTTTCAGTGGATCTGACACCCTCTTCTGACCTCTGTAGGCACTGCACAGCACAAGTGCGCTAACATATGAAGGCAATAAACTCACATGAAAAAGTAAAAATAGTTAAAAATAAAATAAGAAATTAAACAGAAAAACAAACCAGCAACAGAGACTTACCCTTTGTCTTTGTTCCGAGCATGGTTAAAGGTGTCTGGCTTAGCTTGGGGCCCAAGTGCTGAGTATTTATTTAACTGGTCTGAGGTTGATGCTACTAACAAGAGGCCATTGTGAAAAAACCCATCAGGACACGCAATTGAATCTGGCAGCCCTGGGAGGAAGCCCATTGCTGTGGCTGGATGTTTCTGGTACAGTGATCAGTGGTGAAATGATTAACAGTGTTGGCATTTAAGTGATCATAATTAGGTTTCAAAGTTAACAGCCCATTGAGATAAATAGTGGAAGTTCACACCTCTCTCAGTGCTATTGTTTATCAGACTGTCAAGTTACAGCTTCAGGAAGACAACATTAATGTAGCTTTGGACACTAATTGCCTAGAGCCAAGTTATGTCCACCTGGGAGGATCCTTTGGGTATTTCCTCAACTGAAATGTCAGGGATACACAGTTCTGGGATTCTACATCACAGGACAGAAGGACACATTGCACGGATGTTCTGATGCATAGAAAGAGATATAGGAATATGTTACAATGTTCAGAAGATCTCCTGGTTTACTATTGTATTTGCCTCAGTTTCTCTTTTTAAGTGGCAGCTCAACTATTCACTTACATGAAATGGTCCCTGAGAGGAATAAGAAATGAAATGACTTAAACAGCAACAATCACAACAACAAGCCCCTTGCTCACATGAATTAGATTTTATTACCGTGTTATTGTCCTAAAGGAGTTATGTGCACATTCTGTCAATAAGAAAACTCTGAGAGCATAATTAAATTAATTTTCACAGGATCCTGATTTATTTTTCCACAATAAGTTTGCACGCATGACTGCATAGTACTTGATGCTCAGTAAGGGTGGAGGCTGTAATTTCTGTTTGCAAAATTATGGATTTTCTTTTTCAAATGACATTCAAGAATTAAAGACAGCAAGAGTGAGTGGGAAAACTTCACTAAGCCTTAAAAAATAGGTTGCAAGTTATAGAAACGGTTGTCTTTTCATTTCCTAAAAGTGCAAAGGATTGCCAGGTCATTATTACCGTGGACATGAAAGAACTACAGAACCTCTTTGACTAGTCCATCACTAAGCACAGGAGGAGTCTCATTCCTTACTGTAGTTCATCTTGAGCAAGATTTTTCTTTCTTATATGTCTTCGTGTGTGTGTGTGTGTGTGTGTGTGTGTGTGTGTGTGTCTGTGTGTGTGTGTACGTGTGGAGGTGGGAGGCCCGCCTTCGTGGGTCTTCATTGGTTCACTCTCTATGGAGGGTAAGTGCTACCGAGCAAAAGACCACTCAGGTAGTGAGTCGGTACAGGGTATATAGGAAGCTTCTACCAGTCAACACAGAGAGCCTCGGAGGGCATCCAATCATCGAAAAGGTCAACTTCATCATGTAGTTACATGGTCTTCAGCCTGCACGTGCTTCTGTAGATGTTTACATGCTGTCTGCCAGCTCAGTGCAGGGGCTGCATGCAGCTGTTGCCAGGAAGGGCGCCATTTTGATGGCACAGCAAGAAATTCAGCAATGTGGCTTATTAACCAGGCCCGGGAGTGGCCTACACGCCTTGTGTGTCATTCCTCACATGCCGTCCACCTTATTTTTTGAGATGGGGTCTTTCATGAGGAGCTAGAACTCACCAATTAGGCCAGGCTGTCTAGACAGTGAGCCCCATGAATCCACCTGTTTGCCTCCCCAGTGCTAGGATTGATTATAGCATGCGTCATGATCCTGGCTGTTTTTCATGGATTCTGGGACTTCAAGCTTGTACAGGGAGCACTTTAGTGACCGAACATCTCCCCAGCCCAAGAACAGGGCTTTTTCTACACTTCGAATTTGCTCTGCTGTATTTTTTGCATCTTGCTGACAGAGAGAGTACTGAAGGAATCTGGAGTCATGGCGTCCCCACAAGGCTAAATGGTGACCAAAGCAACAATGAGCTGTCATGGAAGAAAATCAGAAAGGTCATGTAAAAAATAGAGTAAGGGGTGAGGGGAGGACACTGGAGGAGATGAGCAGATGAGCTGGAAGACAGACAGGCTGGGTGGGGCATTGGGACCAAGTTTCCTTCCATTCGGCAAGGGCCTCACTCAGCCTTTCAAGGTTTTCAGTGTTGTCTTCTGAAGCTGTATGAAAAAACTGTATCAGAAAGAAATGGCTCTAACATTCTTGAAGTGGGAAGTACTTTAATTTTTAAAAATGTTCTGGCCGGGCATGGTGGTGCACACCTTTAATCCCAGCAGTCAGAGGCAGAGACAGGCGCATCTTTGTGAGTTCAAGGCCAGCCTCATTTACATAGCGAGTACCAGGACAACTGGGGCTACAGGGAGACCCTGTCTCAAAAAGACAAAAAAAATAAAAAAGAGTTCTGACCTCAACATTATTATTTTGTGAGTTTATATTAAACTTACTTTCAAGTGATACCAAGAAACCTAAAACTCGTGGATATTAATGGAGCATCCATTAATGATGTTTTGGTGCATGTCTATATTAGGTAATGTTTAAATCAAGCATTTATTCTTTATTTAGGGCAAAAACATTCAAATCCTTTTCCCTAGCTTAAGATAAACAGAATGTAGTTATTTATAGTCATCCTATTTTAATCTTTCATGTTGACCTTTAAAATATTTTTATTGCGTTTTTGTGCATGTCACACAATAGATATAGGTCAAATTTAGGTCCCCTCCCCCATCTACATCCATCACAGCCTTCCCCCACCCCCCCACCCCGATTTCATGCACCTGCCTCACACGCCAAGGCCCATCTCCCAAAGCATCTGTACCAAAGTGTCCTTCAGTGTAAGCCCATCCATCAGAGGACTCCAGCCAGTCCATGCGGAGTCACTCGGCCAACAAAATCCAACTGTTCCCCACCCTACAACATCTGACTGCCAGCAGTTACGAAGCTCAGGTGGCAGCGAGTTAGCTGAGAAGTCAACGCCAGCCTGGGGAGGTGGGTGGCAGGCCCCAGCCTTGTGTGGACTTTTCTTCTTTTTATGTGTATGAGTGTACTGTCTGCATGTAATTTGGTGCACCTGTGTCATGCAATGCCATAGAGGTCAGGAGAGGGCATTGGATTCCCCTGGAACTGGAGTTAAAGACGGATCTTAGCCTGTGGGTGCTGGGAATCAAATTCTGGTCCTCTAAAAGAGCAGTCAGTGCTCGTAACTGCTGAGCCATCTCTCCAGCCCCTGTGTTGAGTTTTCAGTTGATACCTGGTGCCAGCTGAGCCTCAGAAGTCAGATGGTGGATGGTGTTAAAACAGACATCAGGACCAGGTCGGATGGTCAGGGAAATCTAGGGAGTAAGTGGAGTCCATCATCTCCTGGTGGGGAAAGAATCATGTTTCATGTTGTGTAAACAAGAGAGAACTATGTTCTTCCTGAGGCCAGACTTTATACCTTAATAATTTTAATATTCTCAATCTAAGCTCAGTGTTTGGTACCTTTTATGTTTTTCATATATTTAAAAAATATTCATTTTTACATGAGTGTGTCTATGTGAATGTATGTGCGTGTGTGGGGGTGTATGTACTGTGCATTAATGGAGGCCAGAAGAAGATGTTGGATCCCCAGGAGCTGGAGTTCCAGGACTGCAGGATTGCTGGCTTGTTAGGTGGATTCTTGGATCCAAACTGCAGTCCTAATGACTGCACAGCAAGTGCTCTTAACCTCTGAGCCATTTCTCCAATGGATAGGCTGATTTGTCAAAGGATAGATACTGAATTCATAGTGGATACTTTAAAATCCATTGATCATCATTTTTTCCAGGAGACAGTAAGGGCAACTCAGTTATTACTCCATTCCCAATTTTCATATCACATGTTAAATACATGTTTTAGACTGTTTCTGTGGTACTGTCAGAACCTGGCAGTTTGAAGGCATGTGTGAACTAAGGACAGGTTGTAAATCCACTTTGAAACTCACAATGGAATGTTTGGTTTTTGGCCAACTTTTAGCTTTTACTGCCAGTTACTCAGCTGAAAATTAGTCAAAACCAAGTGTGGTAGCTCATGCTGTAATCCAAGTGCTTGAGAGGCTGAGGCAGGAGGATTGCTGTGAGCTCCAGGTTCTGCCTGCAAAGTGAGACCTCATCTCAAAACTCCTCCACTTGCAAAATAGTTACTCTAAGTGTTGCTGTGATGGTATCTTGTAGGATGGTGAAAATATGAAGTCAGTTTCCTTCACATAAGGACCGTCATTCTGGGTGGTCTGGGTGGGCTGGATGCAGTGATTTGAAGGCCTAACCAGTCTTTGCTGGGGAAGAAGTTTCTTCCATGGGCTGAAGTTTTAGTCTGGATTTTAGAGTTCGGACCTCTCCATCCTCATGGCCTGGCCTCAATTTGCCTACTCTAATTTCTAGCTATAAATCTCTCTTCAAAATAGTTTTTTTTTTTTTTTGTCTTTTCAAGATAGGGTCTCCCTGTAGCCCCAGCTGTCCTGGAACTCACTTTGTAGACCAGGCTGGCCTTGAACTCACAAAGATCTGCCTGCCTCTGCTTCCCAAGTGCTAGGATTAAAGGCATGTGCCACCATGCCCGGCCTCTTCAAAATAGTTTTATCATGGGACTAGAGAGATGGCTCAGTGGTTAAGAGCACTGGCTGCTCTTGCAGAGGACTCATGTTCAGCTCCCAGTATCCACTCACATGGCAGCTAACAACCATCCAGTTCCAGGGGATCTGCTGCCCTCTTCTGATTTCTGTGGGCATTGCACAAAAAGTGCATGCAAAACTCATACACATAAAATAAAAATAAAAAAATTAAAATAAAAAAGTTTTATCAAGATATGGTCCACATGCCAATCTATCCATTTAAAATATGAATGGATGCTTTTGACATGTTTAGCCATTGATTTCAAAAGTTTGATAAGATATAAATATACATATAAGCAGAGTATTTGTTATCGTGTGTGTCTCTGTGTATGCATCTGAAGCACAGGCTGGAGGTTCACATCTGGTGTCTTCCTTAATCACTTCTCCAGTTTAGTTTTTGAGGCAGGGTTCCTCACTGAGCCCGAAGCTCACTGACTGACTGTCTCAAGGGGCTAGCCAGCAAATGCCAGGAAACCTCCTGCCTCCACCTCCCCAGTGCTGGGATCATAGGCACATGCTGTCATGCCGGGCTGTCCATGTGGGGCTGGGAATCTGAACTCGGGTCCTCCCGCTTGAGTGGCACACACTTTACTGACTCAGTCATTTCCCCAGTGTCTATGTTTTTATGGTTTTAAAGTGTGTAAGTCAGTGGCACTCATTATAATCAGTGACAGTCAAATACCATCAGTATCTTTTTCCAAATCTTTTCAAAGCCCCAAACAAGAAATGCTTTACTCATTAAGTAACAACTTCCTGTTTTCCCATCTTCTCAGCCCTTGGTAACCTCTATTCTGCTCTCTGTGCTCATGAGCTTGACTATAATAAATATTTCAGATGAGTAGAATCTTTCAGTCCTTCACTTGGCTCAGGTTTCCAGTGTTCATCTGTGTTGTAGCACATATCATCGCTTTATTACTTTTTTAGGGCTGAAAAATAATCTGTGTGTGTGTGTGTGTGTGTGTGTGTGTATGTGTGAACACACACTACATCAGATGATGGGCATTTATTTATTCATCTTTTGGTTATTGTAGATAATGCCGAAATGAATGTTGGCATATAGTCTGCTTGAATCTCATTTCCAATTCTGTGTGGGATATACACTTAGCAATGAAATTGCTAGTTCAACTCTGGTAAATGAAAACGCAGAAGATGAGGGAAAGGTAAACAGAGAACATGCCTTTTGCAGAACTAACGGCAATGTTCGCTATGTTTTCTGGATGTGTTTAAAAGCCTTCCATTCCATTTTCACTTTATCATCCTCGAAGCTTACAGAATGTTTTATTTTTGCTTTATGTTCTACTACTGATTTATCATATTTTCCCACAAACTTTTATGTGTAAACCTAATTCCATTATTTTAACGTTTGAATCATATACCACTGTAAAAATACAGTTTTTCTAACTTTAAAAAGACTCAGAAAAAAGATACAAGACATGTATGGCAGAATGCATGAACTCAGGTGGGGTGGGGGGCATGGAAAGGGAAAATGAGTTTAAATTGGACTGAGAAATGATGTATGAAATGCACAAAACTTCAATTAAAAAAAAAGAAAGTCTAAATTCAAGCTTCTTTTAAAACACAGAAATACATCTTAAAAAGTAGAAATTCTGAATTTAGGAATGTAAACATATTTCTTTTATTTATTTATTTTTTTGTAAAGTTATATTTCTTTTTTACCTGCATGCAAATTTACAATTAAACTGTGGCTCTCCAAATGTGTTTTGGAATTAACATATAGTTTACTTTTAGACTTTGTAAATTTGGTATATGTATGGAGTGTAATAAAAAATAAATTTAAAAAATTAGAAACTCTGGGTTTTGATAAAGAGAGAAATCAGGTTGGCACTGGTTATGTGAATAAACTATATCAAATCCATTAAAACATAGTTTTTCTCCACCCCCTTTGAGTTTAATCTTTCTCTATTTTAAAGAATGCTGCAGTGAGCTTCCTTGCATGTTTCCTTTGAAAATGTGCAAAAACAGTCAGTCTATAATTAAAGTTGTTTGAAAGTTGATGATACCGAGATAAAATTGGTCTTGTCAGACCCAGACAAAATTAGAGTGGGAAGGAAATAAATGGAGAAGGCTGACGTCTGCCCGTCTGAGATAAGTATAGTTTTCAGGACTAAGTGACCACGAGAGCTTCCCCTACACCCAGCATGCGTCCCATGCTCTGCTCACTCATACAAATGTACACATTTATTTAAAGAATTTCGGTTTATCTTGAGTGTTTTTCAAGACTGTGACAATTCAGAGAAGATAGGCTTAGAATGCCTCACCCCCACCCACTAATGCCCACCCGTCTTTGAACTCCAAGGTCAGTGAAGTCCATATGCAGATGGTTCGTGTGACTCTCTGAATATGTCCACACCTTGATGTGGCATGGTATTCCCACTGTAGTGCTCCGCTCTTCCCAAACAAATACTGTCATTCTTTGGAGACTCTCCCTCTGTTATTTTGGTTGAGAACTGGGATCTTTTCTCTCTCTCCATCCTGATGTTTATGACATCCACTGATTTCAAAGACTACTTAGTTCGAGAAGTTTAATTTAGACTTCTGTTTTTCTTCAAATTGACTTGTTCTTTTTACATAATTTCCCATTTTGTTGTGCTATTTCCTCTACTCTACATAAAGTTGATGGCATAAAAAAAATACAGAGGAGAAGTAAGAAAAATGAAGTGGATTGGCAGAGTCTGGAAGCAGACTCGATAGACTAATAAAGAAGTCACAATGGAGACTTTAACAGCAATAGACATTTCTTGAGCATGTAGGTCAATATTGTGCCATGTGTATTACATTCATGAACTCAGTAATTCTCTGTGCAATAAAGGATTTGTCCCTTGACTAGCTCCTGGGATATGATCCTTGGACCCAGACAGAGCCCAGGACCAAGCCAGACAAGTGAATGCTAACAGTATAATTTATGATAGAGACTAGACGGGAAGGGATCACAAACTTCACCTCTGGAGAGGCCACATAGGTGTCTGTGTGACTGACCCCAAGTCAAAGCTCTGGATACTCGGGCTCAGATAAACTTCATTATGGTAGCACACCAAGCACGCTGTAGCCTGCCTGGGGCCCCAGGGAGAGGACAGATGGAAGGTTTCCTGGCTCCTTTCTTAGTTCTGTGAGTTTGTCGAGCCAATCTCTGAACATGATAGTGCTCTTGGAAATCTTCATAGTTATATCATCACAAAAGGCTCTTCAGGTAGGCATTGAAATTTGAGATCGAACCAATAAGACCAATATGAATCCAATAGTGGCAACTCTAACGTTCCTAAAGTTTCTGACTTCTGTAACCCATGTGACTCAACAAGAACAGCAAAGATTCAGGGGAAAGATGCTGCTTTCATTTCTGAGGCAGGTGGATCATGGATCCTGAGCTCAAGAATTAGCTCTGGGTTAGGACTGCAGACTTAGGCATCATAAAAGGGGCTGACATTATGGGACTGAATACCAACCACCTTCTGGCTATGTCCTTACTTGGCTGTCTGTGTTGTTGTGGTAATTACTTCTTAGAGGGATGCTGGCCGTACTGAATGAATGAAGGGGCTTATCCTAATGACCTCACTTTAACTTAATTAATTACCTTTTTAAAGGCCCTGATCTCTAAATACAATCATAGGGTTAAGACTCGGGTTTATGACTTCAATATATGATTGTTTTTTGAGGGGGACATAATTTATCTTCTATTAAAGGAAATAACAGTAAAATTTCTTCTATTCTGTTCTGGGAGCTGTTATTGAGGTTGAGTGTGGAGAGAGGGAGAGAGAGAGAGAGAGAGAGAGAGAGAGAGAGAGAGAGAGAGAGAGAGAGAGAGAGGCTAAGAACGGAGTCTAAGATCTTCCAATATGGAAAGATAGGATTAAGAAAAGGAGCTCAAAGTGGACCTGGAACCAGAGTGGTCAGCAGAGAACAGGAGAGCCTGAGAGCCCGGCAGTGAGAGCGAGGGGCCAGCCTGTTCTCAGGAGGAGGAGAAGCTGAGAGCCCCGGCAGTGAGAGCGAGGGGCCAGCCTGTTCTCAGGAGGAGGAGGAGAAGCTGAGAGCCCGGCAGTGAGAGCGAGGGGCCAGCCTGTTCTTAGGAGGAGGAGGAGAAGCTGAGAGCCCCGGCAGTGAGAGCGAGGGGCCAGCCTGTTCTCAGGAGGAGGAGAAGCTGAGAGCCCGGCAGTGAGAGCGAGGGGCCAGCCTGTTCTCAGGAGGAGGAGGAGAAGCTGAGAGCCCGGCAGTGAGAGCGAGGGGCCAGCCTGTTCTCAGGAGGAAGAAACATCTGGATGGCTTCAAGCTTACAAATGTGTCCTTATAAAGTAACGAATGACACAGTGTCTGCTGTATACGGAAACTAGGAGAGCTTGACATAGACAGTTTCTGTTTCATGTCAGGGACAGAGACAAGCTGCAAGGGATGGAATAGGAAGGGAGGGCATGATGGTGGAGGGTGCACAGCTAGTTAAAAAATTTGTCTGGCTCGGGTTTGCACAGATCGTGTGTGTGTGTGTGTGTGTGTGTGTGCGTGCGTGCGTGCGTGTGTGTGTGTGTGTGTGTGTGTGTGTGGTCATAAGCCATATGCTGTGGGTTTGTATGTGCAACTGCCCTGTTGTGTCCAGAAAACATGGCTTCCTTGTGTGCACTCACTACCTCTAGTACTTGCAGTCTTTCTACCTCTTCTTCTGGAATGATCCCTGAGCCTGTGCAAAACCCAGCATGGAGGGGGAGGTGGTCAAGAAGCCTCAGCCAAGCTGACCAGCAATCGGCAATTAATAGCTGCTGGGAGAGTTAAGGAGTGGTTGATCAGCCTCTGGTGGATGGATCCACACCCAATAGGCATTTGGGAAACACAAATTCAATGTGATATGCCTTCAGAAAAATAATAGAAGGGGTTGCAGAGATGGCTCAGTGGTAAAGAGCATGACTCATCTTGCAGAAGACCTGGGCTTTGATTCTAACACTCATCTGGTAGCTAGCTAACAACCATTTTCTGTAACTCCAGTTCTATGGGATCTGATACCTTCTCTGGCCTCCTTATGCAGGTGCAGCATTCATACATACAAAAGAAAAATAAGTAAATACAATTATTAAAAACTAATAGAGGACATGAATTTGGGGGATGGGTAGTGAGGGGGAAGTGGATCTGAGAGGGGATGGGGAGAGGCTCTGAACATGATCAAAATACATTCTATGAAATTCTGAAAGAACCAATAAAAATATTAAAAAATATCTAAAACATTTCTTAAAGTATATTTTAAGCTTATTCTCTGAGACTCTTACATGTACGCGACGTACTTTTCACACGTTTTCTCCTACTTCTCCTCCAGCACCTCTCCATGGGCTGAAGGCGCCCTTCCTTTGTTATGTCCCACTTTTCTTTTCTTTCTTTTTCTTTTGTAACCCATCAAATCCCATTAGTGTCGTCCATATGTGCACAAATGTGGAGCCTGATCAACCCATCCTTAAAGAAGACTGACATTTCCTCTTAGCAGCCATCAACTCTAAACAGCTTCTCAGCCAGGGCTGGGGCCTGGTGATCCCCCAGCCCACCCACTGAAATGAGATGGTGGTCCTGTCATGTCCAGAAGGGACTTTCATCTGGGTCCTCCCTGACAGATCTCTGCTTTCACAGTCTTTCCACCCCCTCTTCCATGATGTTTGTGAGGTTTTCAGTGACAGAGGCAGGTTGGTATGCTGGCTATACCTGCACAGGTACTTGTTCTCTCCCTGTGACCATTTGGCCACACAGCTGTTTGTTACCTGTGCCACTCGTGACTCGACTGCTTGATTTGGGGGGCTGGTACTTTGATTGCTATTCCTGAGCTTTTATGGAGTCATGATCCCCTTAGGGCACAGTCTTCCTGTGATCCCAAGTAAGAGTACCTACCAGGTGCAAGTTCCCATGTAATAAGAGTAGGGTTTGCTCAAGGCCATAGCATGCAGGAGCTAAGCAGAGAGGACAAAGTGGCTCATTCCTGATGGGCTTCAGAGCGCCAGTGGGTAGACATGGACCCATGGGATGCAGTTGTGTGTGGTCATTTAGAGGAGCTCTGGATCATAGAAATCTAGTCTTAAGTCCTCATTCTCATACCTTCTGTGTAACTTGGGGCAACTGTTCCAAGTCTCCTTTTCCTAATCTGTAAAAGTGCTAATTAATTAATAATTAATTAATTAG
Organism: Rhizomys pruinosus; assembly: GCA_009823505.1. NCBI lineage: Eukaryota > Metazoa > Chordata > Mammalia > Rodentia > Spalacidae > Rhizomys > Rhizomys pruinosus. The sequence continues at coordinate 810,956 of VZQC01003076.1, forward strand.
TCTTTTGAGACAGGGTCTCTGTGTAGTCCCAGCTGGCCTGGAATTCACTATGTAGACCAGGCTGGCCTTGAATTTACAGAGATCTGCCTGCTGGGATTAAAGGTATGTACCACCACATCAGGCAAAAGTGTGCATCTGATAGGGCTGTCTTAAACTCTCAGAGGCTCGGTGGTGAAACAAACAGAGCGTCACAGTGTAGAGGCTGGAGGTCTGACGCTTGGTGTCTGTGCAAGTGGAGTAGAAGCATTCATCTCTCTGCTTCCTGACTACGAATGCCATGGGACCAGCTACCTCAGGTTCCTGCCACCATGTCTTACCCCCCCCGGCCATGGTGGACTGTGTCATCCCAAATTGTGAACAAAATAAACCCTTTCCTCTTTACATTGCTCTTGTCAGGTATTCTGTTACAGCGACAAGAAAAGTAACACAGTACAATTTCTGGGCCTAGTGACTATGTAACCTGTATGAGAAGAAAACTCACAGATAATTAGAAGAAATGTGCTTTCTTAGCCTAAAAGAGAAGAGAAAGGAGAACAGAGGTTTCATTTCCGAATCATCTGTTCTGCAATTGTCTTCTGAGCAATTCCCTGCCTGCTCGTGTCCTCTTCTGTTCCCTGGCCCCGTCTGCTCACTTCTCCTCCACCCTCTTCTGATTGCCTTCCTCTTTGGTGGTGAATTCTTTTTTTTTTTTTTTTTAATTTTTAATTTTAATTTTAATTTTTTAAATTCATTTATTCTTTATGTATATGAATATACTGTCTGCATTGTGCACCCATGTCGTGCAGTGCCTCGGAGGTCAGAAGAGGGTGTTGGATTCCTCTGGAACTGGAGTTAAAGACGGTTGTCAGCCACCATATGGGTGCTGGGGATCGAACCTGGGTCCTCTGCAAGAGTAGCTGTCGCTCTTAACCACTAGGCCATCTCTCCAGCCCAGAATTCTTTTTTTTAAAATTTTTATTTATTTTTCATGTGTATAAATGTACTGTCTGCATGTACGTTTGCGCACCCGTGTTATGCAATGCCGCGGAGGTCAGAAGAGGGCGTCGGATTCCCCTGGAACTGGAGCTCTCCTGGAATTGGAGTTACAGACAGTTCTCAGCCGCCATGTGGGTGCTGGGGATCAAACCTAGGTCCTCTGCAAGAGCAGTCGGCATTCTCAACCGCTAGGCCATCTCTCCAGCCCGGCAGTGAATTCTTTAATGTCAGAAACCATGAATTTTTCCTTTATCACTGGCCACAAGCAGGACAAATTGCACAAGCATTATTTGTGGAGTCAGGCAGTGGTGACCCGTGTTTTTCTTCCCCCAACCTCATTTCTTCATCAAAGTTGTGCCTAAAACAAACAAGTGAAAATACTGAAAACACTGCTTTGAATCATCTTATCAGTGACATTTATGTTGGGGTTTCTGTCTTTGAACAGAGGAAGCTTGGTAAGTGTGCGGGGCATGGAATCCATGTACTGTCATGTTTTTTCGGTATTTAACTAGCTTTTTCTTTTTTCTCACTGCCCTAGAGAAAATGCTTAATTACTAAAATTTAGTGATTTTGTATCTAAATTTCAGTTATAGTCCTTTCATAGTAATGACTAAGGTATGGATCCTCCCTCCTAACCTCCAAAGCCATCCAGACTTACAATAAGGCTTATGTAAATTTGCCTTCTCAACTTTATACACCTGTGTTAAATGAGGCTCAAAAGAACACTTGCAGTTCAGTTAATGCTTTTCTCCTGACACAGAATTTTAATTTGGAATTGTAGTTTTGAAAAGGTTGTACAGTTCTGGAGACTGGCAGTTTAGAGGTCAAATGAAATGTTGGCTTTTCTGGCCCTGGGAGCAAAAGAACATCTTGTAGGGGATTAACTAGACGAAAAGTTCATCAAGGTCAAAGAGCAACAAACACCCTTGACATGGAAAAGGCTTGTTTGGAAGTCCAAGAAGCATTTAGAGTTCCAGTGGTGGTTTTTAATGCTGCTGGTGGGAGACAGAATGCTAATTAGTCAGAAAAACTAAGTGGCTGAGTCATGCTATAGTTTCCAATAAAGAAGGTCCATTTTGAGAAACTATGTGAGAACTTAAAGGCTTCTAGTGCTATGGCTCTAGAGAGACCAGGGAAGCTGAGGGTGTGTCACATGTAGTGGGTCCTGTAAGTAGATGTGCTACTCCCCTGCCTTTTAGTTAAGGTCAAATGTAGTATATGTGTGTATGAATATATGTATACATAGGCATGAATACATGTATGTGTGTATATGTATGTATGTATGTATGTGTACCTGGCTTCGTAGCTAGAATCTACTCTCATAAGCACCTAAATCCTTTAAAGAACCATATAGCTCATTTGACCCAGATAAATTTATTCTTCAAGAAATGTCTTCAATGTTTGACATAAAATTTCTAAGACTTAAGAATTAAAGTTATTGAATATTGAATATTGTCTTTGGGACTGTAAATTCAGGACCCAGGATAACAAAGACCACTTCTGAGTCAGGGCTCAGTTGGAGATGTTGACTGAGTGTTCGGCCACAATGTCTTGGGAAGGATTCATTAGCAAGGACTTCTTGAGCTCCTTTTAGAGAATCTAATTTCCCCAATCATATGTTTGTTTATTTACAGTTTGGTTTTCTTTTGTCAGTTGCTACAGAGTTATAAGTGTAATGATTAAACATGATGGGATGTAGAATCACCTGGGAGACAAACCTCGGCGTATCTGTCAGGGAGTTTCTAGATTGGGTTGACGTGAGAACAGCCTACATAGGGATGGCAGCATTCTATGGGCTGGATCCCAGAATAAATAAAAAAGAAAGCGAGCTGAACCTGAGCATAGACTGCGCACTACACTCTGACTGCAGATCTGATATGACCACTTGCGTTGTGTTTGTGTGTTTGTGTTGTCATGACTCCCATACATGATGGGCTGTGTTCTGTGAACAAAAATAAATGCTGCTTTAAGTTTGGTCAGGTATTTTGTCACAGCAACAAAAAAGTAAGTAATGCAATCCGTATAAATCTTTTGGGCCGAATTCCTCGACTAGGTGTTTGTGGACTGCCTCAAAGTGTGTTTATCTTCCACATGTTTTAGTTTCTCCTACTCAGTGTTACGAGGACTTGGAGGTTATGTTTGCTGAAAGCACTGACTTTTCACTACAGGTGATAGATCTCTAGTTACTAAGAACAACATAAAAGCTTGACAGGTCTGTTTTCATTTTGTATGTCTCCTTTACTACCTTAAACTTTGGGTTAGATTCCTGCCTAGACTCCACGTAGACATGTCAATCACTCTAGAAGTATCTGTATAAAAACTGATAATTCGGGGCTGGAGAGATAGCCTAGTGGTTAAGAGCACTGACTGCTCTTGCAGAGGACCCGGGTTTGATCTCCAGCACCCACATAGTGGCTAAGAACCGTCTGTAACTCCAATTCCAGGAGAACTCCAGCTCCAGGGGAATCCGAGACTTTCTTCTGACCTCCGTGGCATTGCACGACAAGGGTGCACAAACCTACATGAAGACAGTACATTCATACACATAGAAAATAAATAAAAAATTAAAAAACCTGATAATTCATGGTTTATTATACCTCCAAAACAAGACGTATTCATCCTAAATTACAAGGTTTATTAGCTCCAAATTTACTTTCCAGGCTAAATGCACCAAGTTAAGAATAACAGGTATTTTCAAGCTTTGCAGGAATTAATAGATTGTCGTCAAGTCTTAACTTTTATAATACTTGTTCTAGGCTCCACAAATAGTGCCTAGAAGGTTCTAGACAGTGTCTCAACCTGCCAGGAATATTGAAACTTGCAGTTAGATCACCTTATGATGAGACTCCATCCTGTCCTTTAAACAGGAACAATTACTCCATTGAGGGAGCTGAGGCTTCCCTCGTAACCAGGAGCAATCATTTCAGATGGCAACCAAGTATTCTCCTCAGAAAATAACGAGTTTTCTAGAACCTCACAGAACCAAACCTGGCATCATCATCAACCAGACCAGTTTGACAAGACTGCTTAATGACATGTACTTCTTGACCCCTGTCCCAGCTCTTTCCTTATTTAAACCTCCAGCTCCTGTCAGTACCTCTGTGGATGGCTAAGGACACTAGCCTCCTGGTATTCTTGGTATAGCTATGCTGATTAAAATGATTTTTCTATTTCACTGTTAGCTTTTTTCCCATTTTCTTGAGGGGGCAAACCTGCTTTGTTGGGGCTTCCCAAAGTGAGGCCTTACTCTGGCAACATCATCAGCACAGTAATACTGTTAACAAGGCAATCCATCTAGTGTTCCCAATGCCTAGTGGCCACCTGTGGAGGTGTAGCTACGATATGGAGGCCAGCCATCAAACATTATCACAATGCACTGCCTGGTAGTGCTTAGAAATAAGTGGCTTATAGTTAAGATGACTTAGAGAACCATTGAGAAACATTTCTTTCTTCTTCCTTATCTTTGCCACTCCCTGGGAAAGGGCATTCTTGTACTTTATCAAAAGCAATTTAGAGACTAAAGAAATCATAGAGCTTGGACATCCCAGTTCTGTGGAGAAGGATGGTGGTGTGTGCTGTGGGCGGGTGTTTTAATGAAGGAGGACCAACGGGGAAGTACGTGGTTTGTGAGTGTTGTCTCACTTACTTGGAAGGACTTGGCATGGGCCCGAGCATCTTCAGGTTAGTTCTAAGAGAGAGAGACAAAGTTTAGCATGTCTAGAGACATTGAGGACTGCAAACCCAAAACAAAACAAATTTGGTGTATGGTAGGCCTTGTTCCGTACAGAGACGGCCTTACAATAGACCGCTGTACTTTTAGTTTTAATTGAGTTTATTATATAGCAAGGAAAAGCAAAAGAACAGATAGCAAGCAGCATAGAAACATGATCCAGAGAGCGTAGCAAAACAACATCAAACTGGATGCTTACAACGCCCAGCAGATTGACTGGAGAAACAGTCAAACTTCACGCTGGAGTACTGACTCAGAGATTTCCAGGCAGAGTACAGCTTCCAGCTTTTTGTTCCCAGTGAAGGCGTTTTGTATCCTGGGATAACAGCAGTAACCTCTGCTGGAAATGGTTTACCTTCCAAGTGTTTTTTTCTCCTTGCCAGAGGCACGGCCCAGCCCACCCCAAAAAAGTCTCGTGGGACACATGACATAAGCATGCTTGAGTCTGAGGTAAGACAGTTCTGCTGTAGGAGTCAGCTCTTACTCAGTGAGCTTAAAAAGCACAGGACAACTTACCAATATAATATGTATTACAGCCCTATTGATGGTGTCCACTGAAGCTACTTGGAGTCAAACAGGGCCACAGGGAACATATTGAGCAAACTAATGATATGCTGGGGTTTAGAAAAATCCTTTTAGCACCCAGCAGGTGTCAGAGGTAGAAGCAAGCAGTGCCCAGGGAGAGAGGCCCTTGGGGAATTTGTTGAAGACTGGCCTGGGTACATTCTGTAAAGCTTTGCCACTTAGAGAGTAGATGCTGGCCGAGCAGAACGAACACCATTTGTGAGCTTATTAGAACAGAATCCACAGACTTTGCTCTGAATAGTGGATCTGAGACTCTGAGGAGGAGGATGACTCTGAGGAGGAGGATGAAACCGCATTCACGAATTCTTCTTCAAGGTTGAGGAAGTTGCGGCCAAGGATACAGGAAGAGTCTCCTTCTGTGGTGGCCTGCAGTTCTTTTGAGCTCACCCCTGAGCTCCTGCATTGCAGGCACACTCTCTAGGGTTAACTTTCTACCTTAATGCAATGAGGGAATGCTTTTAAGAGATCCAGGTTCCACTTGGAAAACTGCAACTTCCAGGAAATAAATCAGGCCACCTGGGAATAGTTCAGTCTCTTTACTTGAGAGGAGTGTTTCATCAGCTTTGATTCATCAGAGGAGCTGCCCTGCACAGTAATAATGATCATGTGGTGACAAGCGGCATTTATTTAAGGGGGGATGGATGGATGTTCGCAGGTATGGAGGTCTGAAGTGTTGAATGGCAATAAATCCTCTCTGTTCATCTTGGTGGACTAGGATAATACTAATCTTTCTCTTTCTTCCTCACACCCCTCCCCAAGGTAGGGCTAGCCAGATAAAGAGCAGGTGGTGGCCTAGTGAGGGCAGACTCTGGGAAACCGCAGAGACCTCTGGAAGGCTTCATGTCTTTCTTGCCTGCTAGTCTCCACTTGTGCTCTGGACAGTGAAGTATAATTATATTTTTTCTGTTACTTAAGCTTTTGTCACTTAACATATGAATTTCTTATTTAAATTGTAGCCACCATGAGAAGGGACATAAATACCTATGCTTTTACTTTAAAATGTACATACAGACCGGGCGTGGTGGCGCACGCCTTTAATCCTAGCACTTGGGAGGCAGAGGCACGCAGATCTCTGTGAGTTCGAGGCCAGCCTGGTCTACAGAGTGAGTTCCAGGACAGCCAGAGCTACAGGGAGACCCTGTCTCAAAAAGACCAAAAAAAAAAAAATAAAAAAAAAAATAAAATAAAATGTACATACAGAATGTGTATATATGTACAATATGTATAGCACATATAATACATTATACTAATAGAAAAAGCTCAATAGAATTATAAATGTATATACATTCTATACTTGTCTCAATCCTCAGTGGTCTGTGTGGCAAATCAACTTCTTCTTCTTAGATTCCTACTCTAAAGCTGATGCTTTTAATCTGGGAAAATTTGATGATTCCAAAAGTCAACCCCCAACAAAACTGAGAAGCATCTTTCTTTCTTTCTTTCTTTCTTTCTTTCTTTCTTTCTTTCTTTCTTTCTTTCTTTCTTTCTTTCTTTTCTTTCTTTTTTCTTTCTTTCTTTCTTTCTTCTTTCTTTCTTTCTTTCTTTCTTTCTTTCTTTCTTTCTTTCTTTCTTTTTTCTTTCTTTCTTTCTTTCTTTCTTTCTTTCTTTCTTTCTTTCTTTCTTTCTTTCTTTCTTTCTTTCTTTCGAGACATGGCCTCAAGCTCATCAAGTAGTGAGGATCTTCAACTCATGATCCTCCTGCTTCTGCCTCCTGGGACCACAGGTGTGCAGCACCATCCCAGTTTATGCGGTGTTGGGAAACCCAGGGCTTTGTGCACACTAAGCAAGCACTTAACAAACCTGGTCATGTCCTCAGCCCCAGAAGTGTTTTTCTTAAAAGGAGGTATACTGATACCCCACTGGGCTTCTTAAAAAGGTTAAGAATCCCAGGTCAGTGAAAGATCAACATTTGGAATTTTATAGGGGTGAGTGCCTATGTTTCATAAGTAGGTAAGCTGTAACAGTGAAATGAAGGATCTTAGTCAGCAGGAGTAAATGAGTCTGGGGTTGGAGGAGGGAGCCACGGTCTTGGAACAGAGAGATCAGGGACATCAAAGAAACATGTCCCCTCTTTTGGTCTCCAAAGGTGAAGCACTCCCTTTATTTGGCCACAGCCCCTCCAGTTACACTGTAAATGTCTTCTCCCCCCCCCCTTCTGAGACATACCTGTCAATTCTTCCTTCTCTCTTTACTGCCTTTAGTTCTTTAAGCCTGCACTGGTGACTCTCACCATGGAGGGAACAAAGAGAACATGTGAGCACGATGAAAACCAATCCCAAATCTCTCTAGCTCACCCTGCTGCTTAACTCTTGGCCTCTACCCCAGAATTATTTCTTCGTATTTATTGTCCAGTTTATTGCCCAAGAACCTGTTTAGGCTTCCTTATTATAGAATGCGTTTCCTTGAACTTTCTTGGTCTAATTCTCCAAGGCATATAATGCTGTTTCTATACATGTGGGGCAGAAACATTAAAAGAGTAGATTATGCCAAAGGCAGCTCATTGGATGCTTCGGCTTTGCTTCTGGAATTGAGCACGGTCACAAAGGTGTGATGAAGAACAGGCAGGACCTCATTGTCTAAACCACAAACCAAACACTATGCTTTAAGGACGGACAATTATCCTGGTTTGCGTGGTTCTGACAGTGTTCCCGGGAACTTGTATACTGCAGTTTGTGGTTCTTGATGTAGTTGGCCAGAGCCTCTGTGGTCTGGTCTTACTCATTTCATAGCTTCTCAGGCATCATATGCAAAAGAAAATGAAGGGAAAGGAAATAAAGCATCCCCTGGAGGTTCTGTGAAAATTGATAATTTGCTAAATCCAGATAAAAATTCAGGGACTGGAGCTGAGTGTTGGGCAGATGGAGACATATTTGGGTAAGGGGAGTATCTGGTACAGTTTAAGGCTGCAGGTTGCATAAACAGAGCTGACGCAGATCATACAGGAGCAAATGTTTCTGGATGGAGAGGCAGCAAAGATGGTAAAAAAGCAAGGCCAGGTATAGGGGCCTGTAGTTCTTAGTGTGGTTGATGGACAGGCAAAATACACCCAACTTGGAGAGTTGCTAAACATACAAAAATCTCAATGCCCTTCCCCAACTGACCTGCTGAATCAGAGCTATTGATCACCAGGTAGGGATGGAAGCCGACAACCTGTGATTTAAGGAGCCACTCAGATGACATGAGCATGTTGAAGAGATATCTGTCTCATCAGGACTCAGGAACACGTTCATGCAACATCTCTGTGGCTGTGGTTACATAACCAAAGACAGATCACCAGGCCTCAGGTTCTCTATCTCCAACTGAAGGGCTGGGAAGGAAACTTTTACCCCATGTGCTCAAGGACACATTAACAAATCATTCTTAACTTGAAGGTCAGGATGTAGTTTCACAGTGTAGTATCTGCTCAGAGCTGGGCTTCATTCTGATTTTGGTACCAGGGACCTCTTAGGAAAGAAACTGGCTGTCACCTCTGTTGCTTACTTAGAAAGTGTCCTTTCCCAAATACCTCCAACTTTTTTTTTTGGCCTATTGCATTTATAACCTTATAATTCTAGGCTATGTTAAGATGTTAATTTAATTAGCAGTTTTATCTAACTACTTCATACCTAATTCTGTGCTTAGAGGGATGTTGTGAATTGATCTAAGCTGATTTGATTATCTACATTAAGCTTTTCTTGTGAAAATACTGGTGGCCTCACAGTTGAAAGTTGGTGAGGGTGAAAGTTCACTTTGGGGACAAGCTCAACCACAGGTTTTAATAAAAAAGCTTGGCTCAGGTTCTGACAGAGTTTTTAGTGAAGAAGCTCCAGAGGAGTGATATAACCTGTCCCATAAGCTGGATAAAATCCTAGCCCTAGGTCACTTCAAGAGCCCCACCAGTTCCTTGCATGAATGGTTCGCTAGCGACGAGGAGGCAGTAGTCTATCGGAGGATTTAGCTAACATCCCAGCCAAATTCAGACAGGGAATGTCTTCTGAGTCAGCAGCTGCACTCAGGACAATTTTGAATCAAGCCTCGGGCACCGCTCCTAATGGCGTGGGCTATGAGGCTTGCAGGATTCTCACACCCTGCTCGTGCATGAGTGCAAAGGCCTAGGCGGTATTCTGGTCAATACCCACATCTTGATCATCACTCATCTGGCCATTGGAAAACCACTTCTCACATCTGTGATGCTAACAAAGAAAACCTCTGAAGTTGATCAGCTATGAAGAAGTGGAGTTTTACAGAGCCTCATGTAGAGGGTGAAGTTCTCCTTAGAACTCCTAAAATCTATGTAATCACCCCTGGGTGGGTGTTCTCACTAAGGGAAGCTAACCTCCCTCCTTCATTGCAGGTAGACTAAAACTATCTAACACATTATCTTCTGAGAAAGTGTTTTAAAATTTATTTTTATTATGTATTATGAGTATTTTCTCTACATGTATGTAAGTGCACTATGTGCATGCACTACCTACAGAGGCCAGAAGAGGGCGTTGGATCCCTAGAACTGGGTGCAAGGAACTGAACCTGCAAGAGCAGTCAATGTGCTTAACTGCAGGGCCATCTCTCCAGCATCCTTAGAAAGTTGTTTGTTTTTATTTTTTTTTAAAGACAGGATTTCCTTGTAGCCCCACCCGGCCTGGAACTTGCTCTATAGACCAGGCTGGCCTCCATTCACTGAGATATGCTTGCTTCTGTCTCCAGAGTGCTGGGATTGATTCAAAGTGTGCGACACCACACTCACCTTAAGGAAGTATTTTAAAGTGAGCTATAAGAAGCATGATTGGGGAACAACAAAGGTAATATCAATTTCATAATTCATAAGAAGCGATACTTTTAAGTATGAAATCTCTAGTTGAAGGTTGGTACTTTTACAAGATTCAGCCTAAACATGTAGTGCCCAGAGTCTTAGAATATATCTGTAGAATTTGCCTGGCATGGTGGCACACGCCTTTAATCCTAGGACTTGGGAGGCAGAGGCAGGCGGATCTCTGTGAGTTCAAGGCCAGCCTGGTCTACAGAGTGAGTTCCAGGACAGCTGGGGCTACAGGGACACCCTGTCTCAAAAAAGACCAAAAATATCTTTAGAATTCATGTTTACAGACCCAGCTACAAAAGGGAAAAGTACTTTTTTAAAAAAAAAATTTATTTATTTCCGTATGTGTATGAATGTACTGTCTGCATGCAAGTCTGTGCACCCGTGACGTGCAACGCCGTGGAGGTCAGAAGAGGGCGTCGGAATCCCCTGGAACTGGAGTTCTCCTGGAATTGGAGTTTCAGACGGCTCTCGGCCGCCATGTGGGTGCTGAGGATCGAACCCGGGTCCTCTGCAAGAGCGGTCGGCGCTCTTAACCGCTAGGCCATCGCTCCAGCCCCAGGAAAAGTACTTTTAATTGAATCTGTATGGAACATGGATAGAGTATTTCCTTCTTGCTATGATTTCCCAAATAATACAGCATAACTGTTTATATAGCATTTATCCTATATTAGATATTATTAATAATCAAGAGATGATTTAAATGTTCATAAGAGGATGGGAGTGGGTTATATGCAAATGCTACACTATTCTATGTGAGACTTGCTTTTTTTGTAGATTTTGGTATCTGTGAAGTCCCAGAAACAATCCCTCCCAGAGCCTGGCGGGTGACTGTGTGCTGCTTTCTTCTGATTCTGGCTTCAGTTGCTGTCCTTCTCCGGGTTCTCCCTCCTAACTCCTTAAAGTCTTCTCTCTTCTCTTTCTGACTGAGATCAGTTCCATCCCTGTCCTTTTCCTGCGAATTGATGTTTCCTTTTGATCCATCAAATATCACTTCATACAGGGATGTCTGGATAGCACGTGTCTTGATACGACATCTTGTGTCCTAATTCCTCTTCTGAACTTCGTGTTGTAAACCCTGCTCACTCATTTATCTAGCCATTAGGTTGTGAGTTGCCTGTGCACCTGGACCAGATATCTTAATTGCCAGGACAGTCCAGAGGCAGCAGTGTGCCCACAGTGATGTCCTCAAGCTTTCTTTGGCAGACATGAGAATAATATGTCAAGTGGATAGTATCGGTCATGCTGCAGTAAGGGGCTTAAGCTTGAGACAGAGTTTCTGAGCACTGTATATGTCTAGGGATAGCAAAGTGGAGATGAGGATGACAGCCAATCAAAGATGTTTCAGAGATGGGGGTATGAGCCTGTGTCTGTAGTAGTAAGAGAACAATAGAGCACACAGGCCACTCGCTTCAGCCACTGAAGGACAATGAGGTTCTAATTAATCTCAGAGAGAGCTCTGGGCACAGGCAACAAACAGAAGGATGGAGGAGAAATAACAATAGCAGTTACACCATTTAAAATAGAAGTGATATCATCTGGGAACACTCAACCAATTAGCATGCAATTGAGTGCAATAAGAAATCAGGAGCAGAAAGAGGGAGGGTGAGAATGCACACATATGTGCACACCAAGAATAAGAGGGTGCAAAAGACTGCAATTGTCGGATTTCAGTGCTCAGAAGGACTTTTTCATCTGCCGAGAAGAATTGCATCCAGGAAGGAAGATAATGATGTCCCTGGCTTTGGGGGTCCAGTGCTTTGTCTTTTGTAGATTTTGATATCTTGCTTAGCCCTGGGCCAGTCTGATTTTAGGAAGAGTGTCCATTATTTACATGAAAACAAATATGAGCATTAGGAAGCATCTTCCCCCTGCGTGCAATTCCCACTAAAGAATTTACATTCTTCTAATTTGCTGGTTTACTGCATCACTTAGTGCCCGCCTGAGATGCACACAGTGTCCTCACAGTCAGGAAGGTGCTGAGGAAATTTACCCTTTTTGTACTGAATAACTTGCTCTCTGCCTGGGAGCCAACAAAACTCCTACTTTTGCTTGGCAGGTATGGGCTGATCTGAAGACACCGAGGCTTGGGCAGAGTTTGGTTTGAAGCTCTCTGAGGGTCCTGTTGTAGGGCCTGGCTCTGAAAATGGCCCTTCCAAAAACAAATGCGGAGACATGTGTTTTATTTACGCCACAATTGATGAATTCTTCTTCTGAATGTATTTCAGCAACACACGAACATGAGGAGCATCTGGTGTTGCTGCTTCCTGCAGAGAGTTTGGATAAACATCCTGAATAGCATTAATGTAAGCCACATGGATTAGTGGTACCCATCCGCCTAGCTCAATAGACTCACAGGCTGAAATCAAACCAGTGTCTTTGGTTAGAAACCAAACATTGAACTGTTGCCATGTCAGGAGAACAAAGTAGTATTTCCCCTAAAAAGGGAACAGTGAATTCTCTCTCCCTTTCTTCCTCTTCCTCTTTGCTTCTGCATATTTGACACGTATGTGTTGGCCAAGCTGGGCAGTGGGCCGGCAGATCCACCTGTCTCCACCTTCCCAGCACTGGGATTATAGGAGTGGGCTGCCACACCCTGCCCTTTTGAAAAAATGATCCAACTCAAGTCTTGACATTTGTAAGGCAAGCAGCTTACTGGCTGATCTGTCTTCCCAGCCCTTGATTCTTTCCTTTGCTTACAGTATTTGGGACTTAGGGGTTTGGCTGTCCCAAGGGGTCGACTTCAAGCTAGGTTTTGATATGACTGTAGATTTCTGTCACCTGCGAATTTCTATTAAATTGGGAAAAAGCAGTGTAAACCTACGGAAGGTCTTCGAGGCACCCCAAGGGCTGCGCATTTGCAGCCATGGCCACTCTTCAGTGAACCCAGGTCTTCTGCAAGAACAGCCAGTACTCTCTACCGCTGAGCCATCTCTCCAGTCCCAGAAACTGACCTTTGTATTATGCTTCATTTAAAAAATATCAATAGGGGGCTAGAGAGATGGCCTAGTGGTTAAGAGTGCCGACTGCTCTTGCAGAGGACCCGGGTTCGATCCCCAGCACCCACCTGGCGGCTGAGAACCGTCTGTAACTCCAATTCCAGGAGAACTCCAGTTCCAGGGGAATCCGACGCCCTCTTCTGATCTCCGCGGCATTGCACGACATGGGTGCACAAACCTGCATGCAGACAATATATTCATACACATAAATAAATTAAAAAAATATATCAATAGGGCCGGGCGTGGTGGCGCACGACTTTAATCCTAGCACTTGGGAGGCAGAGGCAGGCGGATCTTTGTTAGTTCAAGGCCAGCCTGGTCTACAGAGCGAGTTCCAGGACAGCTGGGGCTACAGGGAGACCCTGTCTCAAAAAGACAAAAAAAAAAAAAATATCAATAGGGAACAGGCTTCTCTGGCTGCATCATTTTTGCTCAACACTGCTCTTGGTTTGATGTGGTGTGACTGGATTGCTATAAAGTATGGGAACTCTGTTCCTGTGACCCCGATGGAGAAAGTTGCATGTGGGTTTGAAGCCAGAGTTTGTAATTGTTCCCTACGGTAGTGGATAGCCCCTTACGGTCGTAGGCACTGACTTTATCATAACTACCAGTATTGCCCCCTGGTCTTAGGGGTCTTTTTGCACAACAGATGACTCATCTGTAGCTATCGCTGTATTCCCATCTCTTTTCACCATTCCCATTCTTTCTCAAAGTCTGCTTTGTGGACAGCAGCATAATATACCTGGACTCTTGTTAGAAATTCAGAATTCCAGATCCTACAGTGGGTCTATCTGGGTGTACCCTGTGGACTACAGAATGAATTGGAATGTCTTGGGTTAAAATTGAAAGACCTATTATGATTACTCTTCAGTCACAGAAGGTCCCACATCCATGTGTCTGGGGCTCCCAAAGGGCTTCTTTCTACCTAAGGGAAATAAGAATTCTCTCCAGCAACATACATGTTCAAAATCTCCTGATAGCTCACTGGAAGCAAAGTTTACACTTTTTCTTTTTTTTTTTTCTATCTTTTAAAGATTAAAAAAAATTTTTTTATTGGTGCTTTGTACATTTCATACATCATTTTCATTCATATCAGGCATATTTCCCTTTCCCTTCCCCCCTACCCCCACCCCATCCCAGATCATGCATTTTGCCAGAACTGTCCTGCATCTTTCTCTCAGTTTTTTTTTTCATTTTTCAGCTATAAGTGATGATCCATGAGTACAAGCATCCTTCATATGAAACCAATTTGCAGGCTGTTGTGCCCAACCCCCCCCAGCCCCACCATCCAGCAGGGGGTGAGGGGTTGTATGTTCAATCAAGTTGATCAAATGAGTGTCCAGACTACATTGCTGTAGTTTCACCATTCACCCCAATTGCAGCCCTTACATTCTACCACGCCCCCTCTTCTGCAGATTGTTCCCTAGGCTCATGTTAGCGAATGTGTCAGCTACGCAGGCTTCCTGAGCTTGGGCTACAGTCATGTGCTGAGGAGAGCACTGTGAGTAGAAGTCATTACCTGCTGCTTACTAACTGTAAGAGACAGATCATTGTATTATTCAGGGACTTCCAGAGAAACAGAACTAATAGGATAGGTCAGTGTCTCTTATCTATAGATATATGGAAGTTAAGTTTATTTTGATAATGAGTGCATGTATTTTTGAGGCTTAGAGGTCCCATTTGTCCTTCTTTTGCCTTTTTTTTTCTAGACCCTCAATGGATTGAATGATTTTTCCTCAATCTACTTATTCAAATGTTAATCTCTCATAGAAATCCCAGAAAAAATGCTCTACCAGCTCAGTCAAGTTGATATGTGAAACTAACCATTATATAACATAATCTCTATGTCTGTTTAACATACGCATTAAATAAACACAGCCAACATTTATGGAGTGATTTCCATGAGCCAATCATTGCACTAAGAGCCTTACTTAAATTCATACCTATTATTCGAAATTCCCTACCGGAGCTATCTTTGCAATCCTTATATTGAAGATTGAGGTGTGGGGTTCAGAGATATGGCAGGCCTTGTGCAAAGACATACCATATACCACAGGTGGAGAGCTAAGGTGGATTACAAGCCTTCAGTCCCCATAGGGCTAAGCACATAGGTTTTAGATGATGACCCTTGGGATTCTTGCAACAATGCAATAAAATAACAGTGTTGATAAATGGTTAAACACTCTGTCAAAGCTAGTTGATGTTACTGTGGTATAGGCAAATGGCCAGGTCCTTCTGCACAAGACCATATTTAGCATGCAGTCCCAGAGTTGCTGCTGTGTATGTGACAGAGGCTCATTCTCTCCATGGAAGGCACAGCATCGTGGAGTTGCAGAGATGCTCGTCCTGTCCCTGGGCTGTTGGCAAGGGAAGAGCTGGTCTCCTTCATGAGCCACACGGCAAGCAGGAAACGAAGACCTTTGCTAGACTGTGGCTGCTCTGCCTACCTGCTCGTTTTAAATGGGAGGAGTCAAAAAATAAATGGGAGGAGTCAGTGCTGGAAACCACACAATGCTTATTTCCCAAATGTGCATGGCGTCTTGTGTTATGTGCTTCCGTCATCTCCAGAAACAATACAAGCCAGAAAATTTCATCCTCCTTTTTATACCTGAGGAAATGTAGGCAGAACAGGTGAAGCTGTCTGCCTAAGGTCACAGACACTGTCACTGTTAAGAGCAAAGAGCAATAGCTGAAACTTCTCTTTACTCTAAATTCAGGGTTTTAGCTTATTGATGCTTCTGCCTAAAAGCCTGGTGTTTCAATGCTTTTATGCTAAGCTCTATTTCAGCATTTCTCCTGATGTATGGCCCAAATTCTGCTTCAGTGGGTCTTGCTCAAAACTCATTTCTTTGGTGAACCATCCTCTAATCTCATATGACCACAGGCTCTCCTTAGACCAAAGCTCGTGGACATGATCTTTGAAAAATGACATCATAATCCTAAAAAGAAATGAAGGAAATTGAAACCAATCTTTGTGACGTGCTGTTTTTATTTGGTTGCTTGTGCTATTTAGATGGAGAGGGCACTGGATAAGGACTATATCTTTTCCATGTTTTATACTATGCCTAATAAGTTCTCAGAATATAATAAATGTTTCACAGGCCAATGAAAAATTCCAAAGCACAAAACCTACTGGGGAGGTTGTAAAATTATTCATGGCTGGCAGTGAAGAGAGCATTGGAGTTTTACTCTATGGGAGGGAGACACCCAGAAGCCAGGAGTTATTCTTGGGAAAACCATATGCATGGGATATTAAAACAACTTTTCTTAGAATGAATGTTAATAAGGCATTTCAAATGTATATAATAACAACGTGCTACTGTATTGATAGCTGGTACTGGTCGTTTATCATAAAGCTATGTCAGGTTTAATACGGAACTTCAAGGGGGAACCCTCAAAATAGTACATTGCTTATTGGGTGAGAGAAGTCATGCAGGAAACCATGTGTGTTCAGTACATATAAACTATTATTAATTATGGAATTGTCAGATTTCTGAACATGGAAATGGGCCTTGTAGAATTCATGGAAAATGAGTGTGAAGATGTTGGACAAGTAAAATTTGAAATCCAGCTACCCACACTGTAAGCATATGGCAGTTACATGGGCTATTGGAGAAAAGATCTGAAACAAGAGGCCGGAGAAAAGGAGGTCGGATAAGATGGGAAATCTCCTTAGAAATAAGCACAGAAATCTACACCAACCTCCTCTGGATATTGGTTTCTTCTGTTTCTTCTTATTGGACTCCTTTTCTTAAGCTGGGGTTGAACTGCAGTCCTGGCACATATGGCAGGTACCCTCCCCCGGAATAGTACACTCAACCCAACATTTGCTTCTTTAATTCATTGGTTGTAATGTCCACATCAATTCTGATTGCAAATAAAACCAATTACTAACGTTTGCATGTGTTACTCAGAGGCATGTGTTCTGTAACAGTGCAAGCAAACCTAAAGAAGAAGGTGAGGAGAAAGAAGGTTTTGGTCAGTAAAAGGGTTGTTCACAGAACCACCGGGAAGCAGAGGTGAGGAGCTTAGGCCTGGGTCCACAGTGAATGCTGGTCTGAGCTGGGTGATAACTAAGTGACCAGAGTGGGGCCCTAGGGCAAGAGGAAGTGCATGAAGAGGGGGTTATCAGTGATGGCTTGTGAATGAAATGTTTATTTTGTGTAGTCAGAGGAGCCTAGTTCATTATAAGTCTGGGAAAATGGAAGGATGCTATGATTGATTAATTAATTAATTCAAATCAAATGTTTGTGTACCTAATCTATAGCCCCTATTATGTTGGATATTTGGTCTATGAAGCTAAATTAATCGTCGCTCCTGAGCTCAAGAAACTCACAGTGTTATCAGAATAACTACAGAATCAATAGATGTGAACTATGGGTGCCATGATGATGAAGCCATTTTTGAACTTTTAAAACACATCAAGCATGTGTTTTACATACATTTAAAAGAATAAGAATGGTGTCAATCAGCACTCAGCCATTTCGAATTAAAGGAAGGAGAGCTTTGTGACTTAAAGTTTGATTCATAGTTTAGGAGATTTCAGCACATGGTTCTTTGGTAGTTCAGTACTGCATGGTGGGATCCCACGGTGGAAGGTCTTCATTTACCTCATGGTGGCCAGAAAGAAAAGAAAGAAAGAAGGAGGGCCCGGAATCCCAATATCTCCTTCAAAGGAATGTCCTCAGGAGCCCGACACTCTTTCACGAAGCTCTGCCTCTTACAAGCATCCACCATATCCCAGTATCATCACAGGCTAGGGATCAGTTTTGAACTCATAAACCTTTGGAGGCTATTCGAGATCAAACTGTCGCAGAAAATATCTGTTCAAGTACTGGAATGAAATGATTTTTTTTTAATTTTCAAAAAATTTTTTTAAAATTTATATTTGTATGTGTGTGAATGTACTGTCTGCATGTAGGTTTGTGCACCCATGTCGTGCAATGCCACGGAGGTCAGAAGAGGGTGTCGGGTTCCCCTGGAACTGGAGTTCTCCTGGAATTGGAGTTACAGACAGTTCTCAGCCGCCATGTGGGTGCTGGGGATCGAACCCAGGTCCTCTGCAAGAGCAGTCGGTGCTCTTAACCTCTAGGCTATCTCTCCAGCCCTGATTTTTTTTTAAATAAGATACAAGTATTTACAAATCTTGTGGCAGGGTTTGATGTGATAATTCGAGCTAAAAATATAAATGACCCTATTAAAATGCTGTACAGGACAATATTCTGGAAGACATACTCAACGTCTTATTCTTTCATTGGCTTGACATTTGTTCATTTCTTTTTCCTGGTGTGATGCACTCTATAATTTTCCTATCATCACTAATTAGAGTGACCTTAATTTTCAAGAAACATGACATATTTATATTCATAGGAATAAGCTTCTTAATACTTTAGGTGTGGGTTAAATCCATATATCTTCTGGAACTGTTCCTCTTTTTAAAGGGAATGTTTCCACTACACTGCTAGACCTCACAGTTCGCATTCATTAAAATGTGCATTAAATACACTTCACTGAAACTAGAATTTCAATGTTAGGCACTTTTGGATGGTATGAGAAAGTTGGACCAAAACTTACAGATCTGGACCAGTTTTCTTGCATAGAATGTGCTGTTAATTTTGCTTCCCATGGTAATTCACAGCTAAGGAAAGACTCAGCGAGTTCAGAGGCAGATATATCATCAGTTGACTGGCAGTTGAGCTTGGCCTGAAAAAAGGAGAAATGGTCCACAAGCTTCTGTTCATATGTAATTTATAAAACACAGGGAAACACAGTTCCTTGGGGCCATTTTTATTTGAGAACCTGAAGAAAGAGGGTAGAGGGTTCTAAGGGTTTCTTCCCCCCAGTGGAAGAAGAACTTCCACAAAATAGAAAATATGGTCATAGGTTGGTATTTCAAATCTTAAAAACATTTTTGTTTTGGCTTCTATAACATGATTCTGCATCACACTAGGCTCTGCACAGAGCAGTGCACATACATGCTGTGATATCCAGGAAGGTAACAGCTGTCAGCTCTCACAGCCATGATGCCTGCGTGTCCTGACACTCTGTGCTGCCCTCTCCCCAGTTCGGTTCTGCCGCTTTTCTGTGCTCAGAATTCCCTTTTGTGTCCTTCCACTCCTGACCTTGCCTCCTCTTCCCCATTTTCCTTTGCTCCTCATGCAGTTTGGCTTGACTTTCTCTTTCATGCTTTCTCTATCCAACAGTTTGGGGGAAGAAATAAGATACACATTTTAAACTTCACTTGGCAGAAAGATCTGTACTTTCTGAGCATCCTTGCCCAAGACTTTGACTGAGCAGCTTATTGAGGTTTGTTTGAACATTTCCACTATTACTATGCAGGTTCCATAACCTTGCTTCAGTAAGCAACGCTCTCAAAAAAAAAATGGAGTTATAAACAAATGGGAATGATACGACCTACCCTGGCAAAGCAATTTAGCACCAGGCTCTTTTGTATAATGTATATCTTACTGCGATATACAAAGGTCTAAATTATGTAGTAAGATAATTATAGATTAAATATTGCTCCTTAGAGATAGCACATGCAAAATAAAGTGGAGCAAAGAGTGATTCACTTGAGAGCAGAGTTACACCATCACCAGAAAAATTAAATTTTAAACCTCAGATTTAGGCTTCCCTTGTGGGGTTCATCCTGCGTGCACTTTCTGTTGTGTGGTTTGTTTTCCTTTCTTGCTCAGAATCCTCTGAGAAATCAGCATTTCAGGTAATTTTTTAGCAAAAGAATTGATGCTCTGAGCAGGAACTCAAAGTCAGGCACAGAAACCAGATTATTAAACATGGAGCTGATCAGTGGCTACTTAGATGCATCTTCTGTGTTCTTTCAGAGTCATTCTGTCAACCTCTACAGTGTCTTCTTACCTTTGTCGTCATGGGGATGGAGCCCAAGGCCTTACCCTTGGCAGGCAAGTATTCTGTTCCTAAGGTAATTCTCCAGCTGTTGGACTCTAACGGTATGATGGTTAATACTGATCGCCAACTCAGCAGGATCTACAATCTCCAAAGATACAAATCTCTTGGGCATGTCTATGAGGGAGTTTCTACATTGGGTTGATTGAAGTAGGAAGACTCACCCTAAATATGGGCAGGCACGGTCCATGGTCTGGGTCCTAGACTGAGCAGACAGGAGAGGGCTGAGCAGGATTCAAGGCTTTCTTCTTCCTGACTGCGGATGCAATGTGACCAGCTGTCTCAAGCTCCTGCTGCTGTGCCTTCCCCACCAGGGTGCACTGTCTTCCAACTGTGAGCTAAAATAAACCCTGCCTTCCTCAGGCAGTGTTTGTCAGGGTTTTTGTTGTAGCAACAAGGAAAGTAACTAACACAAATATCTGCATGGATATGGAATATAATAAAGACTCCAGGCTTTTCTGACAACATGAGTGAGGACAGCCACCTTGTATGTACAAATCCACATGTTTCATTATTTTAGGTACATATATTTACAGTTCTAATTTCCTCCTATGTGTTTTCATGGTACTCTGTTATCAAGCCTGTCCTTAGATGAATGACTTTCACAGGACAGAAGTTTCCAGGTGACCATGAATAGTATTTCTGAAATACAGGTGACTCACTACCTTTAAATAGGGATTAACAGCAATTTTAAAATAACTAGGTGAACTCACCAAATAAGAATAGCTTATATTCTCATTTTGTTTTCCTCTTTGCACATGGTGGTTTCATTGTATTCATTACTTTATGTAGACTGACAGAGACAACTTCAGGGAGGAAAGACGTATTTTGCTCACTATTTTCCAAGTGTCAGCTCATCACAGCACAGACGACACCTCATTGGCAGACACAAAGCAGAGAAAGGGAATGCTGGTGCTGGGCAGGGTTTCTCTCTTGCTCTGTTTCTTTCTGTCCTGGTCCCAGCCCTTGTGATGATGCCAAGAGCTGTGTCTTACCAATGTTCCAGGTGATTCTAAGTCTAATTCAAGATGACAAACCATCACATCCATGAGTGGAAAGTCTTCACTATTCTCCAGGAAAACAGCTACAAATTATTTCAAATAATTTATATTTGGGGTTGGAATGTACTATAAAAGAGAAGGGAACTTTGTAAACACCATATGTTGTATTTTTCATTCAGTGCTTTATTTTGGCCATGGTTTATGTTTTCTGAACACAAACACTAGCTCAAATTGGAGGAAGGTGGGTCAGGCTTGTACAGGTGTGCTCTGAGAATGCAACAGATAAAAAACATCTTGGAGCCTGGGGAGATGGCTCTGTGATAAAGTGCTTCTGGTGAAGCAGAGGACAAAGGTTGAGATTGTCAGGATCCACATGTACACTGGATGGTGCTGCAGCCCACCTGAAAATTTGACTTAAAGAAGTTGGAGACTATTCCCTGAGCCTGCCAGTGAGACTAGCCATATCAGTGAGCTCTGAGTTTGATTGAGAGACCCTGCCTTAATGATAAAGTGAAGGGCGATGAAGGATGGTTCCTAGCATCAACCTTGGGCCTCTCCATGCACACATGCACATATGTACCCACAAAACATGTACACACATACGTGCACATCACACATACACATGAAACAGAAGGAAAAATTAAAAAAACTTCCTTGGATAGAAATTTTCTTATGGTGATGGGAAGGGGACCAAGGAGCATGCTTTGTATAGTGACTTCTATTTTCATTGAAAAAAAAAATCAAAGAACTGCTTATCTGATTTTTATTATGAGAACATTTACAATTCATTTCAACCACCTTGTCCTGTGACAGTAACACATACTTCAGAAGTAAAAGATAAAAATAGGTGCCCCCAAATTTATCTCACTTTAAAAATACAGTAGGATTCGGCTGTGCTGTGTATTAAGTGTAGCGACCCCACGGGAGGAATTTTACGTGCAGTAGTAATTTTATTTTTATGACTTCATTGGAGATAACCCAGAGTTGCTTTTAAAAACGCTGCTGGATTAGGCCTGTGTGTGAGATAACTGTAAAATACTTGAAAGTGAAATAAACAAGAACTCTGACAATCTAGAAAGGAAACACTCTGTCATATCCAAAGTTCATTTTTGCCCCTTCCAGGACCAACTTGGAAATGGCAGATATGCTGACCCGCCTGCTGGGGCTCTCCCAGAATCCAGTAACCCAAGAAAAGCCTGCATGTGTGCAGCAGCAATCAGGAAAGAGGTGCATCTGTGTGTTTTCAGTTACCATGATGCTTAAGGCCCTCCTAGGTCTTCTCTTGTTCTGTTTTCTTTTTAACTTTATTCAACTGTTTTGACAATGCGCCTTTACCTTTCGTATCATCCATCACTTCATTTACAGGTAGCTAACCATAATTTAGCTAATTCCAAGAAAGCTTCATTGCTTCTAGGCATATCCCAGACTTCCAGTTTTTACTTAATAAAAATTAAACCTTCTACTGTGAGGTAATTTTGGATTCACACCTCGATGTAAGAAATGGTAGGTGGAGATCTTGTATACTCTTCTCTTAATTTCTTATGACATCAATATCTTACAAAACTGTATGGTGAAACCTCAGAATATGACCTGTAGAATATTTCCACCCCTGAAGAATGGCTCACAGTGTCTGCTTATAATTGTACCCATGTCCTTTGTCCCTGTCTCCTTAAATGGAACAACTGCTAATATGTTATTCATTCTTCAATTTTGTCATTGTAAGAAGGTCCTATAAATGAAACAATACAGTTGCAACCATTTGGTATTGGCTTTTTTTTTTTTTTTCTTAGCACAGTTTTCTGTGGACTTTCATGTTACTGTATGTAACAACAGCTCTTTATTGTTGAACAGTATTTGATGGCGTGAATATAGTCTTTCTATATGTTCACTCTTTCTAGGACTGGCTTATTATGGATAAAGCTGGTATAGGATTTCCACACAGGCTTTGCATGGGCACACATTCTTCTCTCTCTTTCCCTTCCTTTCCATTTGTTTTCTTGAGACCTAATCTTTTTATGTGGTCCAGCTGGTCTTGAATCACATTCATTTTCTGTTTTAGCCCTTATGATAGGTGTGTAGTGCTGTCTCACTGTGATTTTAATTTCATTTATGTAAAAACCAAAGGGACTGAGTCTATTTGCCTATTGACACTGTATTCTGTTTGGTGAATATCTCTAGTTGGATTATGTACGTGTGTACTATTGACTTGACAGCTCTCTATCCTAGATCCTAGCTCTTTGCAAGTTCTCCCTGTCAGTGGCCCTTTTCTCATCCTCGTAACAGAGGTTTTCACAAAGCACACGTGGTTCACTTTTCTTTTCTTTTTTTTTTAAAAAAGAAGAGTTTATTTGGTTTATGGTTCCAGAGGGCGAAGAGTTCATCGTGGAAGGGAGGCATGGTGGCAGGACTGAATGGAGCAGAAAGCTGACCATTCACATTTTCTTTTTTTTTTTTTCTTTCTTTCTTTCTTTCTTTCTTTCTTTCTTTCTTTCTTTCTTTCTTTCTTTCTTTCTTTCTTTCTTTCTTTCTTTCTTTCTTTCTTTCTTTCTTTCTTTCTTTCTTTCTTTCTTTCTTTCTTTTTTTGAGACA
>VZQC01003076.1:841560-858720 GCA_009823505.1 Rhizomys pruinosus
AATTGGGTTGGTTTGATTTTTTTTTTGTATTTGCTTATTTGTGCATGTATGTATGTGCCGTGGCGTGTCACGTGCCATGATGTGCATGGAGGTCAGAGAACAACTTTAGGGGTTTGCTCTCCTTCCACCGTGTGAGTGCTGGGTACTGGACTCAGGTCCCAGGCCTGGCAATAAGTGTTGTTACCTGTTGAGGCATCTCACTGGCTCATGGGTATTGAATTCAGTCAGATGCTTTTTCTGCCTCAGTGGATATGATCATGTGATTTATCTGCTTTATCCCGACAATATTACACTGACTTCCTTTTAAAGTTGAACCAGCCTTGCATTTCTGGAATAAAACACTCTTGTTCATGATGAATAATTATTGTATAGATTGCTGAATTCAATTTGCTAATATTTTGTTAAGGAGGTTTTTTTTTTTTTACATCTACTCATGAAAGATACTATGAAGTTTTCTTTTTTGCAATTTTTATCTGGTTTTGATATCAGAGTAATACTAGTTGTATGAATTATATTGGTGTTATTTCTTGTCCAATTTTTTTTGAGTAGATTAAGTAGAATTATTGAAACTTTTTTCTAAATATCTGCTCCAAATCTCCAGATAAACTGTTCAGGTTTAGAGATTTCTTTTTCAGGGTATTATAAGTTATGAATTTAATTTTCTTAATAGTTGTAGGGATAATCTGTTTGTTTTTCATGATGGTGCACAAACCGCCAGTAGTTATGGCACTTCTTTCAAGGAATTGCTTCATTTTACCTGTACTATAAAAGTTGTCAGTTTTGCTTGTGTATAGTTTATAACATTCTCTTATTAATTTTTTCAGCATAACAATGGTTTTCAATTAAAAAGTTTGCCCATGCACCAAATTAAAAAATATCTTTTTTGGGGCCTGGAGAGATGGCCTAGTGGTTAAGAGCGCCCACCGCTCTTACAGAGGACCTGGGTTCGGTCCCCAGCACCCACATGGCGGCCGAGAACCGTCTGAAACTCCAATTCCAGGAGAACTCCAGTTCCAGGGGAATCCGAGACCCTCTTCTGACCTCCGCGGCATTGCATGACACGGGTGCACAAACAGTACATTGATACACATACAGAAATAAATAAATGCCGGGCGTGGTGGCGCACGCCTTTAATCCTAGCACTTGGGAGGCAGAGGCACGTGGATCTCTGTGAGTTCGAGGCTAGCCTGGTCTACAGAGTGAATTCCAGGACAGCCAGAGCTACAGGGAGACCCTGTCTCAAAAAGGCCAAAAAAAAAAAAACCTTTTTGACATCACTGCAGTTATGTAGTGGTATTCCTTAATTCCTAGTATTGGTAAATTCTCTCTCTTCTCTCTCTGTCTCCTCTCTCTCTTCCTCTTATTAGTATTCCTAGAGGTTAATCAATGTTATTGATCTTTTTTTAAACAAACATCTTTCTGTTCCATTGATTTTCTCTATTATTTTTGTTCCATTGATTTCTGTTCTTTATTACTTCCTCATTAATTATCTGTGGGTTTTTGCTCCTTTTTTTGCCAGTTTTGGGAGAAAAGAGCTTAAATGACCACTTTGAAACATTCTTTACGAATATAAAGCAGAGCTGTGCATTTTCTGTCCGTATTGCATTGCTTTAGCTATATATCATGTGTTATTTTGTAATGTAATTTTTATTCAGTTCGATATATTTTTCATTACCCTCAAGTATTCCATCTTTAAATTTTTTGTTGAGCTTTTTTATACACCAGTTCTTCATCAAATTTAGACCCCCCCATCCATGCCTCCCTAACCCCCCATATTCCATCTTTTTGTTGCTTATATTTAAGGCATATGTCAAAAGATGCATGGATATGGGCATTATAGTCTATGTATATAATGAAGCATTACTCAGATTTACAAATGAAGAGATCTTGACATTTGTGTCAATGTGGATGAAACTGGAAGATCTGATGGTAAATCCAATAAACAGAAAAATGCGCCATGATTTCACATGTGTGGATATGAAAAAGTTAACACTTCATGTTGGTCATAAACTTAGATGTGTGGTATTCAGTGTCTGGGAATTTTCCCATTACCTCTCTGCTGTGGTCAGGGATATTGCATCTTAGCTCCATGGGTACTTTAAAAGAATAAATGGAAGTCTGTATTCTCAGGCAGTTTGCTGAGGCAGACTACAAACTAATTGTGTTAACGATTTGCTTTATATCTTTGTTGGTTTGCTTTCTGCTTGCTCTACTACTTCCTGAGAGAAGAGTGCTGATGCCTCAACTAGCTGTGGATTTGTCTTTTTCTTCTTTCAGTTCTACCAGGTTTGGCTTCATGTATGTTACTGCTGTGATTTTCGTTACATACGCATTCCAGACTGCTATGTTCCTGGTCGACTGACTTTTTAATTTAACTTATTATTTTTTAAATTTTATTTATCTTTTATGTGTATGAATGTACTGTCTGCATGTAGGTCTGTGCACCCATGTCGTGTGATGCTGTGGAGGTCAGAAGAGGGCGTCGGATTCTCCTGGGACTGGAGTCAAAGACGGTTCTCAGCCGCCATGTGGGTGCTGGGGATCGAACTTGGGTCCTCTGCAAGAGCAGTTGGTGCTCTTAACTGCTAGGCCACCTCTCCAGCCCCGACTTTTTTATTTTTTAAAAAAATACTTTGTGCTGGGCATGGTAGTGCACACCTTTAATCCTAGCACTTGGGAGGCAAAGGCAGGCAGATCTCTGTGAGTTCAAGGTCAGCCTGGTCTACAAAGTGAGTTCCAGGACAACCAGAGCTACAGGGAGACCCTATCTTAAAAAGACAAAAAAATACTTTATTATTTTTATTTTATGTGTATGAATGTTATGCCTGCACTTATGTAAGTGCACCCATGTGCTGCAATGCCCATGGAGGCCAGAAGATGGCACTGGATCTCTGTAACTGGAGTTATGGACAGTTGTTAGCCACCATGTCTGTGCTGGAAATTGAATCCAGGTCTTCTGCAAGAACACCAAGTGCTCTTAACTGGCCCCTAGGCTGACCTTTTGTAATTATAAAATGTGTCTTTGTATCTGTGGTAAATGTATTTGGTATGCAGTCTGTTCCATCAAATACCACTGTATCAGCTCCTATTTTCTTTTGATTGATGTTTTCATAGTGTATCTTTTTCCATTTTTTTAAACTTTCAAATGGCTTGGTTTGTTTCAAGTCACTTTTTGCATAGAATCCTTCCCTTGTAGATTCGTATTCTCTATGCTTACAATATTGTTGACTAAACGTAGTTCTATCACATTAGAATCATGTCAGATAGTTTATAATTTTTGCTTCAACCATATAACTATTTTTTGAGACAGGCTCTCCTTGCAGCCACAGCTAGCCTGGAACTCACTATGGGAGGGAAGGGCTGGAAAGATGACTCGGCCCTTAAGAGTACTTGGTGTTTTTGCAGAAGATCTGGGTTCCAGTCCTAGCACCCACATGGCAGCTAACAGCCATCTGAAACTCCAGTTCCAGGGGATCCGATGTCATCTTCTGTCCTCCACAGAGACTGCGCAACAGGCATGTACATACATGCAGGCAGTACACTCATACACATAAAACTCCCAAAAGCTCAAGAGGGAAAAATAAACCCTAACACATACTGCCATATTTTGACAGTTTTTCTCCTTCCTCATGTTGTGTCAGCTTTTTTCACTGCTTTTTGTTTGTTTTAGGAACTTTACTGTTGATGAATTCTCTTTATTTGATAATGTCTTGATTTTTCCTTCATTCCTGATGCATAGTCTCATGGATTACAGAATTCTAGGCTGGTAAATTCTTTTCTTTCAGCATTTGAAAAGTATTATGCAGCTTTCTTGTAGCCTCTAATGGTTAGGAATGAAATGTTTAGGTTTTTTTTTTTTTTCCCTGTAGGTAAAATCTAATTTCTCTCTTACTGCTTTCAAGATTTTGTTTGGTATTAGTTTCCAGAGTTTGATTAGATGCCTTGTAGTGGTGATGGCGAGTCCAACTGGCCATGAGGCCTGCCCTGGGACCACCCCAGCCTGGACATGGAGGGGAAAGAGGGAAGAGGGCTATAGATGAGGCTGGGTGGGAGATGGGAGGGTGAGAGGTGGGAGGGAGGGCCCCCACTGGGATGACGAAGGGGGCCTTATTAAGTGTGGTTGACACGAGGGTGTTCTCCATCTTCCACTGCTGAGTGGGAATTTGTTTTTTTCAGACAAGGGTAGAACAACTCTTCCATCTGCTCCCAATTCCCCAGTCCTGTCATTGCCTTTCTCCATCAGGTTGTTTTGTATCTCTTCTACAACACTTGTCACTCTGAACTCCTTGTTTTTTAACCCTTCATAGGAATATAGACAAAGTTAGAGTTTCTTCCATGTCATTTTGGGCTGGAAAGATTGGGTATTTTTTAAGATAACATGGTCAGTTTGGAAAAGAACAAAATAATGTGAAGAAATATCAGTTTGAGGCCTGCCCATAATATCTGTAGTATATGAAGTCCTACATATGGTTGGTTCAACTGTGCAAAGATATAAAGCAACTATGCATTTATTAGAAATTCATTTAACTTTTAATCTTAATGAATTATTTTTATAATGCTTCAAAATTAGCATGGCAAAATTGGTATGGCTGACAGAGTCATTAAAATATTCAAGATGGCTGAATTATTATTATACATATATTTTTCTGTTGAGTCACTGATATATAAATAAATAATAAAATAAGAACAATTCCTCAATATATATTGCATAGTCTTTTTGTAAGTTAATTTTAGCAACTTCATATTGTTATTAATATACATTATTATGAAGATTTTCATATCACTTGTGAACTATTATCAAAAAGGATAACTTACATAACTTCCTAGATGCATTATGCTTCCCATATCATTTTTTAAAATGAATTTTTGTTTGGATAAAATTTTCTCAAAAAAATTTTTCTCTGCCAGTAACAACAGAATGAGCAGCCAAAAATTGTAAACTGTTTTATTATTTTTATTTTATGTGTATGAGGTAAAGGGAAAGAGGGAACCAGAGAGAAACTAGTTGGAGGCAGGTGTTACTAAGGGAGAAATGGATAAACTGAGGGTGTTTAAATGAGAGGGTTATATAGGAACTTTGAGGATAAAGAGAGAGAAGAAGCTCAGGAGATGTAGGATCATAGGAGACTGGCATTATCAAGGGAGAAGTGGGGAAAAATGGGGATATTTTAAATGGAAAAGACATGGAGGGAGGCCAAGACAGGGAGAGGGAGAGAGGAGAGATAAATAATGCCTATCTAGTGTAAAAGACCTGAAGGAATCACATTAGTCTAACGACCTAATGAAAAATTACACACACACAATATTTCTACATGAGTCCATGTGCATATTGATGGCTACATGAGAAGAAACAGTGCCAGACAGGAGAAATATTCCTTTGGGTTGTTGACCAGGGTAGTGCAAGAGACTCCCAGGATTTTACAGGTTATTACCACAGCCCTTGATTGCCTCCCAGAACCTGAAGGTAGGACCCTATTGCCGAAGACAGGACGACATTCTTCAGAGACTATATTTGGAGCAAAGGAGCTAGAGCTGACCTGGAAACCACTTCCCCTGAAGGCTGGCTCTCACGGCTTTGGAGAGCACTATGCAAGCTGCCAACAGAGAACAGCACTCACTGGTGCAACACCAGCTTTAAGACCAAATATCTGTGCCCATGTGCAGCACAGCATATGACACTGGTGCAGTAGTGGAGCTGTTATCTTGGGAGCAATCAATGGCTAACTAATTGGACTTACAGTCCACTCAATGGCAGGAAACTCAAGTGTGGTGCTGTAAACATTGCCAAATACAGACTGTTGGAGAGGTCGTGGATCTTAGAGAAATTCCCAAGGCTGTCACATCCCTACTCTAATGTAACTTCTTACTAAGTGGAAAATATGTATCCTTACATTTACAGAGAAATATCCTGGACATCACTCATCAAAGAATCCTCTTTTGCAACAGAGAGATTATTACAGAGTACTACAATTGGTCACACACAGACATTGTCTGTGAATTGTCCAAGCCTAAACAGCACATCTACAATGCAACCTCTACATCTAAGACTGACACAACATAGAACAAGGAGGCAAGAGGGCACTAATGAATCTCTTGACTCTCATTAAGGAACCTCCCTCATGCAACAGGGGGCCAGGAACTCAAAATGTCATAAATGGCCAAACCATAGGTATTAAGTGTCTGCATAACATGGCTCCTTAGACAGGACTTGTATATTAAGCTTCACTCACCCAGGGCTCAGGGGCCATAGCAAAGAGGGGGCAGGAAGATTGTAAGAGCCAGGAGGTGATGCATGACCATATGGACATAGAGTTCTACAGGCTCTTGGTGTCAATACGCACAAGACAAACTCAAGCAGACAAAAACTCATCATGGAACTGGGGAAATGGGCAGCAGAACCCAATCCTTTTTTTCCCCCTTTCCCTTCCCCTAACCCCCCCCCAGATCATTCATTCTGCCATAAAAATCCTGCATTTTTCTCTCAGTCTTTTTTTTTATGTTTAGGAATTCACATTTTCCTTCTTTAATTTTATATTACTCTAAAGTAGGAATACATATTTTCCACCCATATACAGTAATTACAGAGTCTGAAAATAAGTGGTGGGTCAATTCTAGAGCCCAATAAGAGATTTACATTATAACAACATAGTTGCTTTCAGATAAACAGAAATATAAATATAACAATAATGTTGTTCAGCTTGCCTTTCATCTGGGAATTTGGTGTTAGCACCCACAAATGAGGGAGAACATTCCCCACTTGTTTTTCTGGGACTGTGTTACTTCACTTAGCATAATGGCTTCCAGTTCCATCCATTTACCTGCAAAGTTCATGATGTCATCTTTCTTTTTTTTTTTTAATTTTTTAAATTAATTTTATTTATTTCCGTATGTGTATGAATGTACTGTCTGCATGCAAGTCTGTGCACCCATGTTGTGCAATGCTGCGGAGGTCAGAAGAGGGTGTCAGATTCTCCTGGAACTGGAGTTCTCCTGGAATTGGAGTTTCAGACGGTTCTCGTCCGCCACGTGGGTGCTGGGGATTCAACCCGGGTCCTCTGTAAGAGCGGTTGGCGCTCTTAACCGCTAGGCCATCTCTCCAGCCCGATGTCATCTTTCTTTACCGCTGCATAGAACTCCATTGTGTAGATGTACCACATTTTTGTCATCCACTCATCAGTTGAGGGGCATTTGGGTTGGTTCCAGCTCTTCACTATTGTGAAAAGAGCCGCAATAAACATGGATGTGCATTTATCTTTGTGGTAGGATGAGTCTTGTGGGTATATACAAGTGGTATGGCAGGGTCAGGTAGTAGGCTCATTTTGAGTCTTAATGGTTCTCCACACTGCTTTCCATAATGGTTGTACAAGTTTACATTCCCACCAGCAGTGGATGAGCGTTCCCCTTTCCCTACAACCTCTCCAACATTTGGTGTCTTTTGTGTTCTTGATCTTAGCCAGTCTTATTGGAGTGAGATGATATCTTAAAGTGGTTTTAATTTGCATTTCCTTAGTTATTAATGATGTTGAACACTTTTTAAGATGTTTCTCAGTCACCTTTCCTTCCTCACTGGTGAAGTCTCTGTTCAGCTCTTTAATCCATCTTTTGAGTAGGTTATTTGTTTTCTTCTTTGTTTTTTGAGTAGTCTATATATTCTTGACGTTAATGCTCTGTCACATGAATCACTGGTAAAGATTTCCTCCTACTCTGTGTGGGCTTTCTCTTCACTTCCTTGATTGTTTCTTTTGCTGTACAGAAGGTTTTGAGTTTGATGAGGTCCCATTTGTCAACTGTTGACCTTATTTCCTGTGGAGCTGCTGTCTGATTTAGAAATTCTTTTCCTACACCTATGTTTTGTAGGTTGTTACCAACTTTTTCTTCTATCACCTCCAGGGTTTCAGGTTTTGTATTGAGATCTTTGATCCACTTGGAGTTGATTTTTGTACAGGGTGAGAGGTCAGGGTTTAATTTTGTTCTTCTACAAATGGTAATCCAGTTTTGCCAGCACCATTTGCTGAAGATGCTATCCTTCCTCCATTGAGGTTTTTTTGCCCCTTTGTCAAATATGAAGTGGCTGAAATTGTATGAGCTCAAGTTTGGATCTTTAATTTTGTTCCATTGGTCAATGGGTCTGTTTTTGTGCCAGTACCAGGCTGTCTTTATGACTATGGCCTATAATATGGCTTGAAGTCTGGTAGAGCAATCCCGCCTGTATTGCATATTTCAGTCAGGGTTGCTTTAGCTATTCGGGGTCTTTTGTTTTTCCACATGAATTTAAGGATTTTTTTTCCAAGTCTGTGAAGAAGCTCATGGGGATTTTGATTGGGATTGCATTGAATCTGTATATCACTTTGGGTAAAAAATGGACATTTTTACTATATTAATTTTTTCAGTCCATGAGCATGGGAGATCTTTCCAACGTCTGATGTAATTTTCAATCTCCTTCTTCAGGGGTTTAAAATTTCTGTTGAAGCGATCATTGGTTTGGTTAGGTTTTTTTCCCCAGGTATTTTATTATTTTTGAGGCTACTGTGAGTGGGAAGGTCTTGTTATATTCCTCCTCCACTTGTTTATTGTTGGTGTAAAGAAAGGCTACTGATTTTTCCAGGTTAATTTTGTAGCTTGACACTTTAGTGAAACTCTTAATCATTTCTAGAAGTTTGCAGAACCCAATCTTAACTGAATAAATATTGGCAGCTGATTCCTGTTATGTGAAGAATTGCTGGTCTTCTGAAGCTGAGGGAATCTGGATAAGCTGACTAGAGCTCAGTGGATGAACTTGCATGGAGGAGTGGCCAGGGAGATTAATTTGGAACAATAGGCCTTAAAGCAAAAGACAATAATGGGCTATGGGAGGATGCCAAGGGAGAAGAGTGTATAAAGGTGATTAAGATTGAGATGTTATGTATGAAATAGACAAAAATTCAATAAAAATTTATTCAAAAAATTTAAATATTT
This sequence comes from Rhizomys pruinosus, assembly GCA_009823505.1. Taxonomy (NCBI): domain Eukaryota; kingdom Metazoa; phylum Chordata; class Mammalia; order Rodentia; family Spalacidae; genus Rhizomys; species Rhizomys pruinosus. Next base: position 850,516 of record VZQC01003076.1, read on the forward strand.
TATCATTTTTATTTTATGTGTATGAATGTATGGCCTGCATGCATATAAGTGCACCTGTGTCGTGCAATGACCGAGGATGTCAGAAGAGGGCATCACATTCCCCTAGAATTGGAGTTATGGATGTTTTTTAGGTGCCAGGAAGGTGCTGTGATTTGAACCCAGGTCTTCTGCAAGAATAGCCAGTGCTCTTAACCATCGAGTCATTTCTCCCACCCTAGCAATAGAAGATTTACAGCATCCAGGTATAGTGGCACATGCCTTTAATTCTCACATTCAGGAGGCAGAGACAGGCAGATCTCTGTGAGGTTGAGGCCAGGCTGGTCTACATAGTGTGTTCCATGTTTATGAAGGGGGATCCTGACTCAATAAACAAACAAAATACAAGAAATCAATTTTTTCCATTTATTATATATATATATATATATATATATATATATACTTTCTTTTATTTCAGTTTTTAACAATAAGTAATAATTTATGAGTACAAGCATCCTTCATGTAAAACCAATTTGCAAGCAGTTGTGCCCAAACCCACACAGCCCAAGGCTCCCACCATCTAGCTGGAGGGGCTTGTATGTTCAATCAAGTTGATCAAATGAGTGTCCAGTCTATATTGCTGTAGTTTCACCATTCACTCCAATCGCAGCCCTTACATTCTACCATGCTCCCTCTTCTGCAGATTGTTCCCTAGGCTTAGAAAAGGGGCACAGGTGGATGAGAAGCAAAACAGTCTACTTTCTCTGTAGCTGTCATTTTGCATTCTGATTAGTTCTGGCCTATAACTTGTAGGTTACTACCACCATTTTCTTCTATCATTTTCAGAGTTTCAGGTTTCACATTGAGGTCTTTGATCCATTTGGACTTGATTTTTGTAGAGGGTGAAATATAGGTTTAATTTCATTCTTCTACAAGTGGTGATCCAGTTTTGCCAACGACATTTGCTGAAGATGCTGTGTTTCCTCCAGTGAGTCTTCTTGGCTCCTTTGTCAAATATGAGGTGGCTGAAATTGCATGTGCCCGAGTTTGGATCTTCAATTTTGTTCCATTGATCTATAGGTCTGTTTTTCTGCCAGTACCAGGCTGTTTTTATGACTATAGCCGTGCAATATAGTTTGAGGTCTGGTATAGAGATTTCCCACCCCCGTATTGTTCTTTTTGCTCAGGGTTGCTTTGACTATTTGGGATCTTCTGTTTTTCCATATGAATTTGAGGATTTTTTTTCCCAAGCCTGTGAAGAAACTCGTGGGGAGTTTAATGGGTATTGCATTGAATCTGTATATTAATTCAGGTAGAACAGATATTTTTACTATATTAATTTGGGTAGAATGGACATTTTTCACTATATTAATTTTTCCAATCCACGAACATGGGAGATCTTTCCATCTTTTGATGTCATCTTCAATCTCTTTCTTCAGGGTTTTAAATTGTTTATTGTAGCAATCTTTGGTGCCTTTGGTTATGTTTGTTCCTAGGTATTTTATTGTTTTTGAGGCTATTGTGAGTGGGAAGTTCTCCTTGTATTCTTTCTTCAGTTGCTTGTTGTTGGGGTAAAGAAAGGCTACTGATTTTTCTAGGTTAATTTTGTATCCTGCCACTTTACTGAAATTTTTAATTGTTTCTAAGAGTTTTCTTGTGGAGTTCTTAGCATGCCTTAGGCAAACTTATCATCTGCAAAAAGGGGTTGCTTGACTTCTTCTTTTCCAATTAATCCTTTTTTTTTTGTCTTTTTGAGACAGGGTTTCACTATAGCCCCAGCTGTCCTGGAACTCGCTTTGTAGACCAGGCTTGCTCACAAAGCTCCATCTGCCTCTGCCTCCCAATTGCTAGGATTAAAGGCATACGCCACTACACCCGGCACCAATTAATCCTTTTTTAAATTTCCCTTTCTTGCCTTATTGCCCTAGCAAGCATTTCAAGCACTATATTGAAGAGGAGTAGCATTAGGGGGCAGCCTTGCCGTGTTCCTGCCTTTAAAGGGAATGCTTCTAACTTTTTTCCATTTAGGATGATGTTGGGTGTGGGTTTCTTTTTATTTTTGTCTTTTTTTTGAGACAGGGTCTCCCTATAGCCACAGCTGGCCTGGCACTCACTTGATAGACCAGGCTAGCCTTGAACTCAGGAATCTGCCTGCTTCTGTCTCCCGAGTGATAGGATTAAAGGCATGTGCCACCACGCCTGGCTTAAAGACGATTCTCAGCGACCATGTGGGTGCTGGGAATCGAACCTGGGTCCTCTGCAAGAACAGTCAGCACTCCTAACCACTGAGCCATCTCTTCAGCCCCCAGGTTTCTTATATATGGCTTTGATTACATTGAGGAGTGATTCCTCCAGTCCAATTCCCTCTAGGACTTTAAGTGTGAAGGGATGCTGGGTTTTGTTGAAGGCTTTTCCTGCATCAATTGAGATGATCATGTAGTTTTTGTCTTTCAGTCCATTTATGTATTTTATGATATTTATTGATTTACATATGTTGAATTATCCCTGCATCTCTGGTATGAATTCAACTTGGTCATGATGAATGATCTTTTTGATGTGGGTCTGTATGTGATTTGCAAGTATTTTGTTGAGAATTTTTACATCTATGTTCATTAATGAGATGGGTCTATAGTTTTCTTTTTTGGTTGTTTCTTTGCCTGTTTTGGTGTTGGAATGATTCTGGCTTCGTAGAAGGACTTTGGCAGATTTCCCTTTGCTTGTATCCTTCTGAACAGTTTGAGTAATAATGGTTGTAAGTCCTCTTTAAATGTTTTATAGAATTCTTCTGTGAAACCATCTGGGCCTGGGCTTTTTTTTTTAGTTGAGTGTTTTCTTATTACATTTTCAATTCTGAATAAGCATTGTTTTATCTGTTCAGTACTTTTCTTTCTTGATCTCAATTTTTCAAGTTAATAAATTGAAAGCTCCAAAGTTATCAAGGAAAATACCGACCACAAGAAGCACACCCAAAAGAAATTGTTTCCTGTTGAAATATGATATTCCACAGGTAAAAGCCCTTAAGTAGAAAGGACTCTGTATTCTAATTTTTGAATGATTATGACACACAGGATGCACAAAGGAGCAATAAAGTGTTCATCAGGGTTCTCCAATGATGCAGAGCCAATAGGCTTCATGTACAGTCCTTCTCATGGTACACACAGGGTGCCTTATACAAAGTCTCCTATATAAAATGGGGTCATATTTGCAATTAACTTGCTCCCATATACAGGAAATCTCTGAATGACCTACAATTCCTAACACAATGTGAGTGTCATGTGAATAGTTGTTATACTCGATGGCATGGGAAAAATAGGGAGCAAACTTCTATGTTAAGTGGAGATGCAGTTAAAAACTATTTCTCATCTACAATTGATTGAATCTGTGGTTGCAGGTTGTGTGGACGCAGAGTCTGTGTATGTAGAGTGTGTGGATGCAGGGTGTGTGGATGCAGAGTGTGTGGACATAGAGTGTGGATGCAGAGTGTGTGTATGCAGACTGTGTGTGTGGACACAGTGTGTGGACACAGAGTGTGTGTATGCAGAGTGTGTGATTGCAGACTATGGATGCAGAGTGTGTGTATGCAGAGTGTGTGTGTGTGTGTGGAGACAGTGTGTGGACACAGAGTGTGTGTATGCAGAGTGTGTGTGTGTGTGGACACAGTGTGTGGACACAGAGTGTGTGGATGTATAATCTGTGGATGCAGAGCGTGTGGACTCAGATGAGTGACAGTATAAGACATTTAGGTAAATCATTGTGTCATGTGATTTGCGATTATTAAGTCCAGTCAGCAGGATGGGGAGGCAGACCCAAGGCTAGGGAAAGGCCTGTGGTACAGTTGAAATCTAAAGGCTTCTGCTGACAGAATCCTTTCTTGCTTAGAATAGGCCAGGCTTTTGTTCTAATCAGAACTTCAGCAATTACATCAGGCCAGGTCACATGCTGAAGGGTAATCTTCTTTCCATGTAATCCCACCTCACCTAGAACTCACTATGCAGATCAGGCTAGCCTACATCTTACAGAAACCCTTCTGTCTCTGCCTTCTGAATGCTAGAATTAAAGGTCTATGCCAACACAGTTGTCTCAATGCCTACAAATTTAAATGTTCATTTCATGAAAAAAACCATCACAGAAATATCCAGAACAATGTTTGACCAAACATTTTGGCACAATGCCCCAATCAAGCTGATACATAAAATTAAACAAAGGCCATATCCAATTATAACTAGGTTGTTGTTCATGTTAAGAACTAGGCATTATGGGCACACTATGGAATTAGAGAAACTTCATTTTGAATATGAACTCTTACTGTAAGATCATAGACAATTTACTTCATCTTTGAATTTCTTTTTTTACTTTAAAATTTTATTTTAAAATTGTTTGTTTATTTTATTTCACGTGTATGAGTGCTTTTCCTGCATGCATGCAAGTGCATCTATGAGTGCAGTACTCAGGCTGGTCAAATGAGGGTTCCAACCCTTGGAACTAGAGTTATAGATAGTTATTAGCTTCAGTGTTGGTGCTGGGAACTGAACCCAGGGCCTCTGGAAGAACAGTCAGTGCTCTTAACCACTGAGCTATCTCCAGCCTCCATCTCTGAATTTCAGTCCTATACATACAAAAGGGAGTATGATATTCACGTGTAATGGCTGTGGCACACACGGAACATGATGATGGGTCAGAGGCTGTGTCTCCCTGCATTGGGCCTTGTGCAATATTTGTCAGCACTCAATTTCTTTTCCTTCTTAACTTCCAGGAAACTGAGTCAGACCCTTATGCTTGGTAACCTCCTGCTTCAGTATATACAAGAATCCTAACTTCTAAGTAATTTTAGTAAACATATAAAGTGCACTAATGCACTTTTGAGTCACGGAGAAGACAGAACTGGGCTCCAGTGCTCTCCTTCTCGGCTATGTGTCTAAATTGGTCAAATGAAACATGGAATTTGAGGGGAATCTTTAAAAAGTTGCAGCTATGCCATTGGTTTTAATTTTTAAAAATTCATTCATCTTTTAAACTTCAGTGAAAATGCATGAAAAGAGGCTGTTTGCTGAGAAAATTAGGCTTGCCATTCGTTTGTCAAGCTCTGGAAGTTCTATAACTTTCCTAAAGATCCATTTCAAGATAAATTTCCAGCATGGGAATTGCTTAATAAGTTTTTACCATAGTTTTAAAGTTTTATTTTTTATTGCATTTCATCATATCCTTTGCAATATTTAGAAAGGTGATATACAAAAAAAGAAAGGTGATATACTATATTTATACTGTGAAGATTCTATGAAGATGAAAAGTTACATTTCATCTCAAAAAAAAACTTTTAAAAGTGAATTCTACTCATCTTCTATTTTCTTTATTAATCATGGGGTTCTGATCAGTTCAGTCACTGAGTCCTCTTTCCCTTTCTACCTCCAGTCTTGCTGATAGGCGACATATTCAAATTTTTGTTCAGATTCAAATTTTGATGAATGAAAATAATAATAGCTAAAAACAGAAAATAATAATAGCTAATATTTTTCAAAAGCCAATTTTTTAATTGAAGCTCTATGCATTTCATTCAAAATTTTCAATCAAATCTAGACCCGTGCCCCCCTCCCTGCCCCCCAACCTTCCAGAGCTCATGCATTCTGCCAAACATGTTTTTTCATCTTTTTTTCTCAGTCTCTCTCAAAATTCTCGATGCAGAAGTTTACTGCTTTGAGCAGAAGTTCACCATTTCAGTCAGTTCTTTGACCCAGTCTTTCTGTTGTTGTTGATGTTATTCCTTCCAATATACATCGCTTCAAAATATGCACATATACATGCCACATATATCATAGGTTTTTAGCATATTCAGCTTATGATTTTTTTCTTTATTAGGCTGAAAGATGCCATGTTTGAAGGCTCCTCCTTGGCAAGCCCAAATCACCATCAGTTCTGCCCTTGTGCTCCACTCTGGGGATTTCCCTTCCCATGGTCACCAAATGAGGTCCAGTAAGCACCGTGTCCTGTCTTGATTCCTGTACTGGTCTCCATGATATAGCCTGGGTAGTCCAACAATGGTAGTCCAACAATGGCAGTCTATACTCTGAAGAGGCTGAAACCCCAGTAGTAGTTCAGTCTACAAGTTGGGTTTCTCAATAGTCCCAATCTGGCACTGAGGGTTTAGAGGATTCTTGGAGAGACATGAGTCTTCAGTAAATATTGGAAGGTTAAAAAGCTGTGTCTCAGGTCTTTGAAGGATGGCAAAAGCAGTGGCAGCCACAGGGTAGCTGTACTTGCCAGTAAGACAGGCAAAACAACTGTGTTTTTTTTGTTTTTTTTTACTTTTTGTCTTTTTACTAAGATCTCAAGTTTTATACCTGAAGTACAATTTCTCAGGCCTTACTATTTGTTTATTTCTGGTTATACTTTCCTTTTGGATATTTAAGGTCATACAGTTAACTCAGATTAACCAAGGTTTTTGTTTTCACAAGGTCACTTGAGGATCTGGTCCTCAAGGGTCACTCAGGTTTTGGGGGGGAGGAGAGGGAACCCCTGGCTCCTTTTGGCTTTTCAATTACCAGTTGCATCCACTCGAGGACAAAATCAGGTCTTGCTAGACCAGGTTTCCCTTTTTGAAGCATGAGCAGACTTTCCTCTTTATAGACTAGACACTGGCTGAAATCCCTTTAGTGGATCTCCAAGACCTCCCTGCACAGGAAGACTGGTGACTCACATTTGCAGGACATTTCAAGAGATACCCCCAAGCAAAGTGCCTTGGACTTAGTTGACCTCTGAGGGCAAGGAAAAAAGTTATCCCTTAAGACCCTCAGCCAAAATAGTACGGGCATTAAGTATGGTTGTTAAGCATCCAGAAAGGCTAAGTTACACCAGCCTGATACTTTTAACTGCTGTGTAATATCTTAGAAAAGGCTCAGACAAAAGTTCAATCAGCCTTGTATAAGAAATACTAAGAGACACCCCATAAAATAAATAACGTGGTTAGATATAATGTCATGACAAACTAGTTTTTTCCTCATTCTTTTGATCTTATATTACTCTAAAATATGCATACATATCTTCCACCCATATACCAAAACTTATTAACTCTGAAAATAAATGGTAGCTTAGTTCTAGAACCTGTTAAGTGATTCACAATATAAGAGCACAGTTGTTTTCAGATCATGAGGAATATAACATTAACGTTGCTCAGTTTGTCTTACAACTAGGTAATTGGCACTAGCATCCACAGATGAGGGATACCATTCATCATTTATTTTTCTGGGACTGTGTTACATTACTTAACATGATATCATCTATTTCCATCCATTTACCTGCAAATCTCATGATATCATCTTTCTTTCCCATTGCATAGAACTCCATTGTGTAGATGCACCACATTTTCTCTGTCCACTCATCAGTTGAGGGGCACTTGGGTTGGTTCCAGCTCTTTGCTACTGTGAAAAGAGCTGCAATAAACATGGCTATGCATGTATCTCTGCGGTAAGAAGAGTCTTGTGGGTATATACACAGGAGTGGTATGACTGGGTCAGGTGGCAAACTTATCTTGAGTCTTCCAAGGGTTCTTCACACTGCTTTCCATAGTGGTTGTACGAGTTTACATTCCCACCAGCAATGGATGAGTGTTCCCTTTTCCCACAACCTCTCCAGCACTTGGTATCATTTGTTTTCTTGACCATATCCAGTCTTATGGAGTGAGATGATATCTTAACGTGGTTTTCATTTGCATTTACTTAAATGTTAGTGACGTTGAACATTTTTTAAGATATTTCTCAGCCATCTCTAATTCCTCACTTGTGAAGTCTCTGTTCAGCTTTTTGCTCCCTCTTTTGAGTGAGTCATTAGTTTTCTTTCTTCTTTGTTTTTTGAGTTTATGTATTCTGGAAATCAATGCTTTTTCAGATGTATATGCAGTGAAGGTTTCCTCCCACTCTATGGGTTTTCTCTTCACTTCCTTGATTGTTTCTTTTGTGGTACAGAAGCTTTTGAGTTTAATGAGGTCCCATTTGTCAATTGTTGACCTTATTTCCTGCACAGCTGCTGTCTGATTTAGGAAGTCTTTTCCTATGCCTATGTCTTGTAGGCTGCTGCCAACTTTTTCTTCTATCACCCCCAGAGTTTTGGGTTTCACATTGAGGTCTTTGATCAATTTGGAGTTGACTTTTGTACAGGGTGAGAGGTAGGGGTTTAATTTCATTCTTCTACAAGTGGTGATCCAGTTTTGCCAGCACCATTTGCTGAAGATGCCGTCTT
>VZQC01003076.1:866733-1029550 GCA_009823505.1 Rhizomys pruinosus
CAATCTCTTCTTGGTGCTCCTTACTTCGTTGGTTGGCTTCCTTTTTCAGTGTTTCTACTTCCTTTCGGAGTTTGTTTTTTTCTCCCTCTAGTTCTTTCTGGAGTTTGTCAATCTGTTCCTTTAGTTCTTTCCAATGTTTGTCATTGTATCCCTCTAGGTCCTTTTTGAGTTTTTCATTCTCTCTCTTTAGTTCTCTGAATTCCTCTTCATGTTCTTTAATTTCTCTGCATAGGTCTGCAATTATTCCTCTAAGATCTGTTCCTTGGGTCTCCTCCAAGGGGTTCCCACTGTAGCTCTCTCCTACAGGTTTGGTAGAGCCTGGTGCAGGATTATCCTGTGCCTTTCCCATGTCGTCCCTTCATCATGTCCCTGGCATGTGGGCTTCCCTTTTGTGGTTCAGATTACAAATACCTTTTCACTATGTTAGCAGATGGTTTTGCTTTCCTCCTTCAGATGTTTTTTTTTCTCCTTTCCTCCTCCTTGTTTATGGAGTATTGACTTGTCTAGTTTTCAGGCTTTCAATTTTGTTTATATATTGGATATTGGAAGCCAAAGCACTCTTCTCTTCTTGTTCTGAAGGTTCTCCAAAAAAAAGTCCTCCTGGATTCTCACCGATTACCAGCGGTGGTGGTCGTGGTGGGGTATATGCCTGACCTAGCCCACACCCTGGTACCTGCCTGAGTGACTTCCGGCCAGCCCAGCACAAAGGCGCACAGGCACCGACCCAAACCTGCTGACCAACCATCTGGTCTGGTGCGGAGGCACCAACCAAACCCCCTTCCCACTGTGAGTGGGAAGGTTTCTTTATATTCCTTCTTCAGTTACTTGTTGCTGGTGTAAAGAAATGCTACTGATTTTTCTAAGGTAATTTTGTATCCCGCCAATTTACTGAAACTCTTAATCACTTTTAGGAGTTTTCTGGTGGAGTTTTTAGCATCTCTTTGGTAAACTGTCATATCACCAGCAAAACGGGATAGCTTAACTTTCTCTTTTCCAACAAGTACTCCTTTAATTTCCTTTTCTTGCCTTATTGCCCTAACAAGTGTTTTGAGCACTATATTGAAAAGGAGTGGTGACAGGGGGGCAGCCTTGCCGTGTTCCTACCTTTAAGGTAGGAATGCTTCTGTCATTTACCCATTTAGGATGATGTTGACTGTGGGTTTTCTGTACATGGCTTTGATTGCATTTAGGAATGATCCCTCCAAACCAATTCCCTCTAGGACTTTAAGCATGAAGGGATGCTCGATCTTGTCAAAGGCTTTTTCTGCATCAATTGAGATGATTGTGTGGTTTTTGTCTTTCATTCCATTTATGTGTTTTATGATATTTATTGATTTTCATATGAACCATCCCTGCATCTCTGGTATGAATCCGACTTGTTCTCGATAGATGATCTTTTCGATGTGGGTCTGTATGTGATTTGCAAGTATTTTCTTGAGAATTTTTGCATCTTCATTAACGAGATGGGTCTATAGTTCTCCTTTTTGGTTGTATCTTTGCCTGGTTTTGGTATTAGGGTGATGCTGGCTTCATAGAAGGAATTTGGAAGATTTCTCTCTGCTTGTATTCTTTCTTTATTTATTTTTGTATGTGTATGAATGTACTGTCTGCATGTAGGTTTGGGCACCCATGTCGTGCAATTCCGTGGAGGTCAAAAGTGGGTCTCGGATTCCCCTGGAACTGGAGTTCTCCTGGAATTGGAGTTACAGACGGTTGTTAGCTGCCATGTGGGTGCTGGGGATCGAACCCGGGTCCTCTGTAAGAGCAGTTGGTGCTCTTAACCGCTAGGCTATCTCTCTGGTCCCATGTATCTTTCTTTTTTAATAATGCTTTTATTGATGTTTTGTGTATTTCAGACATTATTTCTCAGTTCAGTCTAGACATATTCCCTTTTCCCTTCCACCCACCCCACCTGAGATCATGCATTCTGCCATAAATGTCCTGCATCTTTCTCTCTGTGTTTTTTTTTTTTTTATGTTTAGGAATTTACATTTTCCTTCCTCAATTTCATATTATTCCAAAACATGAATACACACTTTCCACTCATATATAGTAATTACAGAGTCTGAAAGTAAGTGGTGGATTGATTCTAGAGCCTGTTAGGAGATTTACATTATAACAACATAGTTGCTTTCAGATAAACAGAAATGTAACAATAATGTTGTTCAGCTTGCCCTTCATCTGGGGACCTGGTGTTAGCATCCACAAATGAGGGGGACCATTCCCCACTTGTTTTTCTGAGACTGTTTTACTTCACTTAGCATAATGGTCTCGAGTTCCATCCATTTACCTGCAAAGTTCATGATGTCATTTATTTATTTATTTATTTATTTATTTATTTATTTATTTAGTCCTTTCGAGACAAGGTCTCCCTGTAGTCCCAGCTGTCCTGGAACTCACTCTGTAGACCAGGCTGGCCTTGAACTCACAAAGGTCCACCTGCCACTTCCTCCCGAGTGCTAGGATTAAAGGCGTGCACCACCATGCCTGGCTCATCTTTCTTTATAGCTGAGTAGTACTCCGTTGTGTAGAGGTACCACATTTTTTCATCCACTCATCAGATGAGGGGCATTTGCGTTGGTTCCAGCTCTTTGCTATTGTGAGGAGAGCTGCAATAAACATGGATGTGCATGTATCTTTGCAGTTAGATGAGTCTTATGGGTATATACCCAGGAGTGGTATGGCTGGGTCAGGTGGTAGGCTCATTTTGAGTCTTTTAAGGGTTCCCCACACTGCTTTCCATAATGGTTGTACAAGTTTACATTCCCACCAGCAGTGAAAGAGTGTTACCCTTTCCCCACAACCTCTCCAGCATTTGGTATCTTTTGTGTTCTTGATCTTAGCCAATCATATTGGAGTGAGATGATATCTGAGAGTAGTTTAATTTGCATTTCCTTAATTATTAATGATGTTGAACACCTTTTAAGATGTTTCTCAGCCATCTTTACTTCCTCAATGGTGAAGTCTCTGTTCAGCTCTTTAATCCATCTTTTGAGAAGGTCATTTGTTTTTTTACTTCTTTGTTTTTTTTTTTTTTTGAGTAGTCTATATATTCTTGATGTTAATGCTCTGTCATATGAATCACTGGTGAAGATTTCCTCCTACTCTATGGGTTTTCTCTTCACATCCTTCATTGTTTCTTTCACTGTACAGAAGGTTTTGAGTTTGATGAGGTCCCATTTGTCAACTGTTGACCTTATTTCCTGTGCAGCTGCTATCTGATTTAGAAATTCTTTTCCTACACCTATGTTGTGTAGGTTGTTACCAACTTTTTCTTCTATCACCTTCAGGGTTTCAGGTTTTAAGTTGAGATCTTTGATCCCCTGGGAGTTGATTTTTGTACAGGTTGAGAGGTCAGGGTTTAATTTTGTTCTTCTACAAATGGTGATCCAGTTTTGCCAACACTATTTGCTGAAGATGCTATCCTTCCTCCATTGAGTTTTTTTTAAACCTTTGTCAAATATGAGGTGACTGAAATTGTGCGAGCTCAAGTTTGGATCTTCAATTTTGTTCCATTGGTCAATGGGTCTGTTTTTGTGCCAGTACCAGGCTGTCTTTATGACCATGGCCCTGTAATATAGTTTGAAGTCTGGTAGAGCAATCCCCCCTGTATGCATTTTTCAGTCAGGGTTGCTTTAGCTATTCGGGGTCTTTTGTTTTTCCATATGAATTTAAGGATTTATTTTCCAAGTCTGAATAAGCTCATGGGGATTTTGATTAGGATTGTGTTGAACCTGTATACAAATTTGGGTAAAATAGACATTTTTACTATATTAATTTTTTAATCCATGAGCATGGGAGATCTTTCCAACTTTTAATGTCATTTTTCAATCTCATTCTTCAGGGGTTTAAAATTTTTGTTGTACAGATCATTGGTACCCTTGGTTAGGTTTGCTCCCAGGTATTTTATTATTTTTGAGGCTATTGTGAGTGGGAAGTTCTTGTTATATTCCTTCTCCACTTGTTTATTGTTGGTGTAAAGAAAGACTACTGGTTTTTCCAGGTTAATTTTGTATCCTGCCACTTTACTGAAACTCTTAATCATTTCTGAAGTTTTCTGGTGGAGTTTTTATCATCCCTTAGGTAAACGATCATATCATCTGCAAAAAGGGATAGCTTAACTTCTTTTCTGATTAATACTCCTTTAATTTCCTTCTCTTGTCTTATTGCCCTAGCAAGAATTTCAAGCACTATGTTGAAGAGGAGTGGCAACAAGGGGCAGCCTTGCTGGGTTCCTGCCTTTAAGGGAAATGGTTTCAATTTTTCTCCATTTAAGATGATATTGGCAGTGGGTTTTCTATATATGGCTTTGATCATGTTGAGGAATGTTCCCTTCAGTCCAGTTCCCTCTAGGACTTTAATCAATAAGGATGCTGGATCTTGTCAAATGCTTTTTCCGTATCAATTGAGATGATTTTGTGGTTTTTGTCTTTCAGTCCAATTATGTGTTTTTTGATATTTATTGATTTATATATGTTGAACCATCCCTGCATCTCTGGTATGAATCCAACTTGGTCATGATGGATGATCTTTTTGATGTGGGTCTGTATGCGATTTGCAAGTATTTTGTTGAGAATTTTTTCATCTATGTTCATTAATGAGATGAGTCTATAGTTCTCCTTTTTGGTTATATCTTTGCCTGGTTTTGGTATTAGGGTGATGCTGGCTTCATAGAAGGAATTTGGGAGAATTCCCTCTGTTTGTATCCTTCTAAACAGTTTGAGTAGCCTTCTAAACAGTTTGAGTAGCAATGGTTGTAAGACCGCTTTAAATGTTTTATAGAATTCTGCAATGAAACCATCTGGACACTCAAGTCTCACAGTGGCATCAGGCTCACCTTTGATACCAGCTAGCAGTGTGACTCCACCCACACAGCCACACAAGTCAAGAATACAATTATCCAACAATCCAGTGATACAGTTAACCAACAATTCACCTGGCTGAAGTGCTCTACCTGTGCTTCAGGTGGTCCTGGGAAATCCGTGATCTAAGCTCTGTGCACTCAGGTCAATAGCTAATAGTTTTTAATGCATTCTATGCATTCTAGATAATGGTCTAAAAACTTCACATGCAATTGGACCGATATTCTTAGCCCTGAAATGTTTTCTGAGATCTAATACTTTCAGGGGTAAAACTGCAAAGGTCCCAGGCAAAGTCGGACCTCATAGTTACCTAGCATATGTCATACAGGATGACTGAGGCAATTGCTGGGGTTATCCAGAACCATTAAGTTATCAAACACTGGGATTTATTAACAATATTTCTCTCAATAAGTCCCCAGGTCTTTAAAGACTGCTGTGCTGGCTAACATTGAGTGGCATCTTCATAGGATCGGGAATGGCCCAGGATACGAGCCTCAAGGGGCCCCTGTGAGGAGCTATTGACATCAGGTTAACTGGAGTAGGAGACCCTAACTTCACTGTGCCTGGCAAGCACCATGGGCTGGGCTCCTAGAAGGAGTACAAATGAGAAAACAAACAGCATCAGAATCCAGTGCTCGTAACCAGCATTCCTGCCTGTGGTGCAGTGTGTTTTACTACCTCACGATCCGACCACCACGCCTTCCCTGCCCTGATGGACTGTGCTCTCAGACCCTGGACCAAAATCAAACTTCCTCCCTTCAGCTGCCTTTGTCAGTTATTTTGTTGCAAGACAATGAACTAATACAAATACTTTACAGCTAGCAACTTCTTTGTAACTGATTTTTAAATTCCAAAATCCGTGTTTTTCCAAAAGGACTCAATAGGTTTTTCAGACCTTTACAAATATTATCTCATTTAATTTTAACAATTACCTTTTGGGGTAAAACTCTTACAGGTGGGGAAATTGAGGCCAGGGAAGTAAAATTATCCATATCAATTACAACCTTACTACCAGGCAATGAGGAATTGCACCTACAAATTCCCTTTGAAGGTCTCCCTGTAATTACAATCTTTGCTTTCAGAAGTATCTGAAGTTTAGCCAGGTGTGGCAGCACTCATCTTTAATCACATTAGTAGGGAGGTTGAGGCAGGAGGATTGCCATGAGTTTGAGGTCAGCTGGGCTACCTAGTGAGTTTCAGCTCAGCTTGGGCTACCGAAGGAGAGTCTAATGTAGTAGGCCATGTCCTAGTTAAGGAGGAAAGGATTTATTTTGCTGGCATGCCCTAATTGTAGTTCATCCTTGAGGGAAGCCAGGGCAGGAACCTGGAGGCCGGAACTGAAGCAGAGACCACTGAGGAACGCTGTTTCCCAGCTTGCTCCTCTGGCCTGCACTCAGCCTGCTTTCTTATAAGACACAGGAACACCTCCCCACGGTGGCACTGCCTTCAGTGAGCTGGGCCCTCTCATATCACTCAACACTTAAGAAAATATTCATAGACATGGTCACAGGCCAATCCAATGGAATCAGTTTCTCAGATGACCTTTTCCCAAGAGTGTCAAGTTGACAACCAGAGCTATCTAGCCCAAGCCATGAATACCTCTCCTAACCTGTCCTCGGAGGCCCTGAGTAACTGACTGATAGGCCCAGCTCCTTGCTCTGAATCCATTGTTGCATTCATGTTACAGACCTATTTCCTATGGAGTATGTCTAGACCGTGACTTGGATGTGAGGACAATAAGAGACCTCTTCTTACTAGATGACCAACCTTTCTGAACAAGGATTTAAGCTGAAGGAATCCCCACTGGCCTGCTTCTAAGAGTTTTGCCATAGGCCCAGAATCTGGATACCCAGCCCCCCTTCACAGAGCTCAGGCCCAAATGGCATTCTCAAGTTTCTCCTGAGATAACTTATATACTCCTGTTCTCCCTAACAAGAGCACCCCTCCCTCCTCCTCTGCCCCAGTATACCTGTTATATGTCTAAGCTCATTTAGGTGTTTGTTTCTCAGAGAACCTAAATTAAAGCATGTTAATGTCAAAAAACTTACAGTTTCAAGGACTTTGCCCAAATTTAAATTGGGACAACAGGTAAAATCCCACTTAACATATACTGTGGGTTCAAATACTGTGATATTGGATTCAATGCTAGAGCTCTGAAAGCAAAATATTTTGTACATTTGTAGATTTGGATCAACAGAACACTTTAAAAACAAATTATTTTTGCTTAGATCCCTGGGAGAATCCCCCATCTTTGCAGTGTACCATGCCTGGACGTAGAAAAAGCACAACAGAAAGGAATGTATTGGGACTGCAAGGTGTACTTTGATTCATGGATTTATTTCTTTGCTAACAATGGTCTCGAATGCCTCTGCCAATATCCCACATGCGAAAAGTATAAAATTAATTGATTAGACCCAAGAGCACCCCCCGCTATTTCCATTTTGTAGGTGATGGCTTAAGGTTTGCAAGAGTTTACCTTGCCCAAGTCAACTCAGATAGGGCAACATGGGCTCAAAATTGAATATATAATCTTTGTTCTTTTCATCTGTTTAGAACTGTATCCTGTAATCTTTACAGCATTTCCAATAATTAATTTATGGATTTATACACTTGGAATTAAAAAATAACACTTCGTCTAAACCCATATTTTAAATGTGCCTGGATATTTTCTATTAGTGATGGGAATCACCTTATTGGACAATCTTAGTTTAGTTTTCATTGGCTGCTTTACTGAGCCTCATCAAATGTGTTTGCTTTGCAGACCTAGAGCGGATTAATCCTGAATAAGTAATTTAGAAATGTTTTTATTCATCTCTATGGAAACCATCTATTTGGATTTTCAAATATCAAGATGATAGAGATTTGTCGCAGTCCAATTGCAATCTTAGTTACAGTAGCGTTGGCTTACATATTAAAGGCACGGTTTTGCACGGGTGGCCCTTCAGAAATCTGTAATTGGTGTGGAACACTGACACTAACAGAATGTGTCTTATGAGGTCCTGTGAGCAGGGCTTCTGCAGGGGAACAGAGTCTTGAAGAAACTGGCCCCTTAGAGCTTATTAACTCTATTTGCCTCTGCCTCACACCTAATCCACTTTATCTGCTTCTGCTGGTGCTAAAAGGCTCAAACTTGAATAGGAAGGTCGAACTGATATTTGAAGTAGCATGTTTCTTGACCTCTTACCCTTGAACAACCCTCTTTTTAATTTATTTTTAAAGAAGAAAGGCTTCCTTTCTATAGACCCCAAGCTTTTCACTATGAGTATGTATGTTCCCTCCCTGCCCTATCCTTATGGTTACTTGTGCTGTGGTAACTTTTATCCTCGAAGTTACTTAGAGAACTGCATGTTTATGGAGGTGAATCCTAGGAATTATGTAGTAAATACATCCTGGACACTATGAACCATGCTTAAAAAGGGGGCATGTTAGGGAGGCTTCAAGGTCTAAGAATCCCTCTAGAAATATAAGCAACAGATATGAACTTTGGGTGAATTTATAATAAATGTAAACTGCATCTATTTTTTCTTTAATTTTTGCTTTCAAGTCCAATGAAAATTTAAGATATTTATTTTATTTTAATTATGCGTGTATATCTGTATGTTGAATGCATATGAGTGTAGTACCCACAGGGACCAGAAGAGGGTGTTGGATCCCTCAAAGCTGGAGTTACAGGCAATTGTAAGCAACCCAGAGTTGGTTCTAGGATTTGAACTTGGGTCCTCTGTACGAGCAGTACCTGCTCTTCACTGCTGGGCCCTCTCTCTTGCCCCATGGTCAAATACTTTATGCAAAACCATTTCTTTTTTTAATTATTATATTTTAAGGGATTCACAATATAAGAGCACAGTTGTTTTCAGATTACATTGACATTGCTCAGTTTGCCATACAATTAGGTAATTGGTGCTAGCATCCACAGATGAGGGATACCATTCGTCATCTGATTTTCTGGGACTGTGTTAATTCACTCAGCATGATGTCTTCTAGCTCCAGCCATTTACCTGCAAAGCTCATGATGTCATCTTTCTTTTTGTTTTTTTATTATATATATATATATATATATATATATATATATATATATTTTTTTTTTTTATATGTTTTTATTTTTATATATATATCTCTNAGAAGGAAAGTCTTCACAGTGGGCAGAACTTCGGCAGTGCACATGGTTGTGCATTTTGCCTGCAAGGAGAAATGGCCAGAAGGTTCGATATATACTGATTCATGGGCTTAGCCAATGGTTTTGGCTGGATGTCAGGGACTTGGAAGGAGCATTACTGGAAAATTGGTGAGAAAGACATTGGGGAAGAAGTATGTGGATAGAGTCTCTCTGAATGGTCAAAGGATGTGAAGATACTTGTGTCTCATGTAAATGCTCATCAAAAGGTGATCTCAGCAGAGGTGAGTTTAATAATCAAGTAGATCAGATGACTCGTTTCTGTGGATTGTCAGCCTCTTTCTTCAGCTATCCCTGTTGTTGCTCAATGGCCCATGAACAAAGTGGTCATGGTGGCAGAGATGGAGGTTATGCATGGGCTCACAGCTGGACTCCCACTCACTAAGGCTGATCTGGCTACAGCTGCTGCTGAGTGCCAGATTGCCAACAGCAGAGACCAACATTGAGCCCCGATATGGTGCTATTCCCCGGGGTGACCAGCCAGCAACCTGGTGGCAGGTTGACTACATTGGACCACTTCCATCATGGAGGGGACAGCGTTTTTTCTTACAGGATAGATACTTACTCTGGTTATGGATTTGCCTTTCCTGCACGTAATGCTTCTTCCAAAACTACCATCCAGGGACTTATGGAATGCTTATCCACCTCACTATTCCTCACAGCATTCTTCTGACCAAGAACTCACTTCACAGCCAAAGAAGTGCGACTGTGGGCCCATGGTCATGGTATCCACATGGTCTTACCATGTTCCCCACCACCCAGAAGCAGCTGGCTTATAGAACAATGGAATGCCTCTTGAAGACACAGTTACAGCGCCAATTAGGTAGCAATACCCTGGAGGGCTGGGGCAAGGTTCTCCAGCAAGCAGTATATGCTTTGAATCAGCGTCCACTATATGGTAATGTTTCTCCTATAGCCAAGAATTCATGGGTCCAGGAACCAAGGGGTGGAAGTGGGAATGATTCCACTCACTATCACCCCTATGACCCAGTAGGAAAATTTTTGCTTCCTGTACCCATACCTTGGTTCTGCTGGTCTAGACATTTTGGCTCCAATGGGGGGAGGTGCTTTTGCCAGGAGAACAGCAAACGTTCTATTGAACTGGAAGCTAAGACTTCCCCCTGGCCACTTCGGGCTTCTACTGCCTTTAAACCAACAGGCTAAGAAGGAATAACAGTAGTAGGAGAGTGATTGATCCAGACTACCATGGGAAATTGGACTTTTTCTCCACAATGGGGCAAGGAGATTATGTCTGAAGGCAGGAGATGCTGTAGGGCCTTCTGGTGCTACCATGTCCTATGATTAAGGTCAATGGGAAACTCCAAACAACCCAAACCAGACAGACAATAAATGGCCCAGACCCTTCAGGGATGAGGTATGGGGTCACTCCTCCAGGGAAAGAGCCAAGACCCTCAGAGGTGCTTGCTGATGGTGGAGGAAATTACAGAATGGGTAGTAGAAGAGGTAGTCATAAATATCAGCTGAAGCCACGGGACAGTTGCAGAAAGTGGTTATAATAGATATATAACCTTTGTCCTATTTGGTTAAGAATGTGCTTGTATATATATATATATATATATATATATATATATATATATATGTATATTAAGGTGGATACTTGTGTTTTCCCCTTTGAATGTGCAACTGAAATATGTGTTAAGTGTTGTCATATTTAGGTTTATTAGGATTACGAAGGACTAAGTTCTTCTCAAGGACATTACCACCTACTCTAAGATATAATGCTTTGCTATTGCACATGAGATACTTTATAACATGTTAGGTGGAATTATGAACCTTCATCGTTTGCAATTGACATTAAGTCTAGAGAGCTATTTATGGGTGTCAAGTTGACAAGGGGGTGGACTTGTCATGGTTAATCCTGGGTGTCAACTTGACTGGAACTAAGGAACAAATAGAGAAAAGGTCTTCTGATTGGACCACCTCAACCCGGATGCCCACCCCAAATGTGGGTGTTCCTTTCTGCCGGCAGGCAGTATTTAAGGCCACGGCAGCGGGAGCTGGCCCTTTTTCCTTCTTCCTGGCGGCTTGCCTCTCTCTCATTGGTGAGTTTGTCTTTCTGCTGTGATCAACCTTTCAGATCCAGCGTGTACTGAGACTGGCAGATCTCCTGGAATCCATTTGGGCCTTCAGCACTAGACTGGACTCCTGAGACATCCAGCCTGCGGACTGAGCGTTCCCTGGATTCCCCGGCCTCTCCAGTTCAGCGATACTGTTGAGCTTCCGTACACGTGAGCAAATCAATAATTGTATATAGTTATATATATTCATCCTGTTGCTTGTATTTCTTTAGAGAACCCTGACTAATACCACCTACTAAGAATGTACTGGGGTTAATCTGTGCCTTGTTGTCCTGGAGAATTGTCTTTATAAAGTTCGGTGCACCAGAAGTTGGTGCATATATATTCATAATTGTGAAAATTTCTTGGTGAATTGTTCCTTTGATAAAAATGTAATGGCCTTCTTTGTCTCTTCTGATTTCTTTTACTTTGAAGTCTATTTTGTCTGATATTAAAACAGCAACACTGCTTTCTTTTTGGTTGCCTATTTGCTTGGAATATTTTTTTTTTTCATCCTTTCACTTTAAAGGGGTGCCTGTCCTTGAAGGTAAGATGTGTTTATTGTAGACAGCATATGGACTGGATTCTGTTTCCTAATCCAATCTCCCAGTCTACTGTCTTCAATTGGGGAATTTAGTCCATTAATATTTAAGGTTATTACTGGCAGGTTTGTGTTGCTTCCTTTTTGCCTTATTATCATTGCCAGTTTTTGCGTTTTGGTTTCTACTTTTCTGTAGTTATCTTTTTATTAATTTCTCTTTTTGGTGCATGTTTGTTGCTCCTCCTTTTTTTTTTGTCCTTTGAATTGCTTCAATATTCTCTGAATGGTTGGCTTTCTGGAACATGTATTTTTCCACCTTGTTTATGTCATGAAGATTTTTTCTTCTCTCCTTCAAGTATAATCGACATTTTTGCTGGGTTGTAGAGTAACCTGGGTTGGCATCTATAGTCCTTTAACACTGGAAATGCTTTGCTCCATGTTCTTCTTGCTTTCATAGTTTGCAGTGAGAAGTCAGTTGTAATTCTGATAGGTTTCCCCTTATAGGTCACTTGTTGTTTTTCTCTTGTGGCTTTAAGAATTTTGTCTTTGTTTTGGGTGTCTAGCATTTTAACTATGATATGGCATGGAGAGTTTCTTTTCTGATCTTTTCTGTTTGGAGTTCTGTGTGCTTCTTGTATTTGTATTGGTTTGTTTTTTTTTAGTTTGGGGAAATTTTCATCTATTATTCTGTTGAAGAGCTGGTCAATACCATTCTCTTGGGATTCTTCTCCTTCCTCTGTTCCTATGATGCGGAGGTTTGATCTTTTCATAGTGTCCCACAGTTCCTGGTTGTTTCACTTTTGTATATTTTTAAATTTTTCATAATCTTTACTTGAGCTTTTTAGTTGTTCTGTGTTGTCTTCCAGGTCTGATATTCTTTGTTCTGTTTTCTCCATTCTGCTTCTGAGGCTTTTTCCATTCCTTTCCTCTTGATTGGATGAGTGTTTGATTTCCTTTTTCATTTCCTCTTCTGATTTCTTTAGATTTTCCACTTCCTTTTGGAGCTTCTCAATCTCTTCCTGTAGCTCTTTGTTTTGCTGGTTGGTTTCCTTATCTTTTTCAACAGGGGATCTTTTCAGTGTTTCCACTTCCTTCCGGAGTTTGTCATTCTCTCTCTCTCTCTAGGTCCTTCTTGAATTTTTCATTCTCTTTTCTTGATTCTTTGATTTTCTCTTTATAATCTTGTACTTCTTTAAGTATGTTCACAATTGTACTTCTAATATCAGTGTCCTGGGCCATCCCCAGGGGGATCCCACTATAGGAATCTTCCACAGGGTTGGTAGAGCTTGGTGTGGAATTATCCTACACGTTTCCCATGTTGTCTCTTCTTTGTGTCCCTTGGCATATGGGTTTCTCTTTGCCTGTATTCCAATGTGAATCCCAAATGCCTCTTCACTGTGTTTAAGGCTTGCTTTACTTGCCTCCTTCAGATGCCTTCATTGTTTGATTGATTTGTTTTTCTCCTTTACTCCTGGCTTATAGAGTGTTGACTTCTCTAAGCTTTAGGCTTTCTATTGGAAGTCCAACTCACTCTTCCCTTTCTGTTCTGAAGTTTCTCCAAAGAATCCACTTGGTCACTCCTTTGGCAATCCCAGTTGGCGGGGGTGGTGGGGTGGTGGGGTGGGGTGGGATACCTGTGCTTCAGGTGGTCTTGGGAGATACCCATCTCAAGACTCACACAAACCCACCTTTTATACCAGCTGGGAGGACAACTCCGCCCCCATAGCCACTCAAGCCAATCAGGCCAAAGACAACAAAATGCAATCAAACAATCCACCTGGCTGAAGCACTCAGCTCCTACCTGTGCTTCAGGTGGTCTTGGGAGAGCCCCTATCTCTAGACTCACACAACCCCACCTTTTATACCAGCTGGGAGGACAACTCCTCCCCCACAGCCACACAAGCCAATCAGGCCAAAGACAATAAAATGCAATCAAACAATCCGCCTGGTTGAAGCACCCAGCTCCTACTTGTGCTTCAGGTGGTCTTGGGAGATCCCCAATCAGCAAAACCATTTCTTAAAACATTGGCTGGCTAAGTACAAGTGACTATCTTATATAAAATAAAATCTAGTAAGCTGAAATATGACGAATGTTCCTCTGAGGGTTATAATGTAGTTAAAAAGCCGACCCAGAGGCTCACCAGGGAGTACAGAGTCATACTCATTGCAATGGACTGTGTTTTGTGTTTACACTTGCCTGATGGCATAATTATGTCAACTTTCTTTTGGCCCATCACTATATTTGTCTTCTGTGAGTCTTTTACTTTGCCATGTGTGGTGGTTCACACCTTTAATCCCAGCACTTGAGAGACAGAGGCAGGTGTATCTCTGTAACATCAAGGCAAGCCTGGTCTACATAGTGAGTTCCAGGCCAGCTGGGGCTACATGTCTGCATTTTTTGCATCTTGGTACTTGCTTTGTATTTGAGATGCTTTTAAAAATATAATACTTTTATTGATGCTTTATGTATTTCAGGCATAATTTTTCAGTTCAATTTCGAAATATTCCCCTTTCCTCTCCCCCAACCCCACCCCACCCCACCCCAGTTCATGCATTCTGCCATACATGTCCTGCATCTTTCTCTCAGACTTTTTTTTTTTTTTTGGTCTTTTTGAGACAGGGTCTCCCTGTAGCTCTGGCTGTCCTGGAACTCACTCTGTAGACCAGGCTGGCCTCGAACTAACAGAGATCGCATGCCTCTACCTCCCAAGTGCTAGGATTAAAGGCGTGCGCCACCACGCCCGGCATTTATTTATTTCTGTATGTGTATGAATGTACTGTCTGCATGCAAGTTTGTGCACCCGTGTCGTGCAATGCCGCGGAGGTCAGAAGAGGGCGTCGGATTCCCCTGGAACTGGAGTTCTCCTGGAATTGGAGTTTCAGACGGTTCTCGGCCGCCATGTGGGTGCTGGGGATCGAACCCGGGTCCTCTGTAAGAGCGGTCAGCGCTCTTAATCGCTAGGCCATCTCTCCAGCCCCTCTCTCAGACTTTTTAAAGTTTTTATCTGCAAGGTTTATTGTTTGGGGCAGAATTTAACTATATCAGTCCATTCTTGAGATGTTTCATATTTTCTTTCTTTTTGTTTTGAATAATTAAATAATTTCATTTTCTAATTTTCATTTATTAATTTTGTATTTTATTTAATGGTTAACTCAGAAGTCACAGTATATAACCCTTGCATTACAAATGACTAGTGTTGGGGCTGGAGAGATGGCCTAGCAGTTAAGAGTGCTGACTGCTCTTGCAGAGGACCCGGGTTCGATCCCCAGCACCCACATGGCGGACTGAGAACCGTCTTTAACTCCAGTTCCAGGGGAATCTGACACCCTCTTCTGACCTCTGCGGCATTGCATGACATGGGTGCACAAACCTACTTGCAGACAATACATTCATACAAATAAAATAAATAAATAAGATAAAATTAAAAAAAACAAAAAACAAATGACTAGTGTTGCTGCTTCTTTAATATTTCTACAAACTTAGCACATTTATCTACTATTTGTCACTTTCTCAGGCCCTTTAGATAACTTGCTATACATATTGGTTATCAGTGTCACCATTATTTTCTATGTTCAGTATTCACTTATGATCCCTCATGGGTGGTTCCATCTCTGCCCCTCATTCCTACACCTCTCTTCCTTCTGTAATCATCCCCTTTTGTCTGAAAAGGTCCCTTTGCTATTTCTTTTAGTGCCAAGCTACTGTTAATGAACTCCCCTAGTTTTGTTTGCATGAAATTGTCTTTTGTTTGTTTTCAGTTAGAAGACTAGATTTTCACCAGATACAGTATTCTGGGATGGATTCTCTTTTCTTCTAGCACTTTAACAACATTATCCTGACATATCTGGCTTCCATTATTTCTGTTGAAAACTAAGTTGAAAGCCACATTGTTGCTCCTTTGAAAATTCTGTGATTTTTTTTTCTCTTGCTATTTTTAAGGCTTGTTTCCTTTGTTTTCAGGAATTTAAGCACAATTTCAACATAGTGCCTTTCAGGAGTATAGTGTGTGGTTTTGTTTTTATTCTGCTTTGAACTTCTTGAATCTGTGTCTTGATACTCTTTAATAGTTTTGGAAAACTGGACAGTCTCTCTTAGGATACTTTTTCCCATCACTTCTTGGCCTTTTGGCTAAGGCCAAGTATAGAACTACTTTTTGATATTCTCTCTTCTTTCTCAAAATATACTGATCAATTTTGGGGCATATTTTATAAGTCTCTTTCACTTTAATATATTTATCTCTTCTTTATTATCAACATGTTTCAATTTGTGTATTTTTTAGTTTTAATTTTTGTAGTCATTTAATTTTTAAATTGATATTGATAATTTCTCTTCAAGTTTTCCAGTTCTGGATTCCATTTTATCTAAAATGTTGCTGATGTCTATGATGGTTAATCCCAAGGATCAATTTGACAGGATCCAGAATCACCTAGGAGACACACCTCTGAGCATTTTTGTCAGGGAGTTTTGAGATCATATTCATGCTGAACATGCATGGCATTATTCAATGGATTGAGCTCCAAGCTGGAACAGAAAGGAGAAAGTGAGCTGTGCATCAGCAGTCATTGTTCTCTGCTTCCTGACTGTGGATGTAGCGTGACCAGTGACCCCAAGCTCCTGCTGCTGTCTTCCTTGAGCTGTGAACCCCAATAAACCCTTTGGTCCTTAAGTTGCTTTTGTCAAGTATTTTACTAAAGCAAAAGGAAAGTAATTAATGTAGTGTTATACATGGACATCTTAATATGTTGCATTTTCCATTGTAGAATACTGAGTATTTTTATTATAAAATTTTTATTGAATTTTTTTTATGTGTTTTCAGTCTTAATCACCTTTATACCTGATTCTCCATTGGCACCCTCCCACAGCCCTCCCCCCACCCCCAGTTCACACATTCAGTCATTTGTGCTAGGGTTTATTGGGCCAAAGTACTCTCCCCTCCCACTCCTCAGTGTCAGCTCATCTCCTGAGCCGTAGTCATCCTATCCAAGTCCTTTTCCTAAAGAAGAACAGGGCCTCCTCACACTGCCACCAGCTGCCAATATTTCTTCAGCCAAGGTTGGGTTCTGCTACCCATTTCTGCACTTTTGTTCTGGGTTTTTGTCCTGCTGAGCTTGTATGGGTCTTGTGCATTCTGATACCAATGCTGTAGGTTCATATGAACAGGGTCCCAGGAGCATGTAGGATTCATTTCCATTTGGTCTTGCACCACCTCCCTGTCTCTTACAACCTTTCTGAATACTGATTCTTTTTTTTTTTTTTATTTCATTTATTTCTGTATGTGTATGAATGTACTGTCTGTATGCAGGTCTGTGCACCCGTGTCGTGCAATGCCGCGGAGGTCAGAAGAGGGTCTCGGATTCCCCTGGAGCTGGAGCTCTCCTGGAATTGGAGTCTCAGACGGTTCTCGGCCGCCATGTGGGTGCTGGGGATCGAACCCGGGTCCTCTGTAAGAGCAGTCGGCGCTCTTAACCGCTAGACCATCTCTCCAGCCCCTGAATACTGATTCTTAACAGGAGGTTTGAACGTGGGCTGAGTCTGGTAGTTCTAGTCAGCCTGGATTGGCCTGTCCCTGCCACAGGTCCCTGGACTTTTGGCTAAGTTAGCTTTCATCTCCTCAGCTCTGAAGTCTGTAAGAAATTCAGATTTTTTTCTTCAGAAATGTTTAACTTAATACTCAGGCTTTCCTACTCATGGAGCTTTAAAATTTTCATGTACCAAGTACCTAGTTGTAAGGTAAACTGAGCAACATTAATGTTATATTCCTCTTTATCTGAAAGCAACTGTGCTCTTATAATGTGAATCCCTTAATAGGCTCTAGCATTAACCTACCACTTATTTTCAGACTTTGTAATCTTGGTATATGGGTGGAGGGTATGTATGCATATTTTAGAGTAACAAATGTGGATCCTGAAATATGATTTAGAAATAACATACAGTTTATTTTTAGATGAGATAATTTCAGTAGAGGTGATCTATCTATCTATCTATCTATCTATCTATCTATCTATCTATCTATCTAGAAGCAATACAAATTGGAGGGAACAACAACAAAAGACCTGGGACAAAGAACTGACTGCAATAGTAAAGTTCTCCCCTAAACACTAATCCTCTGCCTTGAAAAACTTTAAAAAGACTCAGAAAAAGATACAAGACATGTATGGCAGAATGCATGAATTTGGGTGGGGTGGGGGGCATGGAAAGGGAAATGAGTCTAAATTGGACTGAGAAATGATGCATGAAATGCACAAGACTTCAATAAAAATATAAAATTAAAAATTTCATGTCTTTGATTGGTTTGGGTGTAGCGGGGATTGAACCCAGAGCTTCCTTCATGCCAGGCAAGGACTCTGACATTGAGCTGTAGCCCAAACCCCAAATTTACATGTCCTGAGGCAGTGAGCAGCCGGATTCACCCAATGTTCTTAAGCACTGTAAGACTGTAGTTTTATTTTCTCTACCTTTTGGAAATTTTTGGTCTAAATGTCTATCTTCTTGTAGAACTCTTGGGCTCGGAACTCCAACAGTTTCCTTTGGATGAAATTGGCTGTGTGTTTAAGGCTGTGTTTTCATTTTTGCTGCTCTATTTCTTGATGAGAGCGAAGCGGCTCTCTGATTTTTCCTTCCTATGAACATTGGTCCTTTGCCTAAAACAAGGTTGATCAATTTGGTGACAGAACTGGAAAATGACCTCAGAAGTAAAGAGATCAGCTCACATTGGAACATCATTCTCATAAGGAATTTTAATAAACGCAGCTCTGATTGGTTTTACAACTCTCTAGTAAGGCCTTCTAGAAACCCTGGCCTGCCCTGGACACCTGATTCCAGGTGGATGTGGAAGTTTTGGCCTTCACACCCTCTTCGTCATTCGCTCCACCATTCAGTACTCTAATCTGGACTTGATTACAGTAATAAATCTCTGATCTAATTCTTTTTCATATGAAAATGGCCTGGTTGTTATTTAATGCATTTCAAAGACAAGCCTACAAACATTAATAGACAGGGAAAAATCAATTTCTTTCCTATCTACTTCCTGAACTGATATCGTATGCCCCCTTTTCCCTAGGTCTTCTCCTGTATCATCAGCCAGACATTAGCTTTTTCTTTCTGGAACTCCCACGGCAACTTTTTGTGTGTTTTAAAAAAATATTTATTTACTATTTTATATGTGTGGGTGTATTTTCTGCCTGCATGTAAGTGCATTCATGTCATGCAATGCCCACAGAGGTCAGAAGAAGGTATTGGATTCCCTGGAACTAGAGTTATGGATAGTTGTTAGCTGCCATGTGTGTGTGCTGGGAATCGAACCTGGGTCCTCTGCATGAGCAGCCAGTGCTCTTAACTGCTGAGCCATCTCTCCAGATCCCCTTTTGTGTTTTTATGCTCTGTTACTCATGGTTACTCATATATATTCATTTTCTTCACAGTGCTGGTCAGAGGACTTTGTCCACAGCAGTGGGAAGGAGTAAAATGAAATGCTGATTGTATAATACTGGGGATACCAAGAAAATACTTTCATTCTCATCCTCAGTGTTTGCAACGACAACATGAAGGAAGAGTATTTTCTGAATTGGGACCAAAACTGTATCAATGCCAACCTATTTGTTTATGGAAGAAGATTTAGTAACAGTAGAGTTAAAATTTTCACTTTCAAGATCATTAAATGGTAGAAACACAGTCCACATAATAAAGGCAACTAGCTTTGCTACACAATTTTGTATCAAGGGCTGTTGCAGGAATTTTGTGCTGGTAGGATTCACAATTGAGAAAAATCCATGTGCCTCTTGTGTTTTTAGAATGATAGGAATAAAATTTGGGGTTCACATATAACTCTGCTGCAACAGGAGTTCCGATTTCTTGGCCACTCCCATCTAGTTTTGGCACTGTGAGGAAGACTGTGGGTAAACACATGTCAGCCATTGCTCATTCTACATGCAGAGGCTTAGTTGAAACAAAGCATAAAGACAAATCTCCATCAACATAAGGAAGTATGTTCTAGAAGCTATGTGAATAGCAGAGATATCAAATATTGTTATGATTCTGAAATGACCATCCGAGGGTGGTCTAGCTGGAGGCCTGGATTCCATCTTGTCTTTGGACTTCATGTGGCACACATATTCCCCCAGGGGGTTTTGGCTTTAATGTCCCTTCTTTTCTTTTCTTTTCTTTTCTTTTCTTTTCTTTTCTTTTTTTCCTTTTCTTTTCTTTTCCTTTTTTTCTTTCTTTCCTGTAGGTTGGATTATGATGGGTGCTCACATTGGAAGAGAAATGAATTAATTTAATAAGGCATCTCATCTCAGATGGCTTTAATAGTCTGAATTGCTTTTAAGGAATTGCTTTGTAAGGAGAGTAAAGAATTTCCTGCCAAACTATATGAATGCCATATGGCTGGAACTAAGTACATTCACAATGAAAGTGCAACTCAGCCCAACAATTCTGGTAGAGTTTGCGGCACAGAGGGGCTGTAGCACATCTCATTAGAAATGAAGAAAGCACCAGGCATCAGCAGGATAAGCGATATCTCTGGAGAGATAAAACCTTTATATATCTCAAAGTGTTATGGTGACACAGTATTAGTGACTGGGCAGAGCATAAACTGGACGAAACTGGTAGGAATCACAAAGAACACGTGCGAATGCCATTGGAGGCACTTCAGGCACTTCAACGTTTGCCAGTGTTCATTCATTAAGCACAATAGGAAACTACTAAAAAAATCACCACAAATACCACCTCATCACATGAGATCGTGCGGTGAGGTGCTAGAGATTTAGGTTGCAAAAGTATAAATGCAATTGTTAGATGACCGGTGAGAGCTCTGACTTTGAAAGATGAGAGCTGTTTGGGTGGTGGGCCACACCTAATTCTCTTTCCTTCTCTTGCTCGTTTCTCCACAATTAAATTGTAATTATTTGACACATATTTCATGGGTCAGTTGGTGGTTCATACACATATTATGCTCTATGTGTAACTTCAAGGAACACTGAATCCAGTAGGAGGGTAAGAGTTCTAAAACCTCACAGACAACATAGGGTGGAGGAAGTCGGAGACCGTGAGTTGAAAGGAAGTGGGGTAAATATTCTGTGTTGTGATCTTGAAGGCTTAATGAAAACTGCAGACTTTGAACTGGACCTTGAAGGATGGGATTTTAATGGATAGTACTGAGAATGAATTGAAAGTCTCTTGGGAGAAACTTCACAAGAAAAGGGGAAAAATGCAGAGGCAGAGCTGTATTTGTGGAACAGCCAAAAGTCACACTGCTCAGCAAACTGAGAAAAAGACAACATGAATGTGAGGCTGAGCACAGAGGGGAAGGTATTGCATACTACAAGGTGGTAGTTGCATTATAATAGCTGGTATATGTACAAGGTACAAGGTATTTTCATATACTTTACATTTTTTCCTCACAATAATGTTTCCACCCCTACGTACAGAAGATACAACTGAGATCAGAGAAACTTAACTTCCTAAGGTCACAAAGCCAGTTTCCTCTCCTATTACTTCCCAGTTGTTCATTTTGCCAACAACACAGTCCTTGGCATATGGATCATAACTTCTGACTTTTGTCTCATGTACAACCTATTTATGTGTGGAAAAAGTGGCCCCCAGGAAATTCTATATGATTTCAAGTGACCGGTATCAGACATTTCTTATAGGTAACTGGGCATGGTGGTTAGAGAATGACTTTAGATTAAAGTCTTGGTATGGATCCTAGCTCTGCTGTCTACCAGCTGCTTAACCTTATCAAACTGCTTGGGTGTCAGTGTCCTTCCCTTCAACACATAGAATGATGTAACAAGAAGGATTTTGCCAGATACCTGTCCCATGATTTTGGACTACTTATCCTCCAGAGTGGCGAGACACTGCTGCTTTTCTCATAGCTGTGACAAAATACCTGATGAAATCAACTTAAAGAAAGAAGGTTCTATTTTGGCTCATGGTTTGAGGAGACACAGTGCATCATGGCAGGGAAGGTATCACAAAGGAACACCAGGCAGCTAGTCGCAGTAAATCCACAGTTATAAGCAGAGACATGAATGGTGTCGTTCACTTCACTTTCTTCTTTTCTTCATTTTTTTCAATCTGGGATCCAACCCACAAGATGGTGGCACCTCACTTTGAGTAAGTCTTTCTCAGTTAAATATCTTTGGAAACACAGATGCACCCAGATGTGTGTCTCCTTGGTGATTGTAAATCCAGACAATCTGATAATGAAACATCAGGGCTGCCAATTCTGTTCATTAACTACCTGTATATCATATTCTAGAAACACTAAATGGACTAGATCTCTATGAAGAAACCCCAGCTGATAATCAGTACATCTCCATTGTGCTATCCAGATCAGCTCTGTAGTGATGATTATCCAAGCCATACTGTGGAGTTGGATATCTTCTCACACTGACTTTTCTGCCTCTCCTCATTACTGTCTTCTACAAAGGCTTCCATATGAGGTAGGTTAGCAGCATCCAAGAGATCAGGTTGATCAGTTTGATCTCTTCTTTCTGTGGGAACTCAATTTCTCAAGATACTTTGAAGGCATATAGACGGTGCTGGTATGCTCTGCTAATGTTATCTTAGTATGGGTTTCCAAATTTTAAATATTTTCTTTATTATTTTTGTTTTGTGTGTGTGAATATATTGCCTGCATATGCGTAAGGGCACCTAAGTCTTGCAATGCCCACAGAAGACAGAAGAGGGTATTGGATCCCCTGGAACTGGAGTTATGAATAGTTGTTAGCTGTCATGTGGGTACTGGAAACCTAACCTGGGTCTTCTGCAAGAGCAGTCAGTGCTCTTCATGGATGCACCACCTTTCCAGCCCGTTTTCAAATTTTAAATACAAAGTCCCTAACTTATAATCTTATGACTTTTCATTTGAAATAATGTGACAAGAAAATGCATTCAGTAGAAACTATACTTAAAGTTTAATTTTTCTCCCCCCTTTAAGGTTAATGATATATAGTATGGTTTTCTGGGGGTGGGGTGGGGAGGGGAGGGATTCTGGGCAGTGGCAGTGAGCCAGAGCTCCCAGCCTGCTCCATAGCCATTAAAGTGAATAACTGGTGCTCTGCTGTAGGATGTTCAGTAAGTTAAGTGTGTTACATACACTTTCAAGTTATGAGATTTTCAACCTACCATATTGGCCAGGACATAATCACATCATTGGCTGAAATGTATCTGCATTTTGATGTCAAGAACCCAGTTGAATCAGAAGTGTGACATTCTTAACAATGCCCTTTGGGATACAGTCAATAAATACTTGATACTTACCATGTTGATGCTAGGGTCAACAATTGGGAAAGATAAGTTTGCACTCAGCTAAAAATCTGATCCTTATGCCCTTCTTTTCTTTTCTTTCTTTCCCTTTCCCTTTCCCTTTCTCTCTTCCTTCCTTCCTTCCTTCCTTCCTTCCTTCCTTCCTTCCTTCCTTCCTTCCTTCCTTTCTTTTCACCAATTTTGAAGCATATTCATAGAAGAAATGTCCCCTTGGGATATTTCCTCTCCTTACCTCAAATCCTATCAAGCATTAGATAACTAAATATCAGATTTAATATATGGATTTAAAATAGTGGTTCCTTAAAGCACATTTCCTTAACTGACAGTGCAAGCTGGTTTCAGGGTATTTGGAAGAGATGCCAATTTTCTTTTTGACTCAAAAGGTGCCAGTGGAGGCTGCTGTCAGGATGGATTCCCTCCACAGAAGAGATCTAGAGAGATCTAGCAGAAGAAAAAAAATCCATTATTCTTTCTAGGGAATTTCTAGGGAATACTAAGAAGAATAATTTGTTCTTTATTTGTGAATTTAATCATTTGAGTCAAATTCTGGGCAACATCAGAGTCATCTCTCATGGCTTGCAGGCTTCTAGGTCCCAACCTTGTCATAGTTCTTTGCTCAGAGGCTCCTTTAGCTTTGGTCTGCCTTCCTTCTATCTCTACCATAGACGCTTTAATGGCCCTGCACAACTTCTTTCCCAAATTTGCTTTAAAAAGAATTAACTTCTATGCATCTACATAATACATTTAATTAAATATGAGGTTCCCTTATTCTTTAGGAAGTATGTAGGTGACTTTTTTTTGCACAGATGTTTTAAAATATATATATATATCTATATATATATATATCTATATATATGCATATGGATCCTTAGGTGCTTGTAACAATGTCTATAAATATTTAGCTATTCAATCTTAGATAATTTATGACTTATTTTAATGTACTTGTGATAGAAAAATCACATTCAACTCATAGGCTCTTCAACTCGTGGTATTTGTCTAGAAGCCTTTCATAATTTTTTAGCATTATTCACTGTGTATATTAACATACTGTGAAGACATAAAATAAACATGTAAATTGTATCTATAGAATAAAGATCTCGAGGCATTTACACATCATCAACCTTGAAACATTCAATTTACACATATTAAGAAGGTATATGAGAGACAGTTAAATTAGTACATAAAGTTTTTATTTAAAGTTTTCCCCTTCCAAGCAAGCTTCATTTACATTCTAATACTGTACAAAATTTACATTCTCTGTGACTTTTAATTCATGTTTCACTTTCTAGTAGTTTGTATCTTTCTGAAATACAGAAAGAATTATTTATAGTTCTCACAAACGTTTTATTTAATTTGGCTAGAGATAAAAAATAAAGTGAAGAACAAATCTAAGGAAAGCCAATATTCTCATATAAACAGCGACTTTTGGAAGAAATGGTGACAGTTGACAATAAAAGTTTCTGAGACAGAGCTTGTTCTCTCCAGAATGTCAGCTGGGATTTCCCAACATAGCCCTGTAACTTTTCTTTCGTTCTATATATTCCCATGTTTTCAAGGAAAAGGAAATAAAAGCTGATTGCACTGGTTATGTATATATATATATATATATATTCATATACATATTTTTACAACAGATCCTTTGGATCTGAACACACAAATAAATACAAAACAACGAAGATTGCACTTTACTGTAGAAACACCATTGGATTCTGGGGTGCTTACTGCCTCAATGTGCTCCACAATGGAAGCTTACCAGGAAGGCTTTTTTTTTTTTTCTCATCTGTGGCTCTCCCTAATTGGTACTTTGAACATCGCATTTGTTGAAGGATTGAATACCTCTGCATGCTTAAAAATATATTTAGGTTTTTATATGTTCCTAACAGTTGTTGGTCAAGCCCAGAGGAGCTTGAAAGTCAAATTCACATTTCTGCTCATTGTCTGATTGGCCACAATGAGATGACATCATGCTCCCCTGACCATTGAGACTCATAATGACAAGTAATAATTACTTACTTAACTGAGCCCAGGGATCTCTGGTTAGAACAAACAAGTGGATGGATGAGAGAGTAATGAGAGTCAGTCAAGTGTCTAGAGCTAGCCCAAGGTGAGGGAGTAAGCGGCCATGTCAGGTGCACCAACTGTGTAAGTTGTGTGATGTAGGACTGAGACTGTACTTAAGAGGAATTGTTCTTTTCATTCCTGAATTCCTGAAAGTCATTTTTCAGTTTTCATCATGGGTTAAATTTGTGACAAATGTGTTATCAAACAGAATTTCTGAAATAGTTTATGATAGAATTTGCTACTTTAATTTTTTGAGGCAAAGAGTTCATATGTTCATTATTTAAAATGCCATAAGAAATGAGGAAGCATACGCTGCTGGGAAATGAACAGTGACAGTGTATTTTGTTTTATTTTTCAAATAGCATAGATGACATAAAAATTAGGACTCTGGCTAGCCTAGAATTTATAGGGCAGAGATCACTTGGTAGGAAGCCAATGACTCCTGATCCCATGAGGTACTGTAAGGTGTACCAAATGAAGCTGTATAGAAACAAAAATGCCCATCTTTAGTCTATGATTTTCAGTAGCTATGTGACCTGTGGAGTTGGTACAGTAGCCAAAGGTTACAAATACAGTATCAAGTGGCAATTTCTGGAATGCAGTGAGGGTATTTTGGCGGGTCAAATTTTGAATCATTCATGTACACGACAGCCTCCAAACTTCAACATTGATCACATGCAGCTAGAGTACAATGCCCAATACTGATCTTAGGTCTCTGGGGCCAGTCTTCTGTAGTTTGTCTTTTTCTTTTTGAAAGTTAAGATCCCCAGGAGGAGTCTTTGTAAAGCTGAAACAAGTCAAAACCAGTTTTCAATGGAAGAGTCTGTCACCACAGCAAGTTGGGTGTGATCTGAGTTGTAGACAACAGCATCTGCTTAAAACAGGTCTCTTTCTTCTGTGGCTCCTTGTAAGTTCTCAGAAACCAAAGGTAGGTTTTGGCAGTTGTACCATTATGACGCATGGTCCATACAGGGCAGCATGGTCACCTGACACTACATCCTGGTTGTGGCCCTGCTCCACCGCTTCCTGCTGTTATTTATTGTATGGTACACAGGCGGGCAGGATGACTGTTGCACAGGCTGGCCCTGCCAGGGGTTCAGCCACATCTCCTTCAAGTTCCGTCCAAGTTCCCTTTTCTGGACAATAGCAGATTGTAGATGACTTGTAGGCCCCCTGGAATGGCAGATCAAGGAGCAATCAGAAGAGGATGCCCAGACACATGCAACAGCAACGTCACTCACCACATTTACATTAGAAAGACCTATTCTCTGCTCTTGCAGAGGACCCGGGTTCGATCCCCAGCACCCACATGGTGGCTGAGAACCGTCTGTAACTCCAATTCCAGGAGAACTCCAGTTCCAGGGGAATCCGAGACCCTCTTCTGACCTCCGCGGCATTGCATGACATGGGTGCACAAACCTACATGCAGACAGTACATTCGTACACATAAAAATAAATAAATATTGGGGCTGGAGAGATGGCCTAGCGGTTAAGAGCGCCGACCGCTCTTACAGAGGACCCGGGTTCGATCCCCAGCACCCACATGGCGGCGGAGAACCGTCTGAAGCTCCAATTCCAGGAGAACTCCAGTTCCAGGGGAATCCGAGACCCTCTTCTGAACTCCGCGGCGTTGCACGACACTGGTGCACAGACTTGCATGCAGACAGTACATTCATACACATACAGAAATAAATAAAATTAATAAAAAAAAATTAAAAAAAAAAAGAATAATTGACCCCCCAATGAAAGTTTTCTAGTGGATTTGAATTTGAAAAAGAGAAATTCGCCTTACTATTCAAATAGTTGATGTAAAGTGGACATATTAGATTTTTGCCTCACTTCAAGTGCTCTTCCCCCCACCCCCCACTGAAAATCAGAGCCTTCACATGTTGATCTATTTATTTTCAAGAGGCCACACAAGAAATGAACAATGCCTTTAATCCCTAATGCCTAAGTAAAAATTTCCTCCCCAAACCAAATCATACAAAACAAATAAAAACTCCAACACAACTGATGGTATTTTTGGAACTTGTACTCCTGTGGTCTCATTGCAGGCATCTACACTCCTGCAGCTAACAATTTGCACCAGAAAATGATTGCACAAATGAACATCTGGGTACATGGGTCAGTTCATATGACTCCATATAACTTTTTAAAGCTCTCTGAAACTTTATATAATAATCTTGCTTGATGCAAAATGACTGAAACTAATGTTATTAAAATTTGAAATTGATCTTATAAAATTAACCTAGATAAACAAGGCAATGAAAGCAGTCAATGAGTGTTTTTTTTTTAACAGAAACATAAAACAAAAACAAAATTAAAAAATAAAGTATAAATAATAAAGTCTAAACCTAATCAATTCCTGACTCTTTTAGTCTAAATAACTACTTTATTTTATTTTAAATAATTTTATTTTATGTAAATCCATTTGTTCTTATTTTATATGTATGAGTGTTATGCTTGCATGTATGTAGGTGCATCACATGTGTGCAATGCCAATGGAGACCAGAAGAGGGCATTGGATGCCCTGGAACTTCAGTTACAGTTATTAGCTGCCATGTGGATGCTGGGAATTGATCCCTGGTCCTCTGCATGAGCAGCAAATTCACCACTTAACCACGAACCACTGAGCCACTGAGCCACTTCTCCAGCCCCTGAAGAACTACTGTAAATGACAGCACAAGGAAGGAATTAGCCAATCCCGTAGTGTAGGGTATTCTGGGTGACAAATGACTCTGTTTTGTCACTAAGTCGGGGATCAAAAAGTGGGGCAGAGGTAAACACTCTAGACTATGATTCTATGAGCAGTAATAACTGAATATGTGTGAGGTATGTTGCATCTTGATTTGAACATCTCCATTTGAAAAATATATCCTTTTTGGGGGGCTGGAGAGATGGCCTAGCGGTTAAGAGCACCGACTGCTCTTGCAGAGGACCTGGGTTTGATCCCCAGAACCCACATGGCGGTTGAGAACCGTCTTTAACTCCAGTTCCAGGGGTATCTGACACCCTCTTCTGATGTCCACGGCAATGCACAACACGGGTGCACAAACCTACATGCAGACAGTACGTTCATACACATAAAAAATAAAAAAATTATAAAAAAATATTTTTTAAAAAGAAAAATATATCATTTTTTCTATGCCAAAGAGGGAAATGTGAACCCTGGATATGAATCAGTTATGGTCACTTTTCATGCTTGTGATAAATGATAGTGTTATTTTTAGAAGGGAATTTTTTTAAAAGACAATTTCTATGGAATCCAGGCCAGTTCTTTCTCACTACTCATGGCGACTTACTGCCTGCACAGGAGTGTGATATTCTTAAAGAGAACAGGTGTGAACCACAGGAAGGTGGAGGGAAACAAACAGAAGTGAGTGCGCACAAAAGGATGAGAAAAATGTGGACACGTACCATACTCCAGCTGTAGCCTCCCACAAGATAAATACTGTCATCAAGAACCGCACAGCCAGGGCCACTTCGACCCTCCAGAATGGGAGTTTGGAGAATATTCCACTGGTCGCCTTTTGGGTCATAGCACTCCACCAGCATGACATCAAGGTGGGAGAAACCTAAGTGACACAGCAAAGCAGAACGGCAGGTAACTCCGGAGCTCCCTGTTAAGACCACGGCTTCCCTTTTAATAAAAGAACTGGAGCCAGTAAGTAAACAATGGTGCTTCTATGATAATGGTGTAGAAATTCATGTGTGAAACTGGGAGTTATGTCAGAAACTTCTAAAAACCTCAAACAAACTTTAGGTATTTGGATGAACTCAAAACCAGAATGCCTGAGAAAATGTCACAAGAAAAGGTTTATTAGTTGGGCCTTATTAAAAATGGTTTGTCAAAACATTTTAAAAGGATTGAGATAAAATAGTCAACACAAGTAGTTGTACAGCGCACTCACAATATGCCAGTTATCTTTTCTAAGGGTGAGATTTTAACCTAGATAAACAGGTTTCAGTGTTTTTTTTTTTTTTTTGAGTATTTTACTATCTCAAAATATTTTAACAAATCAAATGTAGTGTTCAACATCTTAAATATTTTCTATAATCTGTGCTTATAAACAGCTCCAATGGTGTGAATAGTTTCTAATATTTCCCAAGGATCAAGGTTTAGAGTAGTGCCACTAAGCTACAAGGGGCCTCCTCCCTCTCTCCTCCCTCCTCTCTCTCTCTCTCTCTCTCTCTCTCTCTCTCTCTCTCTCTCTGTGTGTGTGTGTGCGCACCTGTTAATGGAGGCCACAGGTCAATTTCAGGTGCCATTCTTCAGGCGCCAGCCACCTTGGTTTTGGGTTAGTGACAGGGCGTGCCTTGGGACCATGAACTTTAGTTTAGTGACAGGGTGTTGCCTTGTGACCAAGATACTGTTCTGTGTCTTCAACAGGACTACACAGCAGGTAACTTCAAACAGGACTTAACCTATTGTTAGAAGCAGGTGCATATGCTTCCTTGTCATCCTGCCTCCTGAAATACTAATTATTTTTTGAGACAGAGGTTCATGTAGCCTAGGTTGGTCCCAAAATTGCTATGTAGCTAAGGATGGCCTTGAACTATTGAGTCTTCATCTCGGTGGTGGGATTACATGTTTACACTGTTAAGTCTAGTTTATGTGGTTTTGGGGATTAAACCCAGGGCCTTGTGCAGGCAGACACTACTAACTCAGCTAGATCCTCAGTCCATTCTTTTGATGTGGTGTGTGTGTGTGTGTGTGTGTGTGTGTGTGCTCATGTGTGTGCACTCACACACAATTTCTCATTTAGGCTGTCACTACATAATCTTTCTGTCCAAACCTAATCTTGAATATATGTCACTAAGACATATACACAATATCTTATGAAGAAGAATGAGAAGAAATGTTATTTTATTTAGAAAGCTGCCAAGCTAATCTGAACAATATTAAGGGAAGGAAATGGATTATGCAGTGACAGTGCAAGGAAGAAGGGTAGAAGTTTGTGAGGTGAAGGGAAGAGGCTGTGAGCTCACTAGCTGGAAGGCACTAAGGTGAGAGGCAGGCATACCCTAGGGCTTTGGTAGTCCCAACTGAATAGAAACTTAGAAAACCATACTGAGTAAGAACTTGGAAAACTATAGCTAAGACGGACACTGGTGTGATCTTTACTAAATTTGTGAGTAAATATGTATTAGAAAAAAAATGTCCATTTCTAACCCATTTGTGAAAAATGCGTGTATTAAGGTAAAATACATGAACAAATGGGCCTTACTATTATGACAGGTTCACCTGGTTCTCATTTAGTTGTTTTAAGGATTCAGGAACAACAGATCCGGAGGTGAAGTCAGAGTTCTATGTAGACCAGCTTCTTATTTTTTTTTTTTTTTCAGGAAACTGAGGCCCAAAGCAGGTCAGGAAATTTTCAATATCACAGATCTTTCTGTTCTCTCATAAAATTTGGTGTAACACACACACAGACACACACACACACACACACACACACACACAGACTTATAAGGTGCACATAAATTATAGTAAGTTACAGTTTTATAAACACCTAAAGGAAATAAGCAGCCACTTATAGTTCCAAAAATGCCGTGCTTTAAAAATGCTGTGTTTTAAAATTAAGGATGATAATCATTTGATATTCAATACTTAAAAGAAATAATTCTAAATTTAGACTCGAAGTTTTTCTTTAAGAAAAAAGTTCATATATTAACTCTGAAACTTTGAGTACAGTTCTTCATGATCACCACGAAAAACAATTTTCTGGGGGAAAATTCATTACTCCAACTTTGGTGATAAGGAATAATTTATTTCACTGTTACCACAATTGTGCTTTTCAGTTATTAATGCTCCTATTTTTTATTTTCCTTAGACATCGTTATTCATTTCTTTAATGTGGATGGTAACTTAAAAATAGTCCTGTCTGCCGAAAACCCAGAACAAATGCCTGCTCAAGGGTGCTGCTAATTCACGCAGAATGGTTTTTATTTGGCAACATGTTTTTTTACTTGGTTAACTATGATTACCTAACGAGAAACCCCCTTAGCAAGAGACATGAGATGCAAATGTTATTATAATAGAAAGAGGAAAAAAATTAAAGACCTTTCAAATGATTTCCTCCAATGGCATACAAGCGATCATTCATTACGGCCAACGTGTGTATGGCGCGTTTCGTGTTCATGTCCTGTTTGCGAGCCCACACATCCATCACCGGGTCATAGCAATATAACCACGGCACGTACTCTCCATTGTGCACACCCCCTGTGAACAGACAGACAGCACAGTCAACCAAGTGCCTGGGAAGTGGAAATTTCCGAAAGAAGGTTGGGGAGTGGCTTGCCTGAGATGTATATCTTCCCATTGTGCACTGCGCCCGCGTGCGCCGCCAGAGGCTGAGGCAAAGAAGACACGTAGCGCCACTCGTTCGTGTCCAGGTTGTAGCATTCCACGCTGGACAGGTAGCCGGTTTCATTCCTGCCGCCAATCACGTAGAGATGCTTGTCCAAGCGGCATGCGTAGAAGCTGGCTCTCCTGCAAGGGAAATAGCCCACCGGAAATCATGGATGGAGCCGTGCTTGAAACCCAGTAAGGTGTGCTCAGTCAGCCTAGGAAAGCGGGGTACGTCTTCAGAGCGGGCGGCCAACCTTTGAACCTTCTACGTCTGAGATGCTGCACAGCAATCCTACGCTTGCCGGCCCCGGCTAACCCTTCAGATGCTCAAGCATTAGAAGAGAAATCCACCAACTCTTTGTTTCCTCTCTTTTCTTCTTGCTTTTTATACACTGCTAAAATGTTCATTAATGTTTGGGGTGTTTGGTGCTTTATACAAATATCATAGCTAAGTATGACAAAATGAAAAATGAGGTAGATAATGTAACAATAATAAATTGTCTTGACATTCACTGTCTTTATGGCCCTTCAAGGGTCATTGTTCCCAATTTACAAGAGAACTGCATCATCAAAATTTTTCTTCAATTATAATCCCCCCCATATTGCAAATAGAATAACTTTTGTGAACTTCGTATAGTGTTTGAATTCGGCTTTCCTATGACCAATTATAGGAATTCCGCCGGAGGAGATTTTGGTTATCAATTCTAATAGGTCTATGGAATAATTTTCGTTGTCCTTTCAAGAGAGGTTGCTTACAGTATTTTTCGACTCTACTTCCAAAGGCAAAAGACACAAAATTCATTAAAAGTATTGGTGACCACTCCTGAGATAAGACATGACTTAGAAATGAATGTTTAAGAAGTGGAAAAGGTGGTACAGGATCTATGCTAAAGGAAGAAGATCCAAGACGCGTAAGATGCGAGATGCAGGGGGTGTGAAGTGAGGAGAACGGAAGGCTCAAAGAGCTCCGAAGCGTTTAGGGTTAGGTTGATTAAGATGAAACTTCGAGCAAGGATTGGCCTTTTACTTTTTCTCCCCAGCCTCAAGCTATTGGAATAATGTACTTTATAGAAAGCACGTGGTTCAACAGTAGGTAAACATAATTGTTAAGAGCCAAGGCTCTGAAGGACATAATTTATGCTGGTGAATTAACAGACTATAAAACAGACAGTAAGATTCTTGTGTAGTGTCAGTTGTGATGTGGAGAGTGCTGTAAGTCTTACCAGGTAAACACACACACACACACACACACACACATATATATATATATATGTCTTTTTTTTTTTTTTTTTTTGAGACAGGGTCTCCCTGTAGCTCTGGCTGTCCTGGAACTCACTCTGTAGACCAGGCTGGCCTCGAACTCACAGAGATCCGCGTGCCTCTGCCTCCCAAGTGCTAGGATTAAAGGCGTGCACCACCACGCCCGGCATTTATTTATTTCTGTATGTGTATCAATGTACTGTCTGCATGCAAGTCTGTGCACCCGTGTCGTGCAATGCTGCGGAGTCAGAAGAGGGTGTCGGATTCCCCTGGAACTGGAGTTCTCCTGGAATTGGAGTTTCAGACGGTTGGGCCGCCATGTGGGTGCTGGGGATCGAACCCGGGTCCTCTGTAAGAGCAGTCGGTGCTCTTAACCGCTAGGCCATCTCTCCAGCCCTTATATATGTCTTTTTAAGACAGGGTCTCCCTGTAGCTCCTGCTCTCCTAGAACTCACTATGTAGACCAGGCTGGCCTTGAACTCACAGAGATCTGCCTGCGTCTGTCTAAACCTACATTTTTTTTTTTTTTTTTTTAGATTTTTCCAGGTTGTATGTGTGAAGCACTGCAACATGAAGAGCCTGTGTAAGGCATCTTGACCCATTTGACCTCTGGAGTAAGATGGGTATGCTCTACCTGCTGTGTGACGTCCGACATGGGACTTACCTTCTCTCAGCCTCCCAGTAACCTTCACTACTACAGGGTGTGCAAAGATATTCATGTGCTTGTCACAGTGTCCCCTTCTCTGTTTAGTTTCAGGATTAGTCAAGTGCTGTGATTTGTGTCCCCAAGTGTCCTTCGGTGTGGGTCCATCCACCAGAACCTGGTTAACCCACCCAGAGTCCTATCCTTTACAGAGACTATCTCTCTCCCTCCTAGTAGCCATTGGTTGCCAGAAATTCCTTAGTCTGAGTTGGGGTTTCTTTCTTTTTTATTTTTATTTTTATTTTTATTTCTTGGTCTTTTTGAGACAGGGTCTCCCTTTAGTCCCAGCTGGCCTGGAGCTCACTCTGTAGACCAGGCTGGCCTTGAACTCACAGAGATCTGCCTGCCTCTGCCTCCCGAGTGCTGGGATTAAAGGAGTGCACCACCACGCGAGGCTCGTGATGATTTCTTTCTTTTTTAATGTTGAACATATTTTTATTTGCTTATATATTTTGGGGTGAAGTGTTTGCTCAAATTTTTGGACCATTTAGCACAGCTTATAGTTGATGCACTGGGCTGGAATATCTTACCTACTTCGATATGTCTCAGTTGGGATTTTGTCTGGATTGAGCTTGCTTGGTACCACTAGTGCACGCTGTCACTATTGCTGTGAGTTCATGTGGGTAACTGAGCAGCTGTCTGGAAACCTTTTCCTTGGGGTCATCCAGCACCTCTGGCTCTTAAAATCTTTCCACTCTCTTTTGCAATGATCTCCAAATCACTGATATAAGTGCCCTACTCAGGGATAAGTACTGTGAAGCCTCCTGCTCTCTGCAATTGGCTAGTGGTGTGTTTCTGTGTTAATCATCATCTACTGGAGAAGGACACTTCTCTGGTGAGGGTTTAGGGATACATTATTTTATGGCTTCAAAAATAACACATTAGGCAGTTTAATTCTATAACTATTTAGTAGAAAACTAATATTAGCTTCTTCCCTAAGTCCTGTGACCTATCTAGCCTTAGGTTACTAAGCTTGATGTGAGTGTCAGGAATGGGCTTCATCCTATGAAGCAGACCTAAGTTCAATGACAAGAGTGGTTGGCTACTCCTATATTTGTGAGTTTGTGTGTGCATCAGCCCTACCACATCCAGAAGACAGCGTTTCTAGCACGCCTTTTCATCCCCCGACTCTTACATTTCTTCTGTCCCCTTCCAGAATGTTCCCTGAGTCATGGGGGTGGGGCGGAGGTTGATAGACTTGTGTTATTCTCAGCATTTTACCAGTTATGAGGTTCACTATGGGTCATTTTACACAACACTTTCAGAGTTTCATTGTGAGCACATCGCCTGAAGTCATGCGTAGACATCTCCACTATGGCATCACAGTGGCTCAATTTTGCACCATGGATGCTCAGCTTGTGATACTGGAGGGATGACTGAATTCTGTCATGTTTGTTTAGATGATTATCATACTGAAGTGTGATATTGGTTGTAGATGGTGCTGTGTTCAGATTATGTGATATTCTTAAAATTGTTCTGATAGCGGTCATTGGTTATTTTAGGCAGTCATTTTGGCTGTATTCTATTTTTCTGTATCTCCTTCATGTCTTTGAAAGAAATAGGTGCTATGGAAGGTTTGGAAGGATGTTGAAAAACAATAATATGGGAAAAAGTGGGAGGAGAAAAGTGGGGAGAAATTGAAAAGTGATTCATATTTCATATAGTAAGGGATGGATGTTTCTTGGGTCCAAGAAGTTATAACATTGTGATAAAACCATATATAAATATCCATATATATGTTCACTTTTTGCAAGACAGTGTTTCATAGCTCTTAATCATGTCATCAAAGAGATCTGCCATTTAAAAAAAAAAAGGATTTCCTTATATATGGGAGTAAAATGTCATCTGAGTATAAAACTAGGTCTAAAAACAGTTACAAAATTAAGTGCATACCATTGATCCACTGACTCTTTCCATTTGTCTAACCAGATTTCAATGGCTTTTTCATGAAATTGATCTATCAAAATTATTTAATGCTTTTTCCTTTTCAAGTTAAAATGTATCATTGAAAAGAATAACACAGTCTATAAGAGGTAATCTACACCCAGAAATACACATTTCATTGCACCACCGAAACAAGGCAAGTCACTAGACTTCTGTTTGATTCTATGGCAGATTTGGGGGTCTTGGAAAGGATAAGTTTACTGATTACACTAATGAGTCATCTATGCATAATTGGGCTATGGCTTGTAAGGTGGGAATGGTGAGTTCTTGCAATGCTGATTGGAAGATGACATTTAATCATGATGAATATGCTATGAGTTTAGATTGTTAAGATTGAGGGGAAAGACCGTTTTGTCAGTTTAACTCCCTTTGTCTGGTCTACAGTTCTGTTTTCTCATTTGTTCTGACCTGGTTCCTTCCTCATTGACTCTGAGTTAGCCTGTCAGAACAGGCAGTGTGGGTTCTGTGACCATCCACCTGTGCTCCTGCCTCTATCCACAGAGTCTCACTGTCAGAACAGGCAGCATGCATTCTGTGATCATCTACCTGTGTTCCTGCCTCTATCCACAGAGTGTCACTATCAGGATCTAAATGGAAAGAATCCATTTTACTTTCTGACTCCAAGTGCAAGGTTGATGTAGAAATTCCAATCACAATGATTGTGAATCTTTCCCTCATTCCATTTCCTAGCCAAACAGAGTTTCTGAAATGCAACAACAGAAACAAGACTTGGGAAGGATCTGTCAGCACTGTACTGTGAACACCTGTTCCAGGCTCAAATTTCGCCAGATTAGGTTTTACCC
The DNA here is from genome assembly GCA_009823505.1 of Rhizomys pruinosus. Taxonomy (NCBI): domain Eukaryota; kingdom Metazoa; phylum Chordata; class Mammalia; order Rodentia; family Spalacidae; genus Rhizomys; species Rhizomys pruinosus. Next base: position 902,781 of record VZQC01003076.1, read on the forward strand.
TCTTCTCCACATGACAATGTACTTTGTCTGGGATCTTCTGTTTTCTTTGGAAAAGTAAGTTGGAAACTATTAAAGATGTCCTAGCGGACTTACACTGTTCAGAGTTCAAACTGTTCCGTTTTCCCTTCACCTCTTCTGCTTCTTCTCACACTCTTGTCATGTCAGCAATGTTTTGGGGATAAGTTTGAAAAGGCTAACCAAGGGCCTGGAGACTTCAAGGCTGGATGGTTAAGAGCACTGGTTACTCTTGCAGAGGACCTGAGTTCTATCCTGGCACCCACATGATGGCTAACCACTAACCATAACTCCAATTCCAGGGGACTCAGTGCCCTCTTCTGATCTCCTTGGGCATTGTATGACATGGGTGCACTTAGACACATGCAGGCAAAACACTCATACACATAAAATTGAAGACCTAATGAAAAACCTTCCAACTAAAAAAAGCCCAGACCCAGATGGTTTCACAGCAGAATTCTATAAAACATTTAAAGAGGTCTCACAACCATTACTACTCAAACTATTCAGAAGGATACAAACAGAGGGAAATCTCCCAAATTCCTTCTATGAAGCCAACATCACTCTAATACCAAAACCAGGCAAAGACACAACCAAAAAGGAGAACTATAGACCCATCTCATTTATGAATACAGATGCAAAAATTCTTAACAAAATACTTGCAAATTTCATACAGACCCACATCAAAAAGATCATCCATCATGATCAAGTTGGAGTCATACCAGAGATGCAGGGATGGTTCAACATACATAAATCAATATATATCCTAAAACACATAAATGGACTGAAAGACAAAAATCACACAATCATCTCAATTGATGAAGAAAAAGCCTATAACAAGATCCAGCATCCCTTCATGTTTAAAGTTCTAGAGGGAATTGGACTGAATGGAAAATTCCTAAATCTAATCAAAGCCATATACAGCAAACCCACAGCCAACATCATTCTAAATGGAGAAAATATGACATTTATATAGGCACATTTTGGAGCAATACGACTGGGAAGGAACCACAACAACATAAGGACTGGGTCAAAGAATGGATTGATATAGTTAAATTCTGCCCCAAACAATAAACCTTTGCAGAGAAAAATGTTAAAAAGACTGAGAGAAAGATGCAGGACATGTATGGCAGAATCCATTATCTGGAGTGGGGCTGTGGGACGGGAAAGGGGAATATGTCTAAATTAAACTGAAAAATGATGTCTGAAATACACAAAACATCAATAAAAGTATTTTAAAAAGATACTTTGGGAAAGAAAGATTCCATAACTTTTGTTACACCACATCGCTAAAATAGTTCTGCTTTGTTTGTTATTGCTAATCTCTTACTGTTTGCTTAATTTAATAAATAAAACCTTATCATAGTCATGTACATAGAGGGAAAAACTAAAATATTTTTAAAAGGCTAAGAAATAACTTGTAAACGTACTTTAAACTCTACTTTATTTATTTATTTATTTATTTGTTTGTTTGTTTATTTTGGCTTTTTCAAGAAAGGGTCTCCCTGTAGCTCCAGCTGTCCTGGAACTCACTCCATAGACCAGGCTGGCCTTGAACTCACAAAGATCCGCCTGCCTCTGCCTCCCGAGTGCTAGGATTAAAGGCGTGTGCCACCATACCCAGCTAAACTCTACTTATTTTAACTTTAAACTGTATTTATTTTACAGATCTTTTAAGTTCTTGCTAACTCTTACAGTGACTATTCATCTATCTATATCGATCTCTCTATCATCTATCTATTAATAATCTATAGCTATAATTTTTCTGCCATCTATGTACTTATTATTTATCACTTATCATTTCTCTAAGTATTATCATCTATTCCCCATCTATCTATCATCTATCTACCTATCATCCATCTATTATGTATATATCACTTACATATCATCTGTCTTTCATCTATCATCTATATGTATATACAATGTATACTGTAAAGCATGAGATTGAATGGTTCTAGCCTTATCCTACTTTAAATTGTTGACTTGCATAAACAGGTTGAAAACAATAGATTTTCAAATACAATAGTCTCCCATATTTTCTCCTAAGATTTTTTTTAGAAACAAAATTACTTAAGGTTGAAATATTTTGTACATATTATCTTCTAGCCTCTCACTCTGTGAACCATGTCTTGTTGTTCTCCAAACTCTTTTCTCCAGCTATCTTTTATGCTATCTAGGAGGTAAAGATAATACTGTATTGCTAAAATGTAAAACATGCATTTTATTTAAAAATTAGAAGTCACCAAAGCATTTCTCTTGATCCAAGTTTTCCACTTCTAACCAGAGAATCAATTCTAAATCTAAGACCAAAAGAATTCATTGAAATAATACTAATACTACTAATAATACTACTACTAATAAATTGTTATTTGGTCTTTTTGAGATGTTTCCCTGTAGCCCCAGTTGGCCTAGAACTTGCTATGTAGACCAGGCTGGCCTTGAACTCACAGAGATCTGCCTGCCTCCTGAGTGTTGGAATTAAAGGTGTGCACCATCATACCCAGCTGAAATTATATATATTTTTTATTAATATAATTTTTACTACACTTGTTCTTTGACAATTTCATACATGTGTATAATGCATTCTGGTTACTTCCCTCCCACCTCCTGTCTTAATCTTCATCAACTTCCTCTTCCTTTTGTGACCCATTGAATTGAACCAGGGCTCTCTGTGTGAGGATGGTTTGGAATTGCCCATTGGAGCCTGCTGTGCTCACCTCTGGGTCCACCACTAGGCTTGTCTTCAGCCAAACATGGGTGAACTGGGGCTCATGGGATCTTATCTTTCCTTATTAAACTCTTGACTGCTGGTGGATTCTCAGGGAAAGACAGGCACAGCCTTCAGTTATGTACATTTAAAACTGAATTTCCATTCAGTCTTTTGCTAGTAAATTCACAGCTAGAAGGCATAGAATTTATGAGTTCTGTAATTTTAGAGTCCTTGAGGAAACGTCGAGGCCATGGGATTATCTCTCTGCTGAACTGGGAGGGTACTCAGCAGTTCTATGAGACCCCACTGAAACTCTGATTAGGTACATTATCCGGGGCCTGTCCCCAGCTCTGGAAGGGTGAGTTGCCCTTGAGATGACTTCCAAGGTATTTCTATTGTTCCCAATCCATCTGGTAACTTCTCGATATAAGAATGTCTCGGCAATTTGGTGGGAGAATAACAGAAGCAGGTAGATGAGAGACTTCTGGTTTGATTCATGATCTACATCTTATAAAATTAATTCAAACGTTTCAACAGACTTCTCTAATCTGGAGTATCTCATCTATCTTGGGATTTTTCCCTCCTATGTTTAATGACCAATTAAAGCACCAATAGTTATTGCTGCTTTGAATGGAGCCCTGGCAGGGGCAGAAGACACATTTCATTTGAAGTTATGGATTGCTGCCTGGGTCAAACAGTCCACAGGAGCGATGGAGCCACAAGATTGACTGGGTATTTGTGAGACCTGCCTTTTCCTGCTCATCTCCGTAAGAAGCTCTTTATTTGGTCTATCGGGTTGATTGTTCTAAATTTTAAAAGAAAAAAGAAGAAAACTTCTTTTACTAGGGACCTGACATGATATACCATAATGACTTAGAAAGAAACGTTAAACAGTCCATCCTGTCAATGGTGGCTGCCGGGCGCCGACAGACCATGGCAGGTCTTTTCGTCAGGTCAATGAGCTGCTAAAAATTGTCTAAGTAGGACCTTGCCATGATAGGCCACCGTGCCTCAGAGGAGGTCATTATAGACTATCAAGTAAACAATACACATTTTAAAAAAATTACTAATTAGGTTTTGCAGCAATACTTCTCATCCTTAGGGGCTCTATAGTGAGATAATTGACCGCGACATGAGTTATGCTTCCCAAGCCAAATGCGTGAAGGTTAATTATCATGGTGTACAGCCCCCAGCAAAGGGGACAGTGGTGATGAGAGAGTGACATTTCAAATGTGTTGATAGTTCTTTTTGTAAATAGAACTTTCTGGAATGGTTTTGATTAAAGGGCAAAGTGAGGCAGTTACACTCACAGTCAACAGAAACTCATCCTCAAAAGAAAGAAATGGAGTGCTCTGGACAAAGACATCAGGACATTTCTGGCTCATGAAGTTTGTCAGGATATTAATTGACTTGGAAGTGTTTGAGGTACAGTTAAGGGAGACATTCCTGAAAGAGCCTGTAGGCTTAAGGTATTGTGTTTATTCATTTTTAGCATGTTGTATGTAACCTCCTGAAAATAAGTTTTGTTTTGTAGCTTATTATTTTTGGAGTTTATTTATTTGAGAGAGGATCTCACTGTATAGCTCAGCCTGGCCTCAAAGTCAGGATCCTTCTGTCTTAGCCTTCTGAGTGCTGGGATTACATGCTGTGGAAGGCTAGGAGAGTTATACTTCTATGGGAGAGTTTCTTTATAATATAGATTCATACTGTCTTGCTGTAGAAATGCCCATTTTGGAATAAAGGCTATTCTCTGAAGATTCTTTTTAGCATGGAATTTGTAACTAAGGACCTCATTTGATCTCATTGTAACCTACGTGACTGCTGAATGAGATATGAAGGGAGGGGTCATGCTTGGAACATGAAAAAAAAAAAAAAGAATGTTGTTACCTGCTTCTTCTATACCTTCCGATGGAGATGAGGAACAGGTTGCAGCTTACTGCCATCACCTTATTGAAGAATTTGCTGAATATGTAAAAAGAGTCAAGTGCTCAAAATGTACCATGCGTACACATTTCTCTATGCATATAAAGAAATGGCACCAAGACTAAACAGAGCAGGAGCAACTGTGTGTGCGTGTGTGCATGTACGTGTGTTTGTGTGTGTGTGTGTGTGTGTGTGTGTGTGTGTGTGTGTGCGCGCACATATATGCCATATTGTCCTTTGGTAGCTAAGAGACTTGGGTGAGATAAACCTGTGTGTGAACATGGAATAATAACTTTTTTGTTCATTTTGTTTTAGGGGGCAGGGTCTCATGTATCCCAGGCTGGCCCTGAACTCAGTGTGTAGCCAAGGCTGGCTTTAAACACTTGATCATCTTTTCTCTATCTCTCAAATGCTGAGATTATAAGCTTGTGCCACCATGCCTGGATAGGGCTACTATTATTTTTTTAGGGCCTCTATTTTTTAAAGCTGATGAGTGACCTATTCTTGAAGATATTTGGTGAGGTAAATGTGAAAGATCTAAGTTACTGCATATTAAATATAAATACATGTTTAAATGTCAAATATGAACTTTAATATCAAATATTAAGTCCAATATGGAATGCTTTAATATTTAACAAAGAGGTTTTTGCACTGGTATGCAGACCATTATGAAAGTGGTGTTCTGTGATTGGATTTTAGGGCTTCAAATATATTATCATGGAGAAGAATAGTATAACCAGCAGCTATGTAGTTCTGGTTGCAAAATAGGGATCGAAATGGTCAGAACAGACAAGCCATGTGTTTTTTTTTTTTTCTTTTTATGTTAGGACAAATAATTGGCCGGTTTATATTTCTCTGTTGAGTTCATAAGGTAAACAATCTAAGCTGGAGAGGCCAAGGTTCCCACTTTGTCTAGTGTGTCTTCATCGGCTCTGCCCAGTTTACTTTACCATGCAACACACAAGCTTCCACTCAGCATTCCCAAATGCTTCTGACAAAAGATGGCAACACTTACCTTTCTTGCATGGGTGGAAGTTGGATCCAGCTATTAAATCGGGGATCATATCGGCTGACAAAGTTTGTGCTGTGCTTTCCTGTAAAAACACATTTGAGACATTTAAAACTTAGATCCCTTTCTTGAGCTGCACATTTGTCAGTTTTAAGATCTGTGGCTTAACAAACATGACTGTAGTCAAGGGACTCTGGCAGAGCGCAGGGAGGGCAGGAGAGGTGAGAAGGTGCTTCCACAATGTCCTTCCTTTTTTTTTTTTTTTCATTCTTTTTATTTATCTCGAGGGAGTTAGGAGAGACCAAATCAACCACACTAAAAGCAAGCATATTTGCTAAATGTTTTTTAAAATCATGATTAGAATAAGAATTTCTGTGTTTTAATGTTTTGTTTGTTTATTTATTTATTTATTTATTTATTTATTTATTTTCAGAAACATCCAGGGAGGGGTGTTTTAATGTTTTAAAAACAAGAAGTTGCTGTCCATAGGTTCTCCACTTCACAGAGTGTTTTTTTTTTTAATTTTATTTATTTCTGTATGTGTATGAATGTACTGTTTGCATGTAGGTTTGTGCACCCGTGTCGTGCTATGCCGCAGAGGTCAGAAGAGGGTCTCGGATTCCCCTGGAACTGGAGTTCTCCTGGAATTGGAGTTACAGATGGTTCTCAGCTGCCATGTGGGTGCTGGGGATTGAACCCGGGTCCTCTGTAAGAGCAGTCAGTGCTCTTAACCACTAGGCTATCTCTCCAGCCCCCACAGTGTGTTTTGTATAGGATCTCTGGTTATTTAGTCTTTCTAAATTTTTCCATGCCTTCCTTCTAAGAATATTAAAACTTTTAGTTAGAGATGTAAAGTTAACAGCAAAACTGAAGGAGCAGTAAGGAAATATTCCTATACACTTCAACCCCATGCCCAATCTCATTATCTGTATTTTTATAATGACCCAAGAATTGTAGTGTGGTCGAGTCTTTTTTCTCCCCACAGAAAGAACAGCAGTCACAACCATCAGTTTTGTGCCACATTTGTCACCAAAGCTGTGCATGTGCATTTGAGACTCACAATTACTGTGACGTAAACACAAGTGCATTTGGTGAAACAGGGAGCTCTGAGTCCTTTGAGCTGCTTCACCAGCTTATCTCCTCTGTTGAGCTTAAGAAGCACATTAGCACTTCCAAGGTATTAAAATGAATCTTATTTTGCATACATATTGACATCAAAGCAAGACATGGAAGCAGAAAGAGCATATTATATTTTCCATGTGGCACTAGAGAGAGTAGTCAGCTCACACCTGAGGCCCTGACCCTAAAATGCTGCATTCATTCATATATGTAAATAAACACCTCACTCAGGTGCCGGACTTGATGTGTGTGTTTGTGTGTGTGGCACGCACATGCTCCCATCACTAAATTATTAACTATACAAATATATATTGAGCACCTATTATGTGATTTGTGGATTCTAGGCTCTGGGAATATACTGGTATAAGGAATGATAAAGGTCCCTGTGCTTGTAAATGAATAAGAAAACACGATATTAAGTGGAAAGGGATGCTAACGTGAACAGGAGTCAGGAGTGGAAGAGGAGAGGCCAGTTGAAAGAGCACTGTCACTTGCTACTTATAGATGTGTGTTACAAGCTGTGCACAGATCTACAGACAGCCTCAAAGGTAAGTGGGGTAGGGCGGTCATGAGTTCAAAAGTGGTGAGAACGCTGGGTTGACCGGATAGATTCAGACAAGGTTTTAGAAGACAGTGTGCCTTGTAAGTGATGCAGGATTTTGTATTTTATTTTAAGAAGGGCGGGAAGCTGCTAGAGGATTTTGAGCAGGTGAAGACATGGTCTCATTTATCAGACTGGTTTCTGTATGAACAATAGTCTAGAAAGGGACTGCTGTGGGTGCGTGGGACTGCCAGGAGCCCAAGGAAATCATTAAAGAAAGAGCTGATGGTTTTAACGCAGTTGAAGCGATGAGACATAGTCAACTTTGAAGTCTATTGTACTGGCTCAACAATATAATATTTCTCGAGGGAGTGAATTTGGTATAAGTGAGTGTGTCACTGGTACAGCTGTCTGGTTTTCAGCTTGAGAGATTGGATGGAAGGTCACACAGTTTGCTGAGTTGAGGAAGACTAAGTAGCTCTTGACTGGGAACTAGGGGGGAGGTCTGTTTTGTATTTAATCTAGAGAGATCTATAGGATGTCAAATAAGAAGTATCCGCTAAGCTAATGGCTGAATAAGGTTAGTGGTGCATATTTCTGGAGTTGTTTGTTCAGAGTTACTCTTTAAGTGCACAGGACTGGAGGAAACCCTTCAAGAGAATGTGTCTTGAGAGTGGCCCCTGGGGTAGAGAACAGAAAACCAATTCAAATAGTGTTTGAAAAAGAAGGGGATGGGGGCTGAGACATGAAGGCATTGATGGCCTTGAACATGCTACTTGGGTGACCTGGTGGACATGGAACTCTGAGCAGCAGCTACTCAGGAGAGACTAAGACAGGAGAACGTGGAGCTAGGAGGAGAGACAGTCCTCAGGACTGTTTCAATCAATGGAAGATTTGAAATGAGAGATGCAGCATTGAGTGTTTTGGTGATCTTTTAAGCATAAAAATACTGAGAAATCCTTGAACAGACACATGGGATCAAGAAACAGACCTTAGATGGGTGTAGTAACAGGAAGAAAGCAGGATAGATATGTGGTGTTATGGTGCAAATCTGAAATGTCCCCAGGAAACCCGTGTGGTAGAGGCTTTGTCCCCACCTGTTGAACTGCTGGAGAGGACTGACCTATGGTGGTGCTGTTTTCCATGGGTTAATCCATCACATTTGGAACTGAATATGCCAGTAGAAGGCAAGGCTTAGTTGGAGGAAGTAAGCCATTACGAGAGTGCCTTGGACTGCGTTTAGCTGCAGCCTCACTCCCTCTTTTTGCTTCCTGGCCACCATGAGGTGACCAGCTTTGTCTCCATATTTGCTCCCCACCACAGTTGCCTGTTGTGCCTCACCACAGGTCCGTAAGTAATGGAACGAGTGACCATAGACTAAAACCTCTGAATCTGTGAGTCCAGGTCAGTCTCTCCTCCTCTTCCCAGTTCATTCTTCTCAGACATTTTGTAAGCAACAGAAAGCTGACTAATATAAATGAGTAGCAATAAAAATAACTAGATTGATGATTGCAGGATGAAGAACTGACTTTCTGATTGCTTCTATGGTCATTTCATAGGAAGTAAGGCTATGAACTGGGAGGGAGGTGGGGATTTGGAGAATAAGGCCTTCATTGAGGAAAGAGTGATGGGGGAGAAATATGAGAGAATGAGAGCAGGTAGGAGATAGTTATATTGGGAAGTGGACAAGTGTACTGACCATGGAAATTGATGGGTCTGAGCAGCCAGCAGGGGAGCTGATGGCTTTCTCTTCCATGCTCAGGTACAAAGAAGAGATGGAAGAGAGTTAGGTTCAACCAAGACCATTATTACCAGGTGCAAAAGGTGAAGAGAGAAGGGGGGAGAGAGAGGGAATGAATGAATGAATGAGCACTGGAGGTGCGTGTAGTACAGTGCCAGAGGTGTGGTGTGTACTGTAAGCTCCATGAGGAGGGAAGTAAGAACATACAGAGAGATGGAGAGTGACGGATGCATGGCTGTGTGAAGGACACAGCATTGAGGGGAAAGCAGTAACGAGGTCTCAGATAAAGTGGGAACACGTTGGGTGATCTGAAGACATTCTCTAAAGTGCCTGGGGTTTTAAGCATGTGTATGTCAATCAAAAGGAAGGAGAAAGGTTGTTGGTCTCCAATAACAATCTATGAAAGAAAGGGAGAAGCCAAGTCCCATTAGAAAGACAGCCTGGGAAATTGGTACTCCCAGATGATAGCCTCGTTTTGAGTAGACAGGAAGCTGATAAAAACCATACAAAGGAGATGGCAAGACAGTCTAAGGACTGTGTGGATGTGAAATCGGGAGTTCCTTCTCATGCGGAAGCATTGGCTGTTCAGGCCGGGTGGTGATACATTGATTGTACCTGGTGATGCACAGAAAGAGATAAGAATGCCAGAGGGTAAGGATGACCCAGATGCTTGGATTCCATGTAGGCTTCAACTCAAGAAAGATTACATCCAGAACTGGCATGTATGTGTGCAATTTCTTTTTTTGAATTTGTAATAATTTCCCCGTAGGAAAGCATATCCTGGGCACTCAAGTTCCAAGGTTAATTCTCAAATGCACCTGAAGACTGTTAATGTTCACTGGACTCAGAAGCCATTCACCATGTGTAAAAACGCTTCTCTAGGAATTATGGTTCAGGATTTCCATTTGGAAGGAGGTCCTGCTCTCCTCTGGCGGTGAAGCTGAAAGTGCCTTCATGTGCTGAACAGAAGACAACAGAGCTCCTTTCTGGTGGAGTGGAAGTTGTTTGGGGAGTCATTCATTAGTAAGTGGCAAATGTAAATCAAGTTTCTATATATTCTGATGCGATATATACATACCTGTCAGAATATTAAATGCATCCTTATCATTAAGGATCAGAGGAAGCTAATATTTATATAGTAGCTTCGTGTGTGTATGTGGGGGGTGTTATTTGTGGACTGCTTGTAGCTTCAGTAATTAATATGTTTTCTGACCTCAGTTTTGGTCTGAAAATCAAGATAATCAATAAAATTGTATTTATGAAGAGTTGAAATTTACAATTTTGTATTTTATCCAGGGATACACACTTTATGAGCATCTTCATAAGAACTAACATTTGACTTGAGATTTCATCTTTGAAGCAGATCCATATCTGCATAACATTCGAAGCCATGAATTAAAACATTTCTCTCTTGTAGCTAGTCCATTAAAGCATATTTTATATTATAATATGATTTTATCCTTTATAAGTGTTAGTATTAATTGCAAAAGGCATTAAATATGAAAATTCCATATTTCTGAGACATTTGAATCCTTTAAATGTTTTTTCTTAGCTATGGAATGATGAGCGTTCTTTGTGGTGAATGGAAGTCACTTTCCATTGATGTAACACTGATTTAATTTCAAGACCCAGGGCAAAACCTTAATTGTTTCTGCTATGGTTGACCAAATGGATAAGATATATTTATGTGAAACACAATATAGTATAGTTACTATAGACCAAGGGTCTGGAATCAGACAGACATATATTGCAATCAGTTCCTTTGCTTCTGTGAACAGTTTGTCCTGGTAAGGCACTTTACCTTTTTAGAGTTAGTTTCCTTTCATAGAAAAACTCGAGCTATCATAGACCATGACTCAGGAGGTACCTCTGTTGATTAGGTTAAATGATGCAGGTGAGAGGTCTGCAGTATTTCCGGCTAAATTGTCAAATACTCACCAAGCACTACTGCGATAGTAGCAGTCTACTGTAGTTGACCAGATGCACTGAGTATGAAGCTACATCCAAGGTCTTTATGGAATTTTGGGTGATCTTGTTACATAGATCAGGTCACCTTAAGAACAGTGCAGCCCATTTCTTAGCTGTAACATTGGCTCACTGTAGCCACAGGTAAACCTTTGCTGAAAAGGCCACTTGCCCCCTGCTCTTAGCCTCCACCTGGGGGAGATTTCAGCCAATGACTTTTTTTTTTTTTTTTCTGTATGTGTGTGAATGTACTGTCTGCATGCAAGTTTGTGCACCCATGTCGTGCAATGCCGTGGAGGTCAGAAGAGGGTGTCGTATTCCCCTGGAACTGGAGTTCTCCTGGAATTGGAGTTTCAGACGGTTCTTGGCCGCCATGTGGGTGCTGGGATCGAACCCGGGTCCTCTGTAAGAGCGGTCGGCGCTCTTAACCACTGGGCCATCTCTCCAGCCCCAGCCAATGACTTTTTAAGTGACAGGGAAAATAAAAGGGTGGTTTATTTGCCTCTGATGTAACAATTTCTCTTCTGTTTAAGAAAGTCATATCAGTGGTCCATCAGCCTTTGGCCCAATCTATTAAATGTTTCAAATAAGTCAGAGACAGAATGACTTAACCCTCATCTGGAAGTTTCCAAAATTCTAAAAAGGAATCACAGAGAGAACTGCCGAGGCTCTGGCTGGAGGTAACAGTGAAATTGGCATACAGCAATTAAAGCTTTACTAAAATTTCACCCGGAGCTTCTCTTCCAGAAGAGAAGATATTGATTGGTGTGATTAGCGCCCTTGATAATTTTCACTAGCACACCATGCCTTGGTGTTCTGAATAAGCAAGAAGCTGTCATGAGTCTCCATATGGCATACACCAGGCTACAGTAAATGACTCCCACAGTAAATGGAGTTGTGGCTTGACAGCTTTTCCCCTAGAACGTGTTCATATCGAGCTTAAATTCCAGTTCCTGTTTGTTTCAGGTATGGGTAGAGCAAAATCAGCAGAATCCAATGGTGTAGTTATATGGAGCTCCAAATTACTTCAGAGATCAAGCTTGATCCTCTAGACTAGAAGGAGGAATATAGCCTTTAAATTCTCCCTTCCCTCCCTATCCAGTTATCTCAGAGAGGTTTTTGATTTGAAGTTAAAAAGCAAGCATACAGCAGTTATATTTTCCAGCCTATGCCTATGGAGCAGGAGTGTGTGTGTGTGTGTGTGTGTGTGTGTGTGTGTGTGTGTTGCATGTCTATAATGGTAACACTTGTGAAAGTCAGAGGAAAACTGGTGGGACTCTGTCATTCTACCATGTAGGATCCAGGAATTAAACTCAGTCTTGGTGACAAGTGCCTCTCTTCACTGTTCCAGGTCTTGGGGCCAGCGTTTTGGTTTTAATCTGGCTCTCCCAGAGGATGTTATGCAGACCATTTGCTCAGATGAATCACTGGCAATGCAGTGTGATTACTTACAGATTGTGTAAGTAATATAGTAATATAGTTAATAGTAATATAGGTCTGATCCCTTCTCAGGAAGGGTAAGGTAAACAGTCCCTGGGGAGTAACACAGATTATACGTAGATCATTTTCTTCTCTTCTGAATTTGTCTTTCATTAAATTCCAGGAACTCTCTCCTTTCCAATACTAGACATGAGAATGAATGTCTTCCATGTGTGTATATGTGTGTGTGTGTGTGTGTGTGTGTGTGTGTATTTGCCTACGTGTGCATCTAGAGGCCATCCAGCTTGGTTATTGAGACTGGGTCTTCCACTGGCCTGGAACTCACCTCATAGGCAGGGCTGGCCGGCCAGGAATTCCCAGGGCTTTTTCTGCCTCCTCCCCTGTGCTGGGATCACAGAATATTCCACTATGCCAACTAGGTTTTCTTTTTTCACTTTTATTTTTTATGTGTATGAGTGTACTGTCTGCATGTAGGTTTGTGTACCTGTATCGTGCAATGCTGCGGAGGTCAGAAGAGGGTGTCAGGTTCCCCTGGAACTGGAGTTAAAGACAGTTCTCAGCCACCATATGGGTGCTGGGGATCGAACCCGGGTCCTCTGCAAGAGCAGTCAGCGCTCTTAACTGCTAGGCCATCTCTCCAGCCCCTAGGTTTTCTTTTTTACATTGGTTCTGGAGATGACCTTAGGTTCTCCTGCTTACAAGGCAAATGCTATTGACAGCCATCTCCCCAGCCATCTCCCTCTTTCTTAAAATGTGGGCGGCCTGGGTTGTTTTCCTTTAAGATTTTCTAGAAAGAGCAGATGTTACAATTTTTCTATAATTTGCCTTGGTGCAGATGCTGAAAGAGAACATTCACAGTCAAATATCTGCAGTATATGTAAGTTCAGCTGGATGTTCTGGGGAATTTTAAAGTAAAAATGTGTACCTGCAAGCTGCTTTATGGTTTCTTAGCGATAGCAATTTCTGCTACACAGAAGGCTACAACCGCAGCTCCTCCTTCATGTGCAAGCTTTATAAAAACATCATGATGACTTTGCATAGTCTGCAGGCACAGTATTCTCCTTCCATTCATCCTGGGAAGGGTGTTAAAAGCTTTCATTTCTCTTTGTGGTGCATTTATGGGGAGGATACTGGACAATCCATGGAAGAAATACTTGCTAAAGCTACAGTAAGTATAATGAGTGTTTAGTCCAGCGTGGTGCCAAGGAACTTGAGCTAGAGTTACAGACAGCACAATAGGAGAGAATGCTTGTTTCTTACAACCCTGTTATGGGGACGGAATGGGAGGAGAGTGGCGGAGAAGGGGCGAGGATCTGAACAGCTGCCGCTGACTCAACCTTCCCCTGGGGAGTCTGTGCTTCTGCTTGTGGGATTCCTCAGGGGATGGGTAAGGCCAGAGGCTGGCCTCACTGTGAAACCAAATCTCCAGATGATCGGCGAGTGAATGCTCTGTTCCCATGTCCTCTGTTAGCTCCGTGAGTGACCGTGCATCCCGTCATCAGCCCAGCTTCCCGAATGACTACCTCATTTGACCCTGGTACACAGAAATGTATTTTCTGGGCTAATTACAAAAGGGAAGGACAGTAACCCCCTTTATTTAAATTTTTTAATTTTTATTTATTTTTGTATGTGTGTGAGTGTACTGTCTGCATGTAGGTCTGTGCACCCGTGTTGTGCAATGCCGTGGAGGTCAGAAGAGGGTCTCGGATTCCCCTGGAACTGGAGTTCTCCTGGAATTGGAGTTAGGACAGTAACCCCCTGTAGTGTTCACGCACCTTGTTCAGCAATGCTGGGGTTTGGATGAGTCTCATGCAAGGCTCATGTGCAGGTTGAGGGCTCGGTGCACAGGTGGCCATATTAGCAGGGAGAGGCTTAGGAGGTAGGCCTGACTGGAGTCCTTAGTTCTTGGGACCGTGTTTCCATAAGGTGTAGCCCCGCCTATTTTACCTCTTTCTTTCAGCCCCCATTTTTTTTTTTTACCCCCACATTCATTTCTTCTATGAGAGGCTAGCATCCCCTCACCCACATCAGAACTGAAACAATGCAGGTACATATTTTGTCCCTCCAAAACTGTAAAATGAACGGGTCTTTTTAAAGTTGGCTGCCTATCCATTTCATCATTGTAAGGAAAAGCTGACTTATCTACAATGAAAGCTATTCAGTAGTTACCATTTGGATTCCATTGGTCCTCGCCACCCAACACGAACAGGAAGTTCTCTACCTCTACCACACAGTGGTGTGCGCTGTTGTATGGCATAACTGGAATCAAGAAAAAGGAAAGACATGTAAAGATTTCCATCTTAGCACTTGACACTTCAGCTCACCAAGACGTGTAAAATGTGAGAGCTCATCCACAGACAACAGCGTGGCAACCCACAACTCCTCCGATCCGCACGTACTGGCTCAATGATGTGTTCTCAGCAGTTTCAAACCCAACCCCTTTTGATTAATTCTGCATAATGTTATTCCACGAATTACTCAGAAGCAACCTGCCTGCTGCTTTCCACCGTTGAGCTCTCCTCACCTGCCCCGTGGTGGGGGAGGGAGTCCCTAAGCAATGACTGACACTTCCAAATGGTCAGGGCTGGCAGCTACTTCCGTAGCACAGTAACCCTGGATGGATGCACGCATGCGTGCGGAAGCATTCCGATGCTCTGCCAAGCTTGGTTGCTGGCAGTTTTTCCACACACAGACCCGGGATGCTGTGGAACTTTCTACTCCACAGCCATGAGCAGGCTGAATTTCCATACAGTTTTCGGTTTTTAAATTAAGGTCCTGCTGATTTAATGCCTCCTCCAAACGTATAAGCTTAATTTCCTGTACAATGTCATTAGCAGCACAACCACACATTTTCCGTCTATCTGCATAGGAGTTCTTCTGTAACAAAGACGAAAACTGTCAGGAGTATCACACATACCAACTCTCCTCGCCTCTCCCTTCCCTGAACCCAACAGGAAAGGCTGCAAGAGGGGGCGCTATTCATAGTCCCACCAAAGCCAGCTTCCTCTGTATTCTCTGTTATTTGCATCTCCTTTGAGGAGTCTTGATGTACCAAATAGGATGGCACTATCACCTTTGTGCTGTGCGGTTTGGTCTCCACTGGCATGATATCACAGGGTGAGTGTAAATGCACGCAGCATTAGCTATCACATGACATGCAGTGGTTTGGGCTCAGTGACACCAGTAGGAAAAATGATGTCCTTGTTCAGCTCATCATATGGGCACCTTAAATCTAGGTGAGGACAAATGGGGAGGGGGATGTGCCTGTTCAGGCAGGGAACTTATTGCTTGACACGGATCAACAGAGCACTTAAGAAACCAGTGCAGTGGGAAATCAATATGAATCCCAGCCAACTCTTACTGTGTGCTCTTTTGCCAAGAGAGAGAGAGAGAGAGAGAGAGAGAGAGAGAGAGAGAGAGAGAAAATCTATCTCATACCTGAGAGAGAACCTATCTCACACCTGACTTATTTTGGGTGATACATATCTCTCATTTCATTTTGTTTTTATTTTCTCTTAGTTTTCTCTGAAATAACTTATACTGGCTAAGATATACAAATAAGAAGAAGAAGAACCAGGCATGAATTTGAGAATGAGAGCTCAGTGAAGGGCTCTGAAAGAGCATCTTTTAAGCTCTTTGTCAAAGGAGCAAATGATTGTAGGAATTTTGATTCATTCATTAATTAGTGTTTATGTGAATATTCATTCCTTCTGAAGTTACAGCCACAAGACCAAAAGCATCGGTATGCTAATGCCTGATGTAGAGAGCTGATGAAGAAATGGCTCCTGCAGCCTGTGAATTAAATCAAGAGACTTAGCCATCTTAAATGTCTTTAACCTCCCACCCCCAGCCCCAGTTTAATCTCTTTAGACAATGCTTTTAACTTATCTTGCTGAGCTATGGCTACGAATTCATTGGTGAGGTGTATTTAATAGATTCATTAAGCAACTAACATTGAATGTTTTGAGGTTATATTTGCAGTGTGAATGATAGTGCTTGCTTTAAACTACTAGAAGCAAAACCAGACTGCCCCATCATTTACCGTGACTGGCCTGGGCTGGTCCAGCTTTTTGTAATGTCCCCTGACCAGTATGATCCTAAACAGCATTAACTTCCATTGCATACATCTCATCACATGTGACACTGTGCTCACCCCTGACTACCATGCCTCATGTACTGACTTTAAAAACTGGGTTAGTTCAATGCATAAATCTTAAAAAGTAATAAAAAAATGCTATGTTCTTCTCTTTAACCATCAGCTCAGTCTCATAAAAAACAAAAATCTCTGAAGATATAACAACGTTTATGTTTGCCTCTTGCTGCTCATTAGTTCCTATTCAGGGAAATAGAAATTAAGTGAAGGAAGTAATACATGCTTTCTTTTTAAGCCTCTTTCTCATTTGATTACCCCTATTGTTATGCTTTATGCAAACAAATGAAACTATTGGACTCTTCGAAATCAAGGAAAAGAAGGTCTTGGAAGTCCTATTGAAAAGGTTACATGCTGGGGGCTGGAGAGATAGCCTAGCAGTTAAGAGCACCGACTGCTCTTGCAGAGGACCCGGGTTCGATCCCCAGCACCCATATGGCGGCTAAGAACCGTCTGTAACTCCAATTCCAGGAGAACCCCAGGAGAACTCCAGTTCCAAGGGAATCTGAGACCCTCTTCTGACCTCCGCGGCATTGCACGACACANTCGATCCCCAGCACCCACATGGTGGCTGAGAACTGTCTGTAACTCCAATTCCAGGAGAACTCCAGTTCCAAGGGAATCTGAGACCCTCTTCTGACCTCCGCGGCATTGCACGACACAGGTGCACAGACCTACATGCAGACAGTACACTCATACACATACAAAAATAAATTTAAAAATTAAAAGAAAAGAAAAGGTTACATGCTGGTATTCTTATTATCAATGTGTTTTTATTTTTGCCTGAAAATCTTGCACACTGCATTTCTTGGGTGAGTGTTTTGCCATTCTTGGATTATTGTCCTTTCTGAATTATTACTGTGAAGTGAAAGGCTATAACTAGACTCAAATTACTCCCTGAGATTATTTTTTGAAAGTGAAATGCTTCCATATTTGTTAAGAAAAAAAATACATTCAATCAAATGTTTGAATTTTGCACAAGTCCTAATTCGCTTGTCTGCTGATTAAATCCAAAGGGCAGCGGAACGAGTGAGGTCACCATTTAACCACAAGGGCACCAGATGCCAAGCATTCCTTCTCCTTTAAGTCACCCCCAAGGACACCCCTTCTTCTTTGCAGATATCTCCAGCGGTAGATGCCTGCGTGGCCTCACATGCAGGTGGTGGAGGAGGTTGGTTCTCCAAGTTCATGTACAGCCCCGCGTGAGTTTTTAGCGTGTCAGTCAGTGAGTTAGAGGAAAAGGGGAAAGAGAAGCTAATCAGGATGAAATGAGATTAAAGGCTGTCTAATTTTACAGCAACTGTGATCCATCAGCCACTGGGAAACTGACAGTGCAGATGAGTGATGGAGACAGACAGGTGGGGCTGTACATTTCACTGATTTATCCTCAAATGCACTGGGCCTTATTTTATTGAGTGAACACGACCGCATTTATCAAGACTGTCATCTAAAGCCACTTCCCTCCATTTGAAAAGGTCACTTTATTCAGAGGGAGCAGGAGAGAGGCACTTTCAAATCAGATTAAAAATCGAATAACACATGTTTATAAGGATCTTTCCAAGAATTCTCAACTTTATCACACACAAACTAGTCACGCTAAAAGGAAAAAGGGGGGAAGCAAGAAAAATCAAAGAAGAAAAGGTGTTGGTCACCCAGGGAGCACCTTCAACGCACCTCTAAATCTGAAGCAGTTTATACCATTTCTACTTTTCCCACAGCAAACATCTGAAATTTTATTCTGAACTGAGGAATTCAATAAAAGACTTATATTTAACATCTTAAATTAAGAAATCAGGGGGCAGCAGGAGACACTAGAAACTAATAAACTTGGACAGGGTCAGTCACAGTATTTACTCTGTAGAATGACTGATCTCCTACTTGCTACAATGAACTCGTATACCCGTTAATTGTTTTCCCACGATTTTAAAGCCATATAAATCTCAGCCACACAATCTCTCAGCCCTCTCTGTACCAGTGCAATAAAATGCTGTGGGATGCCGTGCACAAAATCAGACGTAGTTGATGCAAAAAGGGAGAGTCAAACCCTTACCATGTTATGTGTTGCTTTTCATGATGACATTTACCACTTACTACATGCCACCTACATATATTAAATAGGTAATTATTTTCCCATGTTTATTTGAATTATAGCTGTGAAAACACAACATGTGTTTAGCCCTTACTAATCTCACTTAGGCAAGAAGAAATTAAGTGACTAGACTAATTCACAATATTACAATGTATGATGACTACACGGTGAAACATACTGATACTGTGTCTACCTATATTTACTTGAATGTTTCATTTCATCCAACTGTGAAGCAGACCTTCCTCTTCTGCATTATTTGTAGGAGAAACACTGAGGCCTTGAGAGGTTAAGTCACTTGTTGAAGGTCACACTCAGCTAATGAATGCCAGAACTCGACTCCAAATGCAGGCATATCTGGACCCCAACCCACTCTCCATCTCACTCAGACGACTTTCAATAGGTATGTTCAGCCAAGCAGCAAGTAATTACCGAGTACCTTCGTGTTCAATGATAGTGTTCCTGGGATTCTTATATAATTTTTATACTGCATCAAACTTTTAATGTTCTTATTAGTTTGATATTTAAAATGCAAGTAGATGCTACTTTAAAATTCTTATATGTAGTTAGAATTGTGACTGGTTTTCTTAAAGCTAGATACATTTTCATGTTTTAATTGCACAAAGTGGAATTTCATTATGATTCTTCCTACATGAACATAATGCATTTTTATTGTTCACCTCCTATTACCCTCTCTTA
This sequence comes from Rhizomys pruinosus, assembly GCA_009823505.1. Taxonomy (NCBI): domain Eukaryota; kingdom Metazoa; phylum Chordata; class Mammalia; order Rodentia; family Spalacidae; genus Rhizomys; species Rhizomys pruinosus. The sequence continues at coordinate 922,179 of VZQC01003076.1, forward strand.
TTCACTTTCTATCTTCTCTCTTTCACACTTCTACACCCCAAATAGTCTCCCTTTTACTTTCATGTCAATTCTCCCCACTCTACCCTAGATTCCATGTATGAGAGGAAACGTAATAGCTGTTTTTCTAAATCTTGCTTATTTCATTTAACATACTGAGCTCCAGTTGTTCCATCTGTTTTCCTGCAGGTGACATAATTTCCTTCTTTATGAATGCACAAAGCTCTGATTTACACATACATAGATATATGTGTATGTATACATACATATATATATACATATGTGTATATATATATATATATATATATATATATATATATATATATATCACATTTTCTTTACCCATGTGTCTCCTGGTGGGCACCTTAGACAATTCTTTGACTTAGTTTCCATGAATAATGAATGCCTCAATAAACAGGGCTGGTGTAGATAGGTCAGTTATATGCTGCCTTTGAGTATTTGTGGGTGAATATCTATGCATGGTGTGGCTGGATCTTGTGGACACTGTGCTTTGTGGATGAGGAACTTTTATACTGATTTTCATAATGGCTGGACTAAGTTACATTCGCACAAGCAGTAAACAAAGATTCCTTCTGTACCCCCACCCCTCACCCCTCACTTCCTCAGCAACACTTGTTGTTTCTTGTTTCCTTGGTAACAGTCATTCTGACCAGAGTGAGAGGAAATCTTAATGTAATTTTGACTTGCATTTCCCTGATGGTTAAAGATGATGAACATTTTTTCATGTGTTCATTGGCCATTGTATTTTTTTCATTAAAAAAGTACCTTCTGAGTCTTTTAAGGGTTCTCCACACTGCTTTACATTCCCACCAGCAGTGGATGAGTGTTCCCCTTTCCCCACAACCTCTCCAGTATTGGTTTCTTTTGTTTTCTTGATCTTAGCCAGTCTTATCTGAGTGAGATGATATCTGAGAGTGGTTTTAATTTGCATTTCCTTAATTATTAATGATGTTGAACACTTTTTAAGATGTTTCTCAGCCATCTTTACTTCCTCACTGGTGAAGTCTCTGTTCAGCTCTTTACTCAATCTTTTGGGTAGGTGATTTGTTTTCTTGCTTCTTTGTTTTTTGAGTAGTTTATATATTCTGGATGTTAATGATCTGTCAGATGTATCGTTGGAGAAGGTTTCGTCCCACTCTGTGAATTTCTTCTTCACTCCCTTGATTGTTTGTTTGTTTGTTTGTTTCTGTATAGAAGCTTTTGAATGAGCTTACCACCTGACCCAGTCATACCACTCCTGGGTATGTACTCATAAGACTCATCCTACCACAAAGATACTTGCACATGTTTATTGAAACTCTCTTCACAATAGCCAAGAGCTGGAACCAACCCAAATGCCCTTCAACAGTGGATAAAGAAATGTGGTACATCTACACAATGGAATTCTATTCAGCAGTAAAGAAAGATGACATCATGAACTTTGCAGGTAAACATATGGAACTTGAAGCCATTATGCTAAGTGAAATAACATAGTCCCAGAAAAACAAATGGTGAATGGTTTCTCTCATTTGTGGATACTAACACCAAATCCCCCATTGAAAGGCAAACTGAACATTTTTGTTACATTTCTTTTTATCTGAAAGCAACTGTGTTATTATAATGTGAATCTCTTAATGGGCTCTAGAATTGACCTACCACTTATTTTCAGACACTGTAATTACTGTATATGGGTGGAAGGTACGTATTCATATTTTAGAGTAATATAAAATTAAAGGAAAAGTGTGAATGCCTAAACATATTTTGGAATTAACATATAGTTTATTCTTGGAGGTCATAATTTTGATACACATGTGATGGTTCTATAGACATATTTTGGAGCAACACAAAGGGGAGGGAACAACATCAACATAAGGACTGGGTCTAAGAACTGACTAATACAGTTAAATCCTACCCAAAACAACAAGCCTCTGCAGTGAAAAACTTTGGAAAGACTAAGAGAAAGATGCAGGACATGTATGGCAGAAGGCATGAACTGGGGTGAGGTGGGGGACAGGGAGAAGGAAATGTATCTAAATTGGACTGAAAGATAATGTATGAAATACAAATCAATAAAAGTATTTAAAAAAATAAGTACAGGTAGCAGCCGAGATGACTAAAGTCATGGTGGATCCGGACCGGTCTGAAGCGGAGGCAGGCGGCGGGGAGCGCCAGTACAGTGAGCTGCTGGTGAACCACAACCCTATCACTCAGCAGCTGGCCTCCCGCCGCCTCCTCCCGCCGCCTCATGCGCAAGCTCTACAAGTGCATCAAGAAAGCTGTGAAGCAGAAACAGATTCGGTGCGGGGTGAAGGAGGTTCAGAAGTTTGTTAACAAAGGGAGAAAGGGATCATGGTCTTGGCAGGAGACACACTGCTAATTGAGGTGTACTGCCATATTCCAGTTATGTGTGATGACCGGAACTTACTCTATGTCTATATCCCCTCCAAGACGGACTTGGGAGCAGCTGCAGGCTCCAAGTGTCCCACCTGCGTGATCATGGAGAAGCCCCATGAAGAGTACCAGGAGCCCTATGAGTGCCTGGAGGAGGTGCAGGCCCTGCCACCACCTTTGTGAGAGACTTGGGTTGCAGTTGCACCTGTTCTTGAAGCTGCTGAACTGGCTGCGGGCAGTTGCCCATCCTCAGCATCTTTCTGATCTCCTGAGTAGGTCTCCCTGGGTGGAGCGGTAGCTTTTCCATCAGTGCCTTTTCCTTTTGAGTTTAAATGAAGACAGTTCAAGACTGTGGGGTGAAAGTAAATTCTCAGTAGGAAAAAGAATAAGTACAAAGACCCCCGCCCCATCCCCAGCATATTAGCCAGTGAAGGCTAGGTAGAGTCTACTGTCAGAGGGTTTATGAATATTTTTAAACAACCAGTGTCTGTTTCAACTGGATGCACCTTCTGAGGCATTAAAGGCAGAGAACCCTTTTCTGGCATAGGGAATATTCAGGGGACTTACTTCTGGCTATGAAGACCTTATTCTGCTAGGGATGTACATTAATCTGTCTCCTATCATGTTATATCTCCAGGAAACATAAGCATCCTCTAGTACAAAGTACGGGCATCTTCACAACTTTCCATGAATATCAAATGAGAGGTGCTTGGAGCTATGGTGAGAATATAGGATTGCTAATTAAATGCTTATTGAAGGTTTGTTGTTTAGATGTGACAGTTATGAGGGCCTTGATTTCCTTTTGGCTTCAGGTATACAAGCTTACAAACCTATTAAAAAAATGGCATTTTTTTTTCCCATCACATTAGGCTTGTAGTCTTAGGCTATAAGTAGAACAATCTCACCTGTGTTTTTTCATATTCAAGCCCTTAGTATATCTGTATGCTTTATCTGAAATCCAGTCCATTTGCAGTATTTTGTGGATTTTGTCTTCAGTGTCTCTCTTGTCCTTCAGTGCCCTCAAAACCAGGCTGTCAACTCTCACAGAAGGGATCAGGTGCTCTGTGATGCTGATCTTGTTCTTGCCCTTTGGGGCTCTGACCTAGTTACCTCAGTTCAAGAAGTGTCAGTCACTAGAAACAGTTTAATATTTATTAAAATCAGTAGGTGGATATGTGTATGATCCATGTTTTAACACACATGTGCACATGTATATACATATATACATGCATACATTGTCATATGCCCTAGGAATGCCTGTCATGGAAGAATGAATATGTAATAATGGTTTTACAACTCTGAATAAATGAAATTTGTTTTTTAAAAAAATGGCATTTTTTTTCCTAAATTACATAGCAATTCGATGAATGTTTTAATGTACTTTTGGGTTTTTTTTTTGGTCTTTTTGAGATGGGGTCTCCCTGTAGCCCCAGCTGTCCTGGAATTCACTCTGTAGACCAGGCTGGCCTTGAACTCACAAAGATCCGCCTGCCTCTGCCTCCCAAGTGCTAGGATTAAAGGCGTGCACTACCATGCCCTGCTCTTAATGTACTTTTTTTTTATTATTAATTTTATTTATTTCTGTATGTGTATGAATGTACTGTCTGCATGCAAGTCTGTGCACCCATGTCGTGCAACGCCGCGGAGTTCAGAAGAGGGTCTCAGATTCCCCTGGAACTGGAGTTCTCCTGGAATTGGAGTTTCAGACGGTTCTCAGCCGCCATGTACTTTTTAATAGTAGCAGCAGGTATTTGCTAAAATAGAAAAAATAAAATTACTCAATTTGTCTTACAAATAAGGATTTGGTGCTAGGATCCCCAAATGAGGAACACTATACGTCGCTTGTTTTTCTGGGACTGTGTTACTTCACTTAGTATAATGGCTTCTACTTCGATCCATTTACCTGCAAATTTCATGATGTCATCTTTCTTTTTTTTTTAATTTTATTTATTTTTGTATGTGTATGAATGTACTGTCTGCATGTAGGTTTGTGCACCCGTGTCGTGCAATGCCGCAGAGGTCAGAAGAGGGTCTCAGATGCCCCTGGAACTGGAGTTCTCCTGGAATCGGAGTTACAGACAGTTCTCAGCCGCCATGTGGGTGCTGGGGATCGAACCCGGGTCCTCTGCAAGAGCAGTCGGTGCTCTTAACCGCTAGGCTATCTCTCCAGCCCTGATGTCATCTTTCTTTACCACTGCATAGAATTCTATTGTGTAGATGTACCACATTTTCTTTATCCACTCATCAGTTGAGGAGCACTTGAGTTGCTTCCAGCTCTTTGCTATTGTGAAGAGAGCTTTGGTAAACATCATTGTACATGTATCTTTGCAGTAGGATGAGTCTTGTGAATATATACCCAGGAGTGGTATGACTGGGTCAGGTGGTAGGTTCATTTTGAGTCTTTGAAGAGTTCTCCACACTGCTTTCCATTAAGGGTTGCACAAGTTTGCATTCCCACCAGCAGTGGATGAGTGTCCCCTTTCCCCTCAACCTCTCCAGCATTTGGTATCCTTTGTTTCCCTGATCATAGCCAGTCTTACCAGGGTAGGATGAAATCTTAAAATGGTTTTAGTTTTGGGCTGGAGAGATAGCCTAGCGGTTAAGAGCGCCGACCGCTCTTGCAGAGGACCCGGGTTCGATCCCCAGCACCCACATGGCGGCCGAGAACCGTCTGAAACTCCAATTCCAGGAGAACTCCAGTTCCAGGGGAATCTGAGACCCGCTTCTGACCTCCGCGGCATTGCACGACACGGGTGCACAGACCTATATGCAGACAGTACATTCATACACATACAGAAATAAATAAAATTAAAAAAAATGGTTTTAGTTTGCATTTCCTTAAATATTAGTGACGTTGAACACTTTTTAATATGTTTCTCAGCCATCTTTACTTCTTCATTTGTGATGATCCAAACCTGAGCACATACAATTTCAGCCATCTCGTATTTGACAAAGGGGCAAAGAAGACTCAATGGTGGAAAGACAGCATCTTCAGCAAGTGGTGCTGGCAAAACTGGATCACTGCTTGTAGAAGAACAAAACTAAACCCCTACCTTTCACCTTGTATGAAAATCAACTCCAAATGAATCCAGACCTCAGTGTGAAACCTGAAACTGAAAATGATCGAGGAAAACACTGGCAGTAACCTTCAAGATAGGCACAGGAAAAGTCTTTCTAAATCAAGACAGCACCTGCACAGGAAATAAGGTCAACAGTTGACAAATGGGACCTCATTAAACTCAAAATCTTCTGTACAGTGAAAGAAACAATCAAAGAAGTGAAAACCCACAGAGTGGGAGGAAACCTTCACCCGTGATACATCTGACAGAGAATTAACATCCAGAGTATATAAAGTACTCACAAAACAAAGGAGCAAGAAAACAAATGACCCAATCAAAAGATGTAGTAAATGTTTTAATTTAAAAATTGAATGAAATAGCATGGTAAATATATAATCTACTTTTTAAAAACCTACACAAAATCAGTACATTCTTCTATCCTTGAAGCTTATTAGCCTGTCTGTTTTCTAACATGCTGGGAATGGCTGCTACTGCATGTTTGGGCTTTTCCTTTCAACAAAATTACATACGCACACATACTAGGCTATTTATTTATTTAGTAATATTGGGGATTGAATCAAGGGTATGGTACATGCTGGCAAGTACTCTACCTTTAAGCTATGTTCAAGCTATCTTTCTAGTTTTTACTTTTTGTTTTTAGACAGGATCTCACTAAGTTGCCAGGCTGGCCTTAAACTTGGTAATTTCCTGCCTCAGTGTTCCCAGTAGCTGGAATCACAGGCCTGTGCCTGTGAGGCATTTTCTCTAACACAAACAAAGGCAAATGATGCAGACGCACTGCTTAGCATCTTGCTCTTTGGTACTGAAGTGTGTGTGCTTACTCCTCATTCATCAAGTGTGTGCTGTGCATCTGCTGCACAGCAGGGCTGCCACACATGTGGGGAGGTCCTGGGGAATGATGTCCAGGAGATGGCCACTCAGAGGAGTCACAGCAAACAAATAAACAAGCTTTTTGTTTCAAATGACAACTTCAGTGAAGATGAGGAAGTGATGTAGGTGGGAGTGCTCCCGGATGCAGGGAAGATGATCCTCAGGCACAGAAGAGACTGAGGTGTGTGTGTGTGGGGGGGGGGGATGCAATGAGCAGGAACAATAACCAAGTGCAGAAGCCTTGGGCACTGGCTGTGGCTGTCTTCAGAATACCAGGACACCAGACCAGACCAAAGGAATGCAAGGTCCGGGCAAGGACAGAGATTCAGGGCAGCCCAGAATGTTTTTGGAAGGTTTGGTCAGAAGATCACACTACAGCTCTCTTGGCCTCATCATTTTAAATGGAGCACATCATTTGCATTTGATGCATGCTCTATAATTTATTCTGTTCTTTACTCGTGGCCATTCATTAATGTCTTCAATAAGCATTTACTAAACGCCCCATATGTGCAGACACTTTTCTACTGATGACGTACAGCGAGTGAGGCAGGCCATGCCCCACTCTCCCAGAGTTCGTTATGTCCACATTATAGGGAGAAAGAACATAAATAGAAGACTATCAAGAAGAAAACGGCTAGATCATGGCTCTGCAGGCAGCTCCAGTTGGAGGTCAGGGAAGGTCTTGGTAGGGAGTGAGTGATATTTAAAGTTGAATTTTAAGAACGAGAAGAAGACACTGTCAAAATACAGGGGAAGGGATCTGTGCAGAGGTCCAGACACGGGCATGATTCGGCTGGGTCTATGAAGCAGAGGGAAACCATGGTGCGGATGACCTAGGGGAAGGGATGGTGTCAGCAGTCAGCCAGCGGCTGCAATGGGGTCTTCGTGTTCCAAGAGAAGCTTCTGGATTTTGTTCTAAGCATGGTAGACAGTTGAGGGATGTCAGAGGGAGGGTGACAACCTCATTTAATTTCTAAAACATCACTTGGATTCTTCTTGATGTGGAAGAAATCAAAGTGGGAAATGTTTTGTGGCCCAGCTGAGTGATGATGGAGTCTTGATCAGGGATGAAGACAGGGGCCATGTTGAAAATCACAGCTATTGTAAAGAGCACTGTAGGGAGGGTCCTTGTGGGCACACCACATACCACACACACACACAATCCCACATAGGGATTTATGTGTAGGATGTACCCTCCAAATGATTCTTCTAGGCCAGGGAATGTGTACATTTTACATTTTACAGACCTTCTCACATTGCACTGCATCTTTACATTTGAATATTTTTGTCAATACGGCAGATGAACAATTGGTATCTAGTTAAAATTCAAATCTACATTCATTTATTAAGGTAGAGACAGAGCATCTTTTCACACATTTAAAATCCATTTATAGTCTATATGTTCTTCTGTTAGGTTTCAATTTCTTGATAGAATTTGTTTTATATACAAATACATGATTTTTATTTTTAAGGTGTTTTTCTTCCCTAGGGAGTTGTTATCTAAACAGAAAACAAATGATATTTTGGAAGCACAGCATTACTAGAATATATATTGTGAAATGTTTACTCATTGAAGCAAATTCAAATAGCAGTTACGTGCTGCAGAAAAAAAATATGACTTGAAAGATAGACGCCTTGCTTTCATAATAGTGAATGAATATTCCTTGCCATGGGATCCTGAAGGGTTTTCTAAAGGGTTTTCATTTCTTCAGTTTTATAATAAAACAACTCTAAACATAAATGTTTAAAAATTGACTAGTTTAAACCCACCGTTGCAAACTTTTTGAAAAGATCTAGCAACTTGGTCAATACATTTTGGGAGGGGACAGTGTACATATGGTACACTTCTTAAATTCGGCAAGCCTCGATAAACATTGTTGAACAAGTCATCCATAGGAAAAGCTCCTCCGTTTTTAATGATCGTCGTGTGTGCCTGTGGTGCGTGCCCGTGTTTGTGCATGTGAGCAGGTGTTTACACCTCATGTTGTGGGGCAGAGGTTGAGATTGGGTGTCTTCCTCTGTCATTCTTCACTTTGTTTTTAGAAACAAGGTCTCTCCCTGAATCTGGAGCTCATGAATTAGCTGGACTGGCTGGGTATGCAGGCGAGCCCCTGAATCCTGCTATCCCTGCCTTGGCAGGAAAATTACAGGTGCACCCCACCGAACCTAGCTTTTTCTATGGTCATTAGGGATTGGAACTATAATGTTCATGATGTACTGAGTCAGTTCCTCAGCCTTGGTTTTCTACTTCTTAGAATTCTGTTATGTTTGGGCTGCCCAACATCTGGAAACTACAAATAAGTGGCAGCATGTTGTGTATTTGAGGACACTTAAATTACTGTGGACAGTTAGAGTGGAAAATGAAGCCTTTGTAAAAGAGTCCTGTGGTCTGGATTCTGGAGTGACTTGGTAGAGTCTCTAATTAGCTCAAACTTTGCCAACATGCTCTCCCTCAACTCCAATTTGTTCTACACATAGTAAGCCAGGCTCACATTAACTACAGTGGGTTTAATATGTATAAAACCCCCAAAGCACCTGTGTTAGGTTTGGGGGCTGAGAACCAAGAGAGCTATGTTTCACTTCTATAGTTTGAAGTTTCTTTAAGGCCCTTTTTTTTTTTTTTTTTTTTTTTTTTTTTGGCCTTTTTGAGACAGGGTCTCCCTTTAGTCCCAGCTGGCCTGGAGCTTGCTCTGTAGACCAGGCTGGCCTTGAACTCATAGAGATCCGCCTGCCTTTGCCTCCCTAATGCTGGGATTACAAGCGTGCGCCACCACACCCAGCAAGGAACCTTTTTTACTATGAGGATTGCTTCTGTGTGACTATCAGAACAAACACATGCCTTATGCCTTTGCTACACCATTTGCTGTGATGATGAAGTATATGAAAAATATCTGTCTTTTGTTTGTCATAGGATCTATGAGTGCCTTGAAGCTGATAGTTTTGTCTCTATAGCTTCATGTTTAGTACAGAACCACAATGTAAGGTATGGGACCAGCTATAGGAGAGCTTCTAGCTGCTCTGCCTAGCATAATACTTAGAAATATTAGGAATCAATGACTATCAGTGGTATGAATGACTATCAGTGGTATGAGTGAGGGAATGTTACTGAGGGCAGAAAGATTATGGGATTTACTTCTTTGGAAACTGTAAGATTGATCAAGGGAGAAGTGTGGGAAATGAGGACAATTTAACTGAGGAGGGCACAGAGGGAGGGTGAGACAGGGAGAGAGAGGAGAGAGATAAATAATGCCTACCTCCTGTGACAAACCAGAGGGGATCATACTAGTCCAAAAATCTACCGAAAATTACACATACAACATCTCTATGTGAGTCTGTGTGTACTGCTTAAGGCTACATAACAAGAAACAGTGCCAGAGAGGAGAACGCTCCCTTTGAGTTGTTGGCCAGAGTAGTCCAAGAGATCCTCAGAATTACACAGGCTATTGTCACAGCCCTCGATTACCTCCCAGAGTTTGAAGGTAAGACCCTGTTGCTGAAGACAGAACGTGCTTCATACACAGGGTTTGGAAAAATGGAACTAAAACTAACTTGGAAGACACCTCCCCTGAAGGCTAACTTCCACAGCTTTGGAGAGCACTATACATATTCTTAAGGGAAAACATCAATTGATGGTCTAACCCTAGATTTAAGGCCTAATAACCACAACAATGACAGGCATGACAAACTATTTTGGTACTTTTATCTTAGGGGGGGATCAGCAGCTACCTAATTGGACTTAAAGCCCACTCAATGGAAGGAAACATATGTGTGGTATTTTAACATAGTCAAATACACATGGCTGCAGAAGTCATAGTCCATAGAGAAAACCCCAAGTCTGTCACATCCCTAGAAAAAATTAATTCTTACTATGTGAAAAATGTGGATCCTCATATTTACAGTCATGTATCCCAGTCATTGCTCATCAAAGAAGCTTCTTTTGCAACAGACAAAGGTTATCACAGAGTTCCACAACTGGTCATACACAGAGATTGTCTGTGAATTACCCAAGCCCTAAGTGACACATCTGCAATGCAACCTCTACACCTAAGGCTCACAACATACAGTGGAACAAGGGATAGAATACTAATCCATCTCTCAACTCAACTCTCACCCACAAAGATCCCTCGTGCAACAGAGAACCATGAACACCAAAGGATACAAATGCCCAAAGTGTACAGAATGAGTCTATAGAGTGTAAGTCCTTGGAAAGGACTCCTATGGTAACCTCTCCCTGCCCAGGACTCAGGGACCATTGTGGAAGAGTGGATGGAAAGATTGTAAGAGCCAGGGAGGAGGTGCATGGCCATATGGAAATAGAGTCCTACAAGCTCCTGGGACCCTGCTCATATGAACCTGCATCAGTAATATCAGCATCCACAAGACCTATGTGAACTCAAGCAGACAAAAACCCAGCACAGAACTGTGGCAATAGACAATAGGCCCCAATCTTAGCTGAACAACTATTGGCAGCTGATTACTGCTGGGTGAGGAAGAGCTGTTCCTCCTAAAGGGAAGGACTCTGGGTAGGCTGACTAGACTTCAGTGGTTGGATTTGCACTGAGGGATGACTGGGGACACAGACTTGATTCAATGGGTCTTAGCCTGACACAAATGACAGACTGCATGGCGTTGGGGGGGCTATGGGAGGGTGCCAGTGGGGGAGGGTTATAAACATGATTAAAATGTTCTGTATGAAATATGCAAAAATTCAATAAAAATTTACAAACATTGTGGGCTGGAGAGATGGTCAGAGGTTGCGCGTACACAGTGCCCTTGCAGGAGAACCTGAGTTCTGTTTCTAGAACCTACATCAGGCAGCTCACAACGGCTGGCAACTCCAGCTCTGGGATCCAACACCCTCTGCTGGCCTCCTCCAAGCTCCGTGGGCACCTGCATTCACATGTACATACCAACAGGCACACAGACATAGTCAAAAATAAATAAAAACTATGATAGGTCTCAGTGCTTGCGGAGGAAAAAAGGAGCAGAAAGGGCGGGAATTTGCCTTAGACCAGAGTCCTGTGATTTCTAGGATAGACATGGCCCTCTGGAGAACAAATGTTGGTTTTAAGGATAGGAGGAGGCTTGTAAATTCTTCAAGGATGGGTCATAGATTTCTTCCAAGAATTATTATAGCACTCAATTTTGCCAAGGCTGAAGGTTTTCACTAAATCTCCATTGATTTACAGTTTAGCTTTTATCATTTAACTTGGGGAAGTGCTAATAACCATGCTAATAACCATGAGGCCAAGGTGAGTTGAAATAGACTTATTTTCCAGTCATTGCCTAGGTTCTCATGGGTGCTGGTTATGTGCTCTATCCTGAGCTAAAATCCCCCAGTAGTTTAAAAAAGGACTTCTGCTAGTGGTTTAAATAGACCTGACTTTCAGCTAGGTGTGGTGGCGCATGGCTTTAAACCCAGCACTTGGGAGACAGAGGCAGATGGATCTTTGTGAGTTCAAGGCCAACCTGGTCTACAGAGTGAGTTCCAGGACAGCTGGGACTAAAGGGAGACCCTGTCTCAAAAAGACAAAAAACAAAACAAAATAAAAACCCCAGGACTGACTTTCAAAGTCTTATTTTTATTTTAATTAGAATATATTTTACCAGTGCAGGGGGATCAAGACAGGACACATGCTTAATGGACTTCATTTGGGGGACCATGGGAGGGAAAGACCCCAGTGTGGAGCACAAGGGCAAGATTGATGGTTGTTGGGCTTGCCAAGGAGGAACCTAGGAGCACTTCCTTAAGGAAAGCATGACATCTTTTAGCAAAAAAAAAAAAAGAAAGAAAAGAAAAGAAAAAAGAAAATCCTCCAATTCAGGTGATATGGGTATGTATGTATGTATGTATGTATGTATGTATGTATATATTTATATATATATATATAACTATGTATATATATATGTATGTATATATATTGAAGCAATACAAGTTAGCGAGAACAACAACCAAAGAACTGGAAGAAAAACCAAAGAATAAAAAACCTCTGGATAGACTCAGAAAAAGATGCAAGACATGTATGGTAGAGTGCAGGGACTCAGGTGGGGTGGGGGGCATGGAAAGGGAAGTGACTCTAAATTTGATTGAAAAATGATGTATGATTTATGGGAAAAGTTTAATAACAATAAAAAAGTATATTTTAAAAATATTTTATTATTTTTTATGAGTGTATTGCCTGCATGTGTTAAGTGTACCTGTGTTGTGCAGTGCCTATGGAGGTCAGGGGAGGGTGTTGGATCCCCTGGAATTGGAGTCATTCATGGTTGCTACCCACCATGTAGGTGCTGGGAATTGAACTTGGGTCCTCTGTGAGAACAGCTAGTGCTCTTAACCACCAAGCCATCTCTCCAGCCCCTTAACTAGAATATTTGTACTCAGGGATAGAAAGATGGTTCAGTGGTTAAGAACATTCACTATTCTTGCAGAGGACCAGAGTTCGGTTCTCAGCACCCATGTGACAACCCCAAATAAACACCCTCTTCTAGTCTTAGCTGCCACTGGGCACACACATGCATGTAGGCAAGCATTCATATACATAAAATAAAAATAACTAAATCTTCAAAAAAAAAATAAGACTATTTGGCAGGGTGTGGTGTTGCATGCCTTTGACTCTAGCACTCAGGAGGCAAAAGCAGTTGGTTGTCTATGAGATTGGGACCAACCTGGTCCACATAGTAAATCCCAGGCCACTGTTCCCCCCATAGAATATTTGTACTTATATGTTCCCCCAGTTTAGCTATGCTTTTACAGTATCAATGATTTCATTTTGAACACATTGCAACTTAAATACAGTTTCATTTTTGAAAGTGAAAAAAGTCTTTGGGAAGGAAAGCAGAAATCTCCTTCAAGTACAAGTCTTATTTTTTTTTCTGTTTTATTTTTTTATATATTTTTTATTTATTTTTGTATGTGTATGAATGTACTGTCTGCATGCAGGTCTGCACACCCCTGTTGTGCAATGCACAATTGCTGCGGAGGTCAGAAGAGGGTGTCAGATTCCTCTGGAACTGGAGTCAAGGACGGCTCTCAGCTGCCATGTAGGTGCTCAGGATCGAACCCGGGTCCTCTGCTAGAGGAGTCAGCGCTCTTAACTGCTAGGCCATCTCTCCAGCCCTTTGTTTTGCTTTATAAATGGCTGTGCATTTCTCACAGGATTTTTCAGAGACATCTTGGAGCTACATGTCTGTGCTTGGTGCATATCTGCCTTTCCCTCTGGCATAATGGCTTGTTGGTCACGTCTTCCCGGGGGAGTTAGAAATGGCAGCTTTGCAGAGCGAGGTGGCGCACACCTTTAATCTCAGCACTTGGGAGGCAGAGGCTGGTGGATCTCTGTGAGTTCAAGGACAGAATAGTCTACCTGGTGAATTCCAGGACAGCTGGGGCTACAGAGAGACCCTGTCTCAAAAAAAAAAAAAAAAAAAAAAAAAAAAAAAAAAAAAAAAAAAAAAAAAAAAAGAAAAGAAAAAAGAAATGACAGTTTTATTTTCTTCATTTATATAGTATTTATTTATTTGTTTGTTTGTTTATTTTTGAAGCAGGGTTTCTCTCATAGCCCTGGCTGGTCTGGAACTCACTGTGTAGACCAGGCTGGTCTCAAACTCACAGAGAGCTGATACCTTTGCCTCCTGATTACTGAAATTAAAGGCATTTACTGTCACGCTTGGGTTCTTAACTCAAGTAAGATTAGTAAAATCTCTCAATGAATTAAGTAACAAGACATTGACTAAATGTTTGAAGAAAAGACCTTGACAAAGATCAGGAGAGTGAGGGGTGATTTTTACTGCAGACAACATGGCAACAAGAAGGGAAAAGCGATGGTTAAACAGTTTAGATTCGCACAGATGACAGAAATGACAGATCCAAATTACCGGGAAAGGGTTCAGGGTTCAGGGCTCCTGACAGCGTCTTCTAATGCAGATCACAGATAATCAGTGCTGGAGAGCGAGCCACCTCCTTCCTTCATTCAAAAGAACTATTAACCACCACTTACAGCATTAAACTGAGTATATAAAGGCCAATCAGAGCTGGGTGTGGTGGAGCACAACTTTGATTCCAGCACTGGGGAGGCAGAGGCAAGTGGATCTCTGTGAGTTCAAGTCCAGCCTGGTCTACAGAGCAAGCTCCAGGCCAACTAGGACTAAAGGGAGAGCTGGTCTCAAAAATACCAAAAATAAAATAAAATAAAATAAAATAAAATAAGATAAAATAAAATAAAATAAAGGCCCATCAGAATGATTCTTGTCCAAAGCTGTTGCTAAAAGAAGGGTAAATGATGCTCAAGAGAAGAAATGAAGAAAATTCCAGGAGAAAGTAGCTTTAAGCTGAATCACAGAGATTTTCTTAGGTAGTGATGGAAGAAAACATACCATTATTAGTAAAAGTAGCATTGCTTCCACAAATAGTAACTTATGGAGTTCCTACCATCTACCAATCCTTCAGCTAGGCTCTATCTTATTAATTTTATTGATTCCTTTTTTTTAAATGAATGATTAAACTTAAGTCAAGAAATTATCAAAGTTTATGGACATGTGAGAACATGTGTTTGGAGAAAGGGATGGACTTTTATCTGTGCTGTCCTTGAAAGCAGCTCTTTACTCCTGTCTCTAAGTTCCCTTCTGCCCAGCAGTCAGGGCCTCTGCACATCTCTCCCAGTAGTGGAATCACCTGATCCTTTTGGAAGCAGTTGCAATCATCACTGAAACTGTGAGGAATCCTTTTACTTCTTTTGGTTTACCCCTTGCCACATCACCTCATCCTGATTTGGTGTATGATGGACGTTTTTGCATTTATTTGACTTTATACAATGTTTCACTACAAGCCTTCAGAAGTTATCCACTCAGGACACAGTCCTCCACTGGCTATTTCACAGTGTGCCCCTGTGCACAGTGGCGGGTCTACTACATGGCTCTCTACGAGAGCCACCTTGACCTATCTATTGTCTTCCTGTCTCTAAAGAACAGGGAGCTGTGCACACAGTGCAGCTGGGCCAGGAGATCAAAGCTGTGTCAGCTTGTTCCACACAAAGAAGGTGCAGATGCACTTTGTGATCCCTTGAGATGAGCTCAAGGTGATGGTCACTGCTGTGGGAATGGCATAGAGCTGCATTTTGAGAAAGTTCTGTGTTCTCTATTGCTGGGACATGGTGGTGAATTGAAGTTGTGTGGATCAGAAAAGAGAAACACGGACAGCTTATGATGAATTCATGTTCTCGTTCTTGGCATGGTTTTTACTGGTAAAAGTAGATATCCACTGAATATTAAGTACTATTGTTTGCAGATGCATTCATGAAGATGTATGAATACTTGGCAGTTCTGCCTTAGAAGAAAGGCTGAGACCCAATGTTGGAAATATATACAAGACCCTCTCCTTGGCAGAAGGGACTTTTAAACTGGTTATGACTGGATCTGTGGGGTGTGTGTGTGTGTGTGTGTGTGTGTATTCACATTCATATGTATTAAGTTTACTTATACCATGATGCAGAAGACAATTAGTGAGTCTTTTTTTTTTTTTTAAGAGAGTGGTCATGTAAAATGGGAACCTTGCATTTTCCATCCACAATAGGAAAAAAGAATGCTCTACCTCCTACCTTCCACAGCAAAGGTAAAGAGAGTTTCTGGGCCAGATGCTCTCAGGCTTCCTGGAAGCTTGGCACGCACCAAGGGAGATCTGGAGGCAAGTGGCGAGGTAGCATGCGCTGGCCGCAGTGGCAGTGTAAGAGGACAGCTGGGGCAGAAGAGGCCTTCACTTTTGCATTGAGGACATTATGGTACATGGGAGGTTCCCGTGGGTGAAGCTTGTGTTCTGGAAGCTTGAAAGCCCCCTGTTCTTTAGAGACAGGAAGACAATAGCTAGGTCAAGGTGGCTCTCATAGAAGCCATGTAGTAGACCGGCCACTGTGCAGCTGTGTATCTTTAGAAAGAAGCTCATGACAGAACCCATGAAGGATCATAAAGGAGAGGGTGCTCTTACAGAATTCGTCTCCTGAAGAAAGATAATCTCAAATCCTTGTGGAACCAGATAATTCAGGATGGTGTTTTCCACCCAGGAAAGGTCAGCCTTGATCCCACTCACCTCTGCACAGGTGTTGCAGGAAGGAGTTGGCAGTCCTGGCCCGAGTCTGCCTGTCAGGAAAGACCTGCTTCAAAGCTGGGCTTCGAGTACTTTTAATCTGCATTTCTCTAACTACTAAGGATGTCGGACACTTTTAAAGGTATTTCTTAGCCGTTTTTATTTCTTCTTTTGAGAATTCTATTTTTAGAGCTGTAGCCCATTTTTTAATTAGGTCATTTGTTTTCTGATTCTTGTTTTTCGAGATCCTCGTATATTAACCCTCAGTTGGACACATAGCTGGCAAAGTTTCTCTCCCACTCTGCAGGCTTCCTCTTCACTCAGTTGATTGGTTCTTTTGCTGTGTAGAAACTTTTTTGTTTAATGAGGTCTCAGTTGTCAAAGTGTTGGCCTCAATTCCTAAGCAGATAGAATCTGATTTACCAAGTTCTTACCTTCACATAATATAGGATACTGCCTCTATTTTCTTCTAACAGTTTCAACATTTCAGGTTTCACATGGAGGGCTTTGATCTGTTTAGAGTTTACTTTTGTACAGGATGGTAGAAATGAGTTTAATATTATTCTTCAACACACAGAAATCCAGTTTCCTTAGCAGCGTTAGTAGAAGATGCTGTCTTTGCTCCAGTGTGTATTTTTGGCATAGTCGTCAAGTGTCATGTGGCTACAATTATTGTCACTCATGTTCAAGTCCTCTGTTTTATTCCATTCACCTACATCTCTGCCCCTTTGCCTGTACCCGTTGTTTTTGTTACTATTCTTCTGTAATGAAAGCTGGTATGGTGATATACCTCCAGCATTGTTCTTTTTATTCAAGACTGCTGTGACTATCTGGGGTCTTTTGTGCTTTTATAGAACTTTTAGAATTGTTTTATATTTCTGTGAAGAATGTCATGGGGATTTTGATTGGGATTGTGTTGACTCTGTAGATTGCTTTCGGTAGGATGACAATTTTTCAAATATTTGTTCTACGAATCCATGTGCATGAGAGGTATTTCCGTCTTCTAGTACTTTCCTCAGTATCTTTCTTTAAAGTTTTAAAGTTTTCATGGTAGAGATTCTTTCATCTTACTCCACTCAGAATGGCTGAGATTAAGAAAATAATTGACAACAAGTGCTGGTGAGGATGTAGGGAAAGGAAAGCCCTCATTCACTGCTTGTGGGATTGCATTGCAAACTGGGTGTAGTCACTAGGGAAATGCATGAGAAGAATTCTCCAAAAACCAAAAATAGATCTACCATATAAAATCTATGCAACCCTTTGGCATATGCACAAAAGACTTGATATCGGATACACTTGCTCAGTTTCAATAAAGGTAGGAAAGGAAAACAAACTAAATCTCCCTCAGTGGATGGATAGATAAAGAAAATGTGGTATATTTATACAAAGGAGTTCTATCAGGTGTAAAAAAAAGAAGTCATGAAATTTTCAGGTAAATGGATGGAATTAAAAGTGTCATACTGAGAGAAGTAACCCAAACTCAGAAAAACATGTAACATATGTTCTCTCTCATTTGTGGATCCTAGTTCCAAGTCTTTAGATGTGAGTAAATATCCTGGGGAACTTCAGGAGTAAGGAAAATAGAAAGGAATCATTGGGAAAAGGGGAAGAAAGAGCTCAAGAGAGGGGGATAGCAGGACACAGATATTACCAAGGCGGAAACAGAGAAAATGGGGGCGGGGGTACTATAACTGAGGAGGGAGGAGGAAGGGCTAGAGAGAGAGAGAGAGAGAGAGAGAGAGAGAGAGAGATTAAATAATACTTAGGTAATGAGAAAAACCATAGGGGAATGTATTATTTTATAATCTACTGAAAATATGCATATAATATAAATCTGAGTGCATGTGTATAGGTGAAGGCTATATGACAAAAATTACAGTGCCAGTCAAGTGAAACATCTCTGCAAGTTGTTGGTCAGAGTAGTCCAAGACACTCCCCAAATCATATAGGCTATTGCTACAACCCTCGTCCCCCCCCCACCAGGAGTTGAAGGTAAGATCCTATTGATGAAGCACTATGCACTTTGTACAAAGAACTTGGAGCAATTGAGCTGGAATTGACCTGGAATCTTTTCACTCAAAGACTAGCTCTAATGATATCAGAAGATACTATGCAAGCTGCCAAGGGAGAAAAATCAATCAATGATCCTACCCAGCCTATGAACCACAATAAAGACAGACCCAGTAAATAATCTGTATAGGTGCAGTAGTTGTACTGTAAACATAGCCAAGTACATGTGGTTGGGCAGGTTACAGACCCTAGAGAAAGAACCTATTACTGTCACTTTCCTAGACCAATGTAATTTCTTATTATATTCTAAATATGTAACATACTCACAGAGAATTATAGTTCTTACCAGTCCTCAAAGAAGCACCTTTTTGCCATAGATGGAGACAATTACAAAGCTTCACTACTGGTCAAAATGCAGAGAATAAGTGAGGGTTGGTGCCCAACTCTAACTGGTACAAGTGCGGTGAAACCTCTATACCCAAGGCTCAGGCAATATCACAGAACAGGGAGCTGAAAGGTTGTTAGGAGCCAGAGAGCAGAGCGCTTTCTGCTGGTTAATGCATTCTGCCATGATAGGGAAGCCATACTCATGAAATCTCCAGACCACGGTAGTTGAATCCGCATAAATGCCAATGTAGATGGGAATTTTCATGGGGTCCCACTTCAAGAGGAAGAGCTACAGGCTATCAGTAGATGCTGAAAAAGAATCAGTTTTCTCCAGTGACTAGTTCCCTGAAAGTTTATCTAATCCCAAGTGGTCCCTAAATGCATGCATGTACATATAAGCACCACTAAATGGACTCAGTGCATTCTATATATGTAATGTATACATATGTGTATATATTTGTAAATGTGTGTATGTATATGAAACAACAGTAAAGAAGAGGACAAGAAATTGAGAGGGAGCTGGGGGTCATGGAAGGACTAAAGGGGTAAGAATGTTGCAAATATATAGTAATGTATGAAATTCTCAAAAAAGGAATGAAAGCAAAATCTTTTACAAAAGGAAATAAAAAACAAAGTATCAGTGGTTTGCTTTACTACTCTCTGTCACTTTGCTAAAAAACATAGAAATTCTATTAATTTGGGGGGCTGGAGAGATGGTTCAGCATTTAAGAGCACTGGCTGTTTCTGCAGAAGACCTGGGTTCAAATTCCAGTGCCCACATGGCAGCTAACAACTATCCATAATTCCAGTTCCAGGGGATCTGACACCCTCTTCTGTTCTCTGAGCGCACTGCATGACATGGTGCACTTACTTGCAAGCATCAAACTTATATACATAAAATTAAAAAAAAGAAGTTCTATTAATGCTTTATGCTTTTGCTTTCAATTTGCAAATATTTGAAAAAGTAGGCTAACTCAGCGGCAGCTCCTGAGCTGATCCGACTCTTCAGGCACCTCGCTCTGCTCCTTCTACAACCATGTCTGACAAACCTGGTATGGCTAAGACCAAGAAATTCGATAAGTTGAAACCGAAGAAGACAGAAATGCAAGAGAAAAATCCTCTGCCTTCCAAAGAAACCATTGAAGAGGAGAAGCAAGCAGGAGAACAGTAATGAGGATACGCACTGTACATTCCACAAGCATCGCCTTCTTATTTTCCTTTCAGCTGTTTAACTTTGTAAGGTGCAAAGAGGTTGGATCTAGTTTAAATGACTGTGCTGCCCCTTTCACAGCAAAGAACAGAAAACTACTGACAACAATGATGGCCGCCTGCCTGTCCCATCTGCTGGTCTGGGTGACAGGGAAGGAAAGAACTTGCATGTTGGTGAAGGGAAAAGCTGGGTGGGAGGTGGTGAAATTTAGAGGAAAATTTAAGATGGTCCAAGGTATCCTGGAGGTTGTAAAATGCAGTTTAATCAGAGTGCCATTTTTTTTTGTTCAAATGATTTTAATTATTGGATTGCACAATTTTAAAATATGCAAATAAAGTTTTAAAACCTGAAGAAAAAAAAAAAAAAGAAAAAGTAGGCTACTATACTATGTTATGGATACTTTAAGAATGTTTATGTGTCAGTGTGATGGCATGTTCATTTATGCAGGCTCAGATGTCTTTTAACTTCCTTATATATTTTCATTGTATGAACATTCTATGCAGAAATAGCCTCCTAATGAATGTATTCATTCACATAAACAAAACAATGATTCATATATCAAAAAAGCTGGGCTTCAGCTGGTGTCTGAGGACCTAAATTTCAGGATGATTTCTTATCTTACCTGAAATGAGTATTCCTGAATCAAGTTGTATAAACAAGTGGTTTAGGCTTAACCTCTGCCTTTCTTCTCAGAGTCTGACATTTAAAAAAAAAATGCATTGTAAATTATGCTTAATTGACTAGCTCTTGATGAAAACCATTGTCCTGAATCTTAAATGGATTGCTATGGTAGACTGCATTGCCCTGGATGTCAGAATTTGATGCTGGAGGAGATTAGAGCATTCTGTGTGATTTCCTGAGGACAAGGTTCTCAGAGGCTTGGCCTATTGACTTTGTCCCAGGGAGTTTCCACTTTGATTGATTCCACTTTATATCTTATTAATCAGTTGTAACTGTAAACTATTTTGATCCATAGAACTATGGTTCTCCATCAGGTCAAGGAACCTTGGAAGACCTTGGAATTTCCTGATACAGTAGGAGCAAGGAAACCTCATATGCATGTATAGAATAAATGAATGAACACTCTGAAATTACTGGTGGTTTGGTAGGAATTGTCTGAGGTATATCCCATGTGGTGAGATGAGACATCCAACAGAAGGAGTTTGAAGACTCAGTCACTGGAAAAACTCAGGTTGTTTTCTCTTGGCCTATAAAGCAAAGCTCATTCAATAAACTGCATGTGGATGGATGTATTTCTGACAAAGTTGCTTCTAGACTCCCAAGGAATATTTGCAGCTGGGGAAGCAGACCTGTGCAGATGTCCTGTGTGTGGACATCTCCTGAAAACCCATAGGGTCCACTATTATTCTACCAGAAGTACAGAGACTTTTTCAGAGTAACTGATTGCATGGCCCATTTTATTTCCTTGGAGACTTGCACTCTATTTGAAATATGACTACAGATACATAGGAAACCATTTGGAAGGAACAGCACGGGGGGTTTATGTCAGAAACCTAGAGAAAAGAGATGCCACTAGAGCCTGGCTTAGGTAGCAAAGTGTCATCTTTAGCCATTTCATCTTCTTCCAGGGCCATTGCTTTATCTTTCAAAACAAAAGAAAGTGCCACCTTTTCCTTTCCTGCTGTTCTTTCTTTCTTTCTTTCTTTCTTTCTTTCTTTCTTTCTTTCTTTCTTTCTTTCTTTCTTTCTTTTTCCTTCCTTCCTTCCTTCCTTCCTTCCTTCCTTCCTTCCTTCCTTCCTTCCGTCCTTCGTTTCTTTCTTTCTGACTTTCTTTTTTTTCTTTACTTGTCCTTCTTTTTTGTTTTGTTTTTGGTTTGGTCTTTTTGAGACAGGGTCTCCCTGTAGCCCCAGCTGTCCTGGAACTCACTCTGTAGACCAGGCTGGCCTTGAACTCACAAAGATCCGCCTGCCTCTGCCTCATGAGCGCTAGGATTAAAGGCGTGCGCCACCACGCCCGGCTTTTCTAGTGACCCTTGGATCATCCTGTTTCCTGGGACCCAGGTGCACAACAGTGGACATTGTGAGCAATGGGCCTAGGGACGGGGCCATTGCCTGGCAGAACCTTCTTCCAAGCACCGTTGGACCAGAGTTAAAAGGAGAGTTCTTTCCTTTCTGTTCATATGTCGTGGGTCTGCTGTAGCACGGAGAAGGGGATCTGGGCACAGAGAAGCCCATGTGTTTGGGGGTTCTAAGTGAGACCAACAGAGTGAGAACCTTAGTGGGTCCCTTTGTCATGCAAGAACAGTGCTACCCCACCCTCCTCTCCCTTCTTCTCCCAGATCTTCCTGCTTTCCCATTTGTCTTGCTTTGGACCTATTCTTCATGAAGTACTCAGAACAGTCCTGTTTTCTTTTCATTCACATATATTAATTGTTCGCAGTACTGAGCTACATGAGGAGATTCCCATACAAGTAATGTACTTGATTTCCCCACGCCCCCTTCCGTTTTTGCTGCCCTTCCCCCTCCCGTTAGTCCCCTTTGTCCCTCATACAATTTTGCTTCGACTTTTACATCTTCTTTTCTTTTTTTTTTTTTTTTCTTTTGGTCTTTTTGAGACAGGGTCTCCCTGTAGCCCCAGCTGTCCTGGAACTCACTCTGTAGACCAGGCTAGCCTTGAACTCACAAAGATCCGCCTGTCCCTGCCTCCCAAGTGCTAGGATTAAAGGCGTGTGCCACCACGCCCAGCACATATTATTTTCATATATAATTCAGTGTATCTATATAAAAACCTACAAATGAGAGAAAACAGTCAACATTTCTTCCTGAGAATGTATTACTTAATTTAATATAATTATCTCCAGTAGCATCCATTTTACTCCAAATGACAAAACTTTGTCTTCCTTTTTGATTGAAAAATTCATGTGTACACAAAACAAATTTTCATGTTTTTTGTTTTTTTTCCAGGCAGGGAGTCCCTGAAGCCCCTGGTGGCCTGGAACTTGCTATGAAGACCTGGATGACCTTGGACTCACAGAGCTCTGCTGCCTCTGCCTCCAGAATGCTGGGATTAAAGGCGTATGCCATGACCTGGTCAAACCACATTTTCTTTATCCTTGTCTCACTACTGATGGAAACCTAGATGGATTCCTTAACTTAGCTAATTTGAGTAAATATTGATACGTAGGTATCTCTGTGATATGTTGACTATGAAGCTCTCAAGTAAATACTCAGGAGGGGCATAGCTATGTCATAAGGTAGATTTACTTTTCTTTTTCTTTCTTTTTTTTTTTTTAGGAATCTTCTTAGTGATTTCCAAAGGGGCTGGACTAGTTTACATTTCTGCCAGCAATAAGCAAAGTTTCCCTTTCTTCTGGATTCTCACCAATACTTATTTTTTTTTTTAAGCTAGAGCCATCTTTATTAAATATTCCTTAATGTCTACTTCTACAGATGAAAACTTTCCCTGTTTTTTCAGTTCTTTTACTTTTAATTAAAAATTTTTTATTATATATATTTTTGTACAAGGTTATGTTACTAATCAGATCTAGACCCGTGTCCCCCACCCTACCCCCCACCCTACCAGAGCTCATGCACTTTTAAAGTTTTATGAGCCTGGCCTTCTTCCCGTCCCTCTCAGTCCTGCACCAACCAGCCCCTTTCATAGCCTCCGACTCCTTCTTGAACTCTTCTCCTCATCTTTGATTATTATGGTTACATACACATCTATTTATAAATATACACACACACATACATAATAGTATTCTGACTGGGGTGAAATAGAATCTCAATGTAGTTTCAATTTTCATTTTTCCGATGACAAGTGAGGTTGAATAGTGTTCCCATATGCTTATTGGCCATTTGTACACTCAGTGACTGGTGACAGTCATTCTACTCCCTACGTTCCCTGCTCATTATTCTGGAATATGCTTTTAAGCTGCAGAATGGCCTGTGTGGATGGTAGGGGTGCCCTGCCAACTGCCTGTGTGCCGCCGCTCCTGGCCAACTGCGCTCCAGCTGTGCTGAGTTCTCTTTCTCCCTCCACCTTCCTGTTTAGAGACTCCGTCCTGCTGGGCTTTCTTTCTCACATGCTTTCCCTTTGTACACCCTGATGGTTTGCCCCATCCCTTAATTTAAACTTCTGATAGATAGACAGACCTTCTCTAACAGTTCCCCTGCCATTGACACTCCCTTACTTGCTTTGTATGTTCTTAAGGGCATTGGTGATGCTTACATTATACACACACACACACACACACACACACACACGCACGCGCATATATATATATATATATATATAGCTTATGGTTATATTGTATTAGCTATTTATATCTCAGACTGTTAATTGCATGCCGGACCAGGGCTAGGACTGTCTTGCTCATTACTCAATCTCTGCTGCCTAGACAAATACCTTGCAAATTTAACAAATACCCAATAAGTATTTGTTAAATCAATGACAAAATAGTTTTGAGCATATTACATTAACATTTTGTTACTTACAAATCAATAATTTAACATTTCAAGTAAAATAGTAATTTGATAAATATACAGTTTTAGCTATATATTAATTAAATATTAAATATTGTACTACATGTTGCTCTTGACAGTTATGGCAGAATGCATGATCTTGGATGGGGTGGGGTGGGATGGGGGGAAGGGAAAGGGAAATATGCCTGAACTGAATTGGAAAATGATGTATGAAATACATAAAGCATCAATAAAAAAAAGAAATAGAAGGCAAATGTGTATGTGTATGTGTGTGTGTGTGTTTTGTGTGTTTACGTGTTTACTTGCTGAACGTTAAATTCTTATTTAACATTCAGATTATAGATACCAAGCACACACTAGTTTACACCTCACTCCAAGATCAGATTTGATATCACAGAACTGTGATTTGGGGAGCCTTGATTTTCTTTTTAATAAAATGTTGATTATAAAGCCTACCTCATGGGCTATTGTGAGAATTCAATTAAATTGGGGAACTTGCATAACATGCAAGGCTCAGTACATACAGACAATAAAGGCTGCTCTTGTGTGGTCACCTTCCCTAGTTCTTCTACCAAACATCCTCAGATTGTTTTATTTTACAAGACAAAACATCTCCACACAAGCAAGATTATTTCACTTAAGATATTAAATATTAAGAGTATGCAATTATTTATCATGGATTTGATATTAACCTGTGCATTGATATAGAACTAAACAAAACACAATTATCACCTATTGGGGCCAGAATGTCTAGTTCCCAGAAAAAGATCGCTTCAGGACATGAAGGAGTGAGTGACACAGATTCCCCAATCGGAAAGAGTTATGCTGATGGCATCGAGATGCTTTAAACCCAGTTCTCAACATGCAAAAGAAAGGTGGAGGGATGAGACCTTTCACTTAACTTTTAACTAAAATATATCAGATACTATGTGGTGTATATGAAACAGAAAATAGTGTGTGTGTGTGTGTGTGTGTGTGTGTGTGTACGTGCGCGTGCGCGCATGTGTGTTTCCTTGGTATTAGAAGCTCACATCCCTTTCAGGAAGACTGCATGTGCTGTTAATGATGTGATGGAAGTGAGTTAGTGAGTTATCCTGGAAAATAACAGCTACAGGTAGATTTGTGTTGGATCCTTGAAGGGAGAGTAGGATTTAGACAGAGTCCTGGGGGATTCTGGTTTCCATCTGTTCGCACAAAGGCTTGACAGCTGGGGAAGCGTTAGGCAGCTTCGTGGGGCAGGAGTACAAAGGTCAGTTGGAAGAGCAATGGAATGGAATGGCAAGTGGTGGAGGCCCCTGAATACCAGACTGCAGCTCTCAGTGAAAGATCTGGGAAGCATTAAGGAGGAAGTGAGATGAGACACATCCGTGTAACCGGGGGATAGAGTCTCTCCTTGGATCTTGGTTGCACCCTTGCCATCACTTGAGCATGCTCTGCTAAAATAAAACGTCATCACTGTAGAAATCCAGTGAAAGAGAGAAAAACTCTGTGTGGCAAAGCATGAACAGATTAAAAAAAAATCTTTAGATGCTGATTTAGAAAAAGTAAAACCATATGCAAGGTTTAAGATGTGAAGAAAATAGAGAGGGGGAGAGAGAGAGAGAGAGAGAGAGAGAGAGAGAGAGAGAGAGAGAGAGAATTACCCAACATATTACACTGGGAAGAGACTGGATTTGAGGACAAGGAACAAAATAGAACAATTCACTCAGTAAAGAGAAGAAGAAAAGTATTGGTGATAACTAAGAACTAGATGTTATGGTAAGTAATGTCACTTGGAGTCTTGCATTGACAAATGAGGAATTAAAGTTTTGTTCGTCTATAGTCACACTCAATACTTTTTGTAGTCTACAATTGTTTTGTGGAACAATGGCAGAGTTGAATAATTTCTATGGAGATCTAGTGGTTCACAAAGTCTAAAATTTTTCCTACTATTTTGCTCTTTGCACAAAATGTTTGCTTACTATTTGTTTTAAATCGCTATTTCACACATTTTCCTCAACTCTAACATCTGTTCTGTTTCCTTTTACTAAGAAGATAGGAACGTTTAGCAAAGAACTCCCCCAGCATTCCGAGCCCCACACTTACAGAATCTCCTGTGTCATTGGAGTACACTGCCTTTCCTTTGGTTCTTATGGATGGACTGCCCATGCTCACGCCTAAGGTCAAGCCTTCCGCTGTACACCCAGTCCCATTTCTTCTCAGCTACTCAAGGATATTTTTTTCCGGCAATTTTGCCATGTCCCGCATCATTAACTTTTCCCTCTTTATCAGCTCTCTCCTATCAGTATGGAAACAAGCTGTTACCTCCCTCACCTTAAAAAAGGACATTTCTTGAATAGGTATCGCCTACCAATCTCATTTCCCTTCTCTTTACATAAATAATTCACAGAAGTTGTCTTTATTCAAAGCACCCAGTCTCTTTGCTTCTCTTTCACTGCAGCCCTTTCTAATTAGGCATTTAACTTCCTCATTCCATGGAAACAGCTGTCGTTACATTAGCTTTCTGGCTGTTAAATCCAGTGCCATCGACGGGGGTCAGGGCATGGCAGTGCCATCGCTGGGGGTCACGTCATGGAATCCAAAGCTCTGGATACAGGAGAACACTTCTTTTGCTCTTCTCCAGATCTTTTTTTTTTTTTCTATCTGATGGGTGTTCTCTGCTTTTATAAATTAAAGTTTTTGTTACAGTTTTATTCGTTTATTTTTGTGTGGGTATGTGTAAGCATGAGCACCTGCCGCGGTGTGTGTTGGTGGTCAGAGGACAACCTCCAGGAGTCAGTTCTCTCCACATGTGGATCCCAGGGATCAAACTCAGGTCCTCATGCTTGGCAGCAAGCTCTTTCACAGGCCGAGCCATCTTGCTGCCCTTAAGT
Organism: Rhizomys pruinosus; assembly: GCA_009823505.1. NCBI lineage: Eukaryota > Metazoa > Chordata > Mammalia > Rodentia > Spalacidae > Rhizomys > Rhizomys pruinosus. Next base: position 949,514 of record VZQC01003076.1, read on the forward strand.
ATCCATCCGCTGTGGTCTTCAACGATCGTCCACCCACATGGCTTAAACAAGTATCAGTCCAGCTATACTGGGCTATCAACTGGGCGTCCCCAACTTGGCATACCCTCAGGCACACTGCTGGGCTATCTACTGGGAGTCTCCAACTTGGCATACCCTCAGGCACACTGCTGGGCTATCTACTGGGCGTCTCCAACTTGGCATACCCTCAGACACACTGCTGGGCTATCTACTGGGCGTCTCCAACTTGGCATACCCTCAGGCACACTGCTGGGCTATTTACTGGGCGTCTCCAACTTGGCATACCCTCAGACACACTGCTGGTTTTCCTTTAAATGCTCCCTTTCCCACCGCAGTCACTTTCTGCCCTTGTACTTGCTCTGGACCAAAACTATAAGGTCAGGGCTGGAGAGATAGCTTAGCAGTTAAGAGCACTGGCTGCATTTGTAAAGGATGCAGGTTCGATTCCCAGCACCCACATGGCAGCTAACAACCATCTGTAGCTCCAGTTTTAGGGGATCTGACGCTGTCTTTTGATCTCTGAGGGCACTGTATGACACGGGTGCACAGACCTGCATGCAAGCCATTCACTCATACATAAAATGAAAATAATAAATAAAATTTAAAAAAGAAATGTCAAGTCATCCTGTTCTCTCTTTTCTTTCTCTTATATAATCCCTGGTAAAACAAATTATTTCTGCCTCTTAGGATAAGGGCTATCCCTTTAGACATTTTTGTGGTTATTCAAAAATATATAAAAATGCATCATGTTTGCATGCTTCTGTTTTCTGTCACTATGAAAACATGGTAAGCTCTTTTCATTTTAATAAATATAGACTTTCATTAACAGCTTTGAATATTGGTAGGCTGTACACTAAACTCATACTTATTCAACAGCTTTGTAATTGTCAAATAAGTTGGGGCCCAAATTTTGACTGTTAAAAACAATATTGAAATGATGTTTTAATATGTGAATGATAGTTTTCTGAGTAATATCTCAAGGTAAGCCTGTGGAAATCAAGACCCTCAAGATTAGTTTATTTCTTGAAAATATATTGTTGATATTTTTTAAATATGTGTATAAATAGAGACAAATACATTTTTGCACATTAGTGGATGAGAGATAGACCAATATTCTTGGTTGTTATTGGTAATTTAGAAATGCTATTTTACTAATTATGTTTGAAACTGCTGTCATGAATTATGCTTATAGAGAAGACATCATATGTTTATCGTATAGAGTGTGCCTGAGCCTAGGGATTTAATGCAGTCCCCGTGCTTGCTCCTAATTCTCCAGGAGCTTACAGACTGGCAACCACTATTTTGGTCATGACAGTTTGTAGAAGGAATCCATGTAACATATGATCACAAAAGGAACTGGTTTCTTCCTTCATCTGAATCACTCACTCCATGATACAAGGTAGTATTATTATACTAGCAAAATTCATCCTGGTGCTAAGAAGACAAGAAGTTCTCATTAAAGCAGGGCAGTTGTGGATACAAGGTTGCAATAAGGCCGGATCTTAACTGTGGGCTAACTGCACAGGGCTTCCCTCTCCGATTCCGTGGGAACCACCCCGGCGTTTCTCAGGCACCAGGAGAAATGCCAAAGGAAGAAGAAACAAGCTTGTTAATTGCCTGGTTCCAGACACCCATTGCTGTTTCCTGTTCCAAGCCACTTTCTTGCTGCAATTCTGAACTGCACCACTAGATGGTGTACACTGTTCTTTGCTCGCCCCCCAGAAAAAAACAAGATCTGTGCTCACACAAAGGGCCCCAAGGCCAACAAAAACAAAGGGAAACTTCAGCAGGAAGGCAGAACTTCGGAGGGTGTCCTTGGAAAGTCTCGTGTAACTTCGGAGGGATGTCCTTGGAAAGTCTCATGTAACTTCGGAGGGTGTCCTTGGAAAGTCTCATGATGTTTGTTTAGTTTTTATCTGCATTATGCCAAGCTGGCAAATCCTCTTACAATTATTTTCTTTACCTTTTCTAAATAATTCCAAATATTTGCCCAGGGTCAAAGTCCATCCCTGATTCTGTAGATATCACAGCAACCTGCTTTTAAATGTCATAGTTCTGTCCTGAAGGCAAAATAAAATAGTTAACTTTTTCTTTTAAAAATTTGTATGGAGAGATTCTTAGCCTGGATATCCTATGGTAAATGGTGAAGGATCTATTAAGAGGCCAGAAGCAATTCTTTGAAAGATCTTTAGATAAGCACTACTTATGTGGCAAAGATGTAATGAGCTGGAATCTACTGCTCCCTTCCAGTCCATCATCGACTTGATCCATGTGCTTTCGTGTATATGGTATATATAGGTTCGGAGAATGAACTTTTGTTGGTTAATGATTCTTCTTTCTTTGTTTATTTGATCTTTAGGGAATAACTCCATCCAAGAGTCAAATGTCAATATAATCAACTAAAAATTTCTTTTTCTTTATTGTGTATCAATGTTTTGCCTACATGTATGTAAGTGTACATGTATGTAAGTGTACATGCAATGCCTGAGGAAACAAGAAGTGGTTGTTGGATTCCCTGGAACTGAAGTTACAGATGATTGTTAGCCGCCATGTGGGTTCTGGGAACCAAATCCAGGTCCTCTGCAAGAGCAGCCCGTGTTCTTAATGCTGACTATCTCTCCAGCCTCTAAATTTAGTTTTTTTAAAATGGCAAATTGCTTTAACATGCGAAACAAAGATTTTAGACAAGTTTGCACAACAAAGTCCAATGCTTACCTGAACCCATCTTATACATACACAGATAATTACCTGTAGATTTTTTTTTTTTTTTTTGAGACAGGATCTCCCTATAGCTGTAGTTGGCCTAGAACTCACTCTGTAGACCAAGCTGGCCTTGAACTCAGGGATCTGCCTGCCTCTGCCTCCCGAATGCTAGGACCAAAGGCATGCGCCACCACGCCCGGTTTATGAACTTTGCAGGTAAATGGATGGAGCTTGAAACCATTATGCTGACTGAAGTAACACAGTCCCAGAAAGACAAACGGAGAATGATTTCCCTCATTTGTGGATGCTAACACCAAATCCCCCAGACGAAAGGCAAGCTGAATGACATTATGGTTATATTTCTATTTATCTGAAAGCAAGTATGTTGTTATAATGTGAATCCCTCAACGGGCTCTAGAATCCACCCACCAATTATTTTCAGACTCTGTAATCACTGTATATGGGTAGAGAGTATGTATCCATATTTTAGAGGAATATAAAATTAATGGAGGAAAATGTGAATTCCTAAGCATAGAAAAAAGACTGAGAGAAAGATGCAGGGCAGTAATGGCAGAATGCATGGTCTGGGATGGGGTGGGATGGGTAGGGGGAAGGGAAAGGGGAATATGCCTGAACTGAATTGAAAAATGATGTCTGAAATACACAAAACATCAATTAAAAAAAGTGGCAAAAAATAAAGATGTTTCTTAGCCGTCATGGGGATGCTGGGAATCGAACCTAGGTCCTCTGCAAGAGCAGTCGGTGCTCTTAACCGCTGAGCCATCTCTCCAGCCCCTAGATTTTGTTTTTAATAACGTTATGACTCCTTTTAATTTTTGTGAATTCACTTCTTTGTATGGGTGATTTACCTTAGGTAAAAGGGCAAACATTAGCCAGGTGTGGTGGTGCATGCCTTTAGTCCTAGCACTCGGGAGGCAGAGGCAGGCGGATCTTTGTGAATTGAAGGTCAGCCTGGTCTACAGAGTGAGTTCCAGGACATCTGGGGCTACAGGGAGACCCTGTCTTGAAAAGACAAAAAAAAAAAAAAAAGGGCAAACATTTGTAGTGGTGTTGAAGCCATAAAGTCTCCTTTTACCTTCAGTAGTCCTCTCATTGTTTTTCCAGTATATATATATACTTAAGTCTGATACACTTTTTAGATTTATTTTATTATTTATTTATGCATCTGTGTGTGTCTGTGTATGTGAGTGCATGCATGTGTGTGGGTACTGGTGGATGCCAGAAGAGAGCATCTGATCACCCGGAGCGGGAGTTATAGGCAAATGTGAATGCCCAACATGGCTCCTGGGATCTGAACTCTAGTCCTCTGAAAAAGCAGCAGGTGCTCTTAACCGTAGTCCCTTCTCTCTCTGGCCCCAATATTTTTAAAAACTAAGTAATTTTAAGATGTCCTTCTTGTTACCTTTGCCCAGATCCTTTATGAGTTACACTTCCTCATGCAGGTGCAGCTAATTTTCTGAATCTTTAATGGTTAGAGATGACTGTGGCAAATGCACGTGCTCATTATTTGTGCAGAAAATAATTCTTAAGCCAATCAGAGCCTCTAAGCTGACAAGAAATGCTCCAAGTTCATCTTCATTGCACACTGATGAGATGAGACACCCGTAGGTGGACCTTCAATTGGAAAAAATCCAAAAAGTCAGTGAGAGTACTCAAAATGCTTTAATGGTGCTTCTGAAAACAGACACTAATTTTATGTTCTCAGACCCTGAATTGCATTCATCTGACATTTAGAAGTAATTTTAAGGGGGACATTTTTATTAACTGAGAAACAAGGATTCTTACAGGATAATGATGAATGATGACTATGTCTTACATATATAGTCAGCTTGTGATTATTTAATAGGCAGTCATCTGGTCCATCATTCTGTTATCATGACATCTTATGCTGATGCCTTTTGGCCTGTCCTTTAATAATTTAATTCTTCAGAGTGAATAGAATCAAAGGGCAGTGGCAAATGCAAATAAGTTGGTCATTTATCAGCTCTGAAGAGATTTGATTTTTATTTTGTGTGGGGAAAGCAGGGAAGGATTTAAATGATATAAATTGTGAGGCTGTTTCTAAGCTCGGTTGGCATCATCTACATCACCCTTTAAAAGTAGGTATCCGCTCATTCGTCCATTCATTTATTCACAGAACTTCCAGATCACAATTTACGCCAAGTTATGGACATACATAATTCTACTTTCTTAGAGGCCAGTCATTAATTCTTTTTTCAGTCCACCTCTACTCCCTGGATCTCACTGGTGGCGTCCGCTTGCATGCTGGCTTCTGACTTTGCGCTTCCAACCTTTCTTTCTTTGTTGGGTAGATGTGCATTTTCTAATCCTATCTGGGTGAATTCTTCTGAAAGTCTTAATCTGTGTTTCTTTCTTCCTTTATTGATATATGGACCAAATATATATTGAACAGCTCCAAAGTCCCAGGTGCAAGGATGATTGGGATAAACAGGAACATCTCAACAGGCTCCACGCTGAACTCACTCCTCTGAATCTCTCCGTTTGCTCTTGGGCTCAATGGTATCAGCTCAGCGGTCCAGCCAAACCAGATGGATTCTCACCTCGTACTGCCCAGCAGCTAGCAGGTGATGTTGAACTCTATTTATGAAATTAGTTTCAAACCCACTACCCTTTGTTTCTGTAGCTACACTGTAAAGCAGGCTCTTTTTAGCCCTTGCCTGGGTTATGCAATAAAAGGTCACCCTAGCTCTAATTTCTCCTTTACCAATTCATCCAAAATTAGCCTCTTAAACACAAATTTAATTATGTTATTTTCCTGTTCAAAGATATTTGGCAACTCCCTACCAACTGTGGGTTAAGATCCAAATGGTTTTCATACCGTCCATTATACCTGATCTCAACTCACCTTTCAGCAGCTCCCATCCTGCCATTTCCTGAACTGAAAATGCAGTGTCTTCTCCTTTCCAGACCCAGTAAGAAAGCACCACATATGTACAGCACCTTCTAGAGGATAGGGGACTTTCCCCCTCTAAATTTAAAGTTGAAAAAAACCAAGGTTCTAAACATGTAGACAAATAACCCCACAAGCTAACCTTACTGACAATTAGCCAGAAAGCCCAAATACAAGAAACACCAATGGAGAGCAGAAACCAATCCACCACCATGAGCAACAGAGGTAAAGAAAATGGGTTCAAAACACAGGTTTTCATATATAATATATGTATATATACATGTATATATACATATGTGTATATATACATGTATATGTATATATACATATGTATATGTATATATACATATGTGTATATACATATGTGTATGTATTTGAGTGCTTTGCCTACATTTATGTAAGTGCCCCTGTTTGTAATGCCCACAGAGACCAGAAGAGGGCATCAGATTCCCCTGAAACAGGAATTATGGACAGTTAGTCATGTGGGTGCTGGGAACCAAACCCAGGTTCTCTGCAAGAGCAGCCAGTGCTCTTAACCGCTGAGTCATCTCTCCAGCCCATCTGTCAATATTTGATGTGGATTTTAATTTAAGGACTTACTTTACACAGAAAGCCAAATTTACATCTTATATATTTTTAGATTTAGAACAATGTAGTATGAAGTGTAATAACATCTGTGTCTGTAGTAATCTTCATCCTTCTTACAATTTTTATAGTGATATGCTAAAAATAGTGGTGCAGTTTAGATTTCAGAACATTTTATAAAACTTGCACCTGCTAGTTCCATTAAAAAATATATAGGTATAAATGCTATGATTTATGGGAGCATGGTCTTCCAACAGCTATTTAACTAGTGCTTATTCTGTGAAATGACAGTAAGCACTTCACAAAGAGGCCATAGAAATAGTTTCAAAGCTTACACAAATTTTGAACTTGAACAATAAATATCTCCATATCCCATGAATTCCCTGATGAACCAAAGATCAGGATGAATTCAACAGTGGATATTTCTCTCACTGTTAACAGTTGAGCCTCACACTTTACATAGATTAAATGATTCGATGTAACATTCATCCACATTCATCACTGTGTAAATAAGATGTGAATGTGAAATGAGTTTGATGCAGGCTTATTGATTGCTAGGGTGGCTTGAGCTGGCCTTGTTGTTTAGGGACTGTTTGTTCACTTCTTCAGTAATTGCTACATACATGTACCCAACACAGAGTGGCTATAAAGACAAAAATAAAGGCACAATATTGTTAGCTTTCAGTCTAGGAAGAAGGCAGACATTTGAACAGTTGTGGTACAAATCCACAATTGTCCCAAGTATAGCAGGGCATGTGACAACACTGAAGATCATGCATTGTTTAGAGGTGGGGCAGGAGTTACCCCAGTGTCTGGACAGAGCAGCATGTTAATCACATGCCCTTCTAACACTCTGAACCCACGTTATTTTTTTATCTTTATGGGACAGGGTCTCCCTGTGGCCACAGCTGGCCCGGAAGTCACTGACTGCTCTTTCAGAGGACCGTGTAAGGGCTAGGAATTGAACTCAGGCCCTCTGCAAGAGCAGTTGGTGCTCTTAATTGCTGAGCCATCTCTTCAGTCCCACTCATTGTGTTTTAGAGAGCAATTCATTTGTTGTTTCTGGAGGAAATTATGGAGAGCTTAGTAATATGAGCCATGTTTTATTTCTGTCTGAAATTCCTAGCATAACGTTTAATTGGAGTGGCATTATATAGAACTGGAGAAGGTTCTGCACAGAGAAAAACGTGGGAGTAATGGCTTGGATACCAGAAATTTTCATCTCAGGGATCTGTGTGGAGGCTAGAAAACCGGAGAGAAAGGGGATGGACTATGAGGAGCAGGAGTGCGTCGGGGAGGTGGGCTTCGGAAGCCTGCAAGAAGCTGGCTTTCAACTAGAGTGTCCTGAGGCTTCACGGGCAGATGATGCATGGCTCTGATGTGTGAGTGGAGCTGAGGAAGAGAACTGGAATGAACAGAGGCGGCCGCAATGATGGCAGTGTTGACGGGCTATGGGGAGGGGCCAGGGACGAGTGTCATCCAGGATGACACTGAGGTTTCCAGGATGGGAAGAAGATGCATTTTCTTCAACAAGGGACAGAGACAGACAGGATCTGAAGGAGGTAAATTTCAGGGCCAAGTGGAGGTGCTCAGGAGGTAGGCAGAAATGTAGTAGTCTGTCTCAAGAGAGGGCTTAGACAGGAGCGGATCAGCACCAACTCTGATGGATGCTGTGATACTGGAGGAGGTCAGGGGGCAGAAAGTCAGCTTGGCATGGCATTTTGTTAAACACTGGACCTTTAGGAGTAAATAGAAAAAGGTATCAGAAAGAAACCCAAGGAAGTACGTTTTGTTAGCAAGTTGCATTTTCCAAGAAAAGAATAGCTGTGTACATGTCTGTCACTGAGATAAGGATCTGTAACCAGTACCACAGTGCAGAATGAATTCTCCCAGGACCAGAAGTCGTGGCCACCTAAAGCACAGCTCTTCCTGATTGCCCATCCCGTCCACCAGGCTTCTCACACATGTTCACAATGGCCATTAATCACCCATTCTTCAAGCCCTTCATCTTGTCCTCTGGAAGCACAAGTATTTAAAGTGTAGAAATATAAGAGCCAGGCAAGATGGTAGGAGGAAAAGCACCAACACGGGCCAAGTCAGCACTGGACAGAGGAGCTCTTAGTCTGGGACACTTACCAGCAGACTGTAGAGTGATGCTTATTTATGTATAGTCTGAGACAGGCTGGCAGCACGTGGCACCAGAAGAAACTGTAGAGGGCGACAGAAGGTGGCTCCACTGGGAGCGGTCTATTTATGCGGGGAACTGCCTTTCAGAACCAGATGTGTGCTACATGCCTGAGACGGGAGGCTGGGCCAGAACAATCACGAGTTTGAGACCAGCCTGGGCTATGTAGCAAATTCTAGGATAACCTGGGCTAGACAATGAGACCATGTCTCAAAAAAGGCCTTCAGAGTAGATTTTGTTAACATTAAAGGTTTTCATCAAAGATATTTGTGGGCATGGACACCCATGAGCATCTGATCAGTTCCACCTCTTTTCCCTCAAGGGAAAGGATCCTCTTCTTAACCTTGAGAGCTGTTTCTTTTTGAAAGTCAAAGCCAAAGTTTATTCAAAGCAAAAGTAACAAACAAAGAAACAGATTCTCCATAAAAGGAGGGGATCCGGAGACAGGTCATCTCTGGGTCACCAGATGAGACCGGGAACACTGGGTCCTCTGTCGAGGTTGTTGTCTCATAGCAAAGAATTTAAGAATGGACCAAATGGAGACTCACAGACAATGACATGAAAGTTTAGAAGGAAAACCTCTAGGACAGGCAAGATGTAAACTGCAGCAAGTGCCGGGAAGAGGGGAATGGAGAGGAGATGGGACCAGCCACACCATTTGAATTAGGGCGCAGGGAGGTCACCTCATCATGAACGAGTGGCCACGTGACAGGGAGGGAGGGGAGCTTTGTAGAAAGTGGGAAGGTCTGAGGTGCCAGAAAAAGCATATTTCATCCAGCAGTAGAAAGAAGCACACACACACATACACACACACATGCACACACACACATGCACACACACACACATGCACACACAAATGCACACACACATGCACACACACACACATGCACACACACAAAAGAAAAGTGGGCAGACTCAGTCAAACCTTGTGGTGGCTTGCGGGGACAGCACTAGGAGTTATGCTTTGGGTGGCTTGGAATGTTGTTAGGTCTCTACTCAGGTCAGAGAATTCATCCTCTTGACCAGAAGGAACTAGTTTTCCCTTAATGAGCCTTTATTGCTACTGCTGAGACATTTTTAAATGGCTAATTAATCAAACTCTTCTTCAAACTCTTCTTTTTCACATGGCTGGTTTTCCTCAGTCACCAACTGGAAAATCTGGATATGGAGAAGAAGGTTCTGAAGGTTTAAGTCTCTAGTGTAAACAAGCTTGAGACAATGTTGTCAAAGTCTCTCTGCCATCAGATAACAACCCAGGAAACCCACTTACCTGCTCACCTGGCTGACCACAAATGTCCCCGTGACCTAAATAATAGACAATGTATCTCTGAGAGCACCATCTCCCTTGGCCTTTCCTTTAGCATTTAACGCTGTCACAAGTCCCTGCTTAAACCTTACCTCCCCGAGCTATGCCTTTCTTGGATCTGAAACTACCCTGAGTCTAAGTAAATATGAGCATCAGGGAGAAAAGAACTTGGGGTGACAGAGGAGTCACTATGAGGGCCAACAGGAATGTACTGCTACTGAAGACTCAGGGACATCAAGCTCGCTCATTGCTAGCACCATGTGCACATTCTGTGAGGAACTGAGCTCTTTATCCATCATCCTGAAAGTGCATAAAGTGCACGTATACTCGACAACGCTGTCACGTGGTGGGGGGGAACGGTCAGATGAAAGCTGAAAAGTCAACCGAACACTGGTGGTCACTCTTACTGTGGAAGATGGGCCTCGGATGAGACTGGCTAGCCTTGGTTACCCATCTCTTCATGGGCACAGTCATTCTTGTTCTGTCCTTGCTGCCTCCTTCCACTCCAATTTGCTTATTTGCAGTTGGGCCAGTTGGTCCCAAGTACAAAACCTAACATGGGAAAGGTTTTAAAGAGCTCAGGTAAGCCATGGTATGGTCAGTTCCCAAGAAGAGATCTATCTGGATTTTGACCTTTCATCCATTGATGTTGGCCTCTGAGATAAGATAGTCATGAACCCCGGTGGGCATCTTCTGTCTCCCACATTCATACTCCCTCCCATGAGCCTGCTCTGCACATCAGACAGCAATCCAACAGCATATCTGGAGATCTTGTGGCTGCCAACTTCCAGCTAAGTGTATGTTCAGAAGGCTGATGCAGGAAGGGAAAGTCAGAGTGTTTCTTCCCCTAGATCTCTTCTCTACCTCAGAATAGGCTGTTCTCATTTGTGTGAGGGGCTCTTTCCACACAGCCCTGACTACATCCAATCTGGTAACCTCTCCATTTGTCTACCTCTACCAGGGATGGTAGTAGCAGTGCCTGGAGTTACTAGCACTGGTGTGTGTGTGTGTGTGTGTGTGTGTGTGTGTGTGTGTGGTGTTTATAATTCTTGCCCACAACTCTCTAAGTAGCTCTCTTTTTAGTTACAGGATGTTGTCTGTTTCCTGCTGAAGCCTCAGTTATAAACGAGTAGAGTGCATGCACTAACTATGGTCCTGAGTGGATTTGCATTTCTGTATTTGCCAACTGCAGGTTATTATTTTCCATTCATAATGGCTGTGGTGATTTTATTATTTTGTTAACTTTTCAGACATTGTTTTATAAGATAGCCGTGGCTGGACTGGAACTCGCTAGGTAAACCAGGGTGGCTTTGACTGTACAGTGATCCCCTGCCTCTGCCTTCCAAGTGTTGGGATTACATGAATATGCCACAGCTCTTGGCTGGGATGTAGTGATTTTAAAGCTTTTGATATATAAATACACTTCTAAATAATTCAGTTAGGAAAAAATCATGTTAGAAAGAGATCAAACAGTGTCAGTTACAGGTCAAAGAATTCCTAATAAGGTTTCATAGAACATGACTTAACAGAAAGAACACTGAACCAAATTAGGTCAGAAGTCAAGAGTTTGAGTCACAAATTCATCAATTATTGTGTGACCTTGACAAGTCACTTACCCACTGTGAACTTTAGTTTCCATATATGTCAAATAAGAATAATGAACGGTGACCTGTTTATCTCATGGGGTTAGTAGGGGGTGTTCATTGAATAATAGCCTTGCAAGTGCCTTCCAACAGAGAAGACACCAAGCTTTTGCTTAGTTATGAGGGTAAGCTTTACATAATATATAAACATGAAAACTCCCATTAATTGCCCTAGAGGGTCCTGAATACCTAGCCGCTCTTGTCACTAAAATCATAGGCAGGGGGCTTGGAGATGGCTCAATGAATAACAATATGTGTGTTTTATGGAAGAGCCAGTTTAGTTTCCAGCATCCACACTGGGCAGCTTATAACTGCTTGTAACTTCCAGGAAAATCTGATACCTCTGGCCTCCTCCAGCACTTGCACTCATGTGCACATACCATCATCATCATCATCACCATCACCAACATCACCACCATCATCACCATCATTACCATCATCACCATCATCACCATCATCACCACCATCACCATCATCATCACCTCATCATCATCATCACCATCATCATCATCATCACCATCATTATCATCACCATCACCACCATGATCATCATCACTATCATCACAACTATCATCATCATCACCACAACCACCATCACCACAACCACCATCACCACAACCATCACCATCACCATCATCACTATCATCATCACCACCATCACCATCACCACCACAACCACCATCATCATCATCACCACCATTATCACCACCACCACCATCACCACCACCATCATCATCATCATCACCACCATTATCACCACCATCACCATCATCACAACCATCACCACAACCACCATCACCACCATCACCATCATCACCATCATCACCACCACCCCCATCACCACCATCACCATCATCGCCACAACCACCACCACCATAATCACCACCATCATCACCACCACCATCATCACCACCATTATCACCATCACCATCATCATCACCACCACTATCATCACCACCACTATCATCACCATCACCACCATCACCATCATCACCACCACCACCACCATCACCATCATCACCAACACCACCACACACCATCACCATCATCACCACAACCACCATCACCATCACCATCATCACCACAACCACCATCACCATCACCATCACCATCATCACCACAACCACCACCACTACCACCCTCACCACCACCGTCACCACCACCACCACCATCACCATCACCACATCACCACCACCATCTTCACCACCACCCTCACCACCACTACCATCATCACCACCACCACCACCACCCTCACCACCACCATCACCACCACCACCACCACCATCACCATCATCACCATCACCACCATCACCATCATCACCAACACCACCACCATCACCATCATCACCAACACCACCACACACCATCACTATCATCACCACAACCACCATCACCATCACCATCATCACCACAACCACCACCACCATCATCACCACCATCACCATCATCACCATCACCATCATCACCACTACCACTACCACCCTCACCACCACCATCATCACCACTACCATCACCAACACCAACACCCCCACAATTAAAAATAAATCATAAGCAGGGCCCATTGAGATGGTTCAGCAGTTATGGGTGCTTGTTGCCAAGCCTAGTGATCCAAGTTTGATCCCCAGGATTCATATGGTAGGAGAGAATCAACTCCCACAAGTTTCCTCTGACCTTTCCACCATTCTGTATCATTCAGCACACACACACACACACACACACACACACACACACACACACACTAAATGTAATAAAACTATCTTTTAAAATCATAAGCACAAGATAAAAGCAATGACTCATGGGTTTGAGCCAGGCTCTGAATCCAGCTGCCTGGGTTGCTCACCATGGGCCAGCTCATCACTGGGCTGCTCACCACGAGCCCGCTCATCATTGGGCTGCTCACCATGGGTCAGCTCATCACTGGGCTGCTCACCACGAGCCCGCTCATCACTGGGCTGCTCACCATGGGCCAGCTCATCACTGGGCTGCTCACCACGAGCCAGCTCATCATTGGGCTGCTCACCACGAGCCAGCTCATCACTGGGCTGCTCACCACGAGCCCGCTCATCACTGGGTTGCTCACCATGAGCCCGCTCATCACTGGGCTGCTCACCACGAGCCCGCTCATCACTGGGCTGCTCACCGCGAGCCCGCTCATCACTGGGCTGCTCTGTGAGCTCTCCATGAAGCAGTCCACCACAAAGCAGTAGTGGCCACATTCCTTAACCTTGTTTTTCTCATCTGTAAAAATGGAAGAGCAGTGATGTTGACCTCACAATGTTACTCTGAATACTTGATGTGCCAACAAGGCAGAGCACCCCAAAGCACTAGAAATAGGGAGCACCACAAGAGAAAGTGTCAGGCAGTGGTGAGAACAGATTTCATGCCTTCTTGGAACATGAAATCACAAGTAAACTAAGCTTAGAGAAGTCTTTCTCAACATCAGTTTTTCTTATATACATTTTGTTTTGTGCACAGCAAACAGGAAAATGTTTGTAATGTATTTAACACAATGCTGGACACATTAAGTGCTGAATTAAAATATTCGTTACTCATTTTGGTGTTGTGAAAATAAAAATTCCCCTTCCTTGCTTTTTCATGCCTGTCTTCTTTTGCAAACTGAATTCTCAAACCAGCCTCAGTTATGTGATAGATATTTGCATGTTCAAGTGTATAATGCATAAAAGCATAGGGGAACTCCATCCATAGACCTGCTAAACATACTGTTAGAAGACTGAAGCCTCATCACAATCCAAACACGTCCTGCTGGAGGACCCCAGGCTTAATGGATCAATGTTTGCTTATATCTGTACTCTATGTAGCCATGGCTCAACATGAGTGTTAACGCTCTGACTCAACATTGCTCTGGATCCGTGGTGCAGGAAGCTATAACTAAGGCATGGGGGAGTTAAGTCAGTCAGTGAGCAGACTTAATATCTGTCCTTGTGTTGCTGCCACAGAAAGTGTTTTGTTTGTATTCAGGAGTGTCCACCTCTGAAGTTAAAGATGAAGGTCACAAAATTCCCTGTGAGTCAGTACAGTGTGTGATTTACTGATGTGAACTCTGGAACATTAAACATTACCAGAGCTTACACTGTGGCTGTGCCTCTGACTCATGGTTTGGACAAATTATTCAGCTGCTTTGGCCCTTGGATTCCTCCTCTAGGAGGATGGGAGTTGCTGACTCACATCAGAGGGTTGGTGTGGTGATAAAATGAATTAACACACATTAGTTATTACTATATTATTCTAAGCATTGTTTCCTTACCTGTTGATATGATTTATGAGTAAAATCGATATGTCCTTCCTCTAGAGGCTAGTAGCAAACTATACCCTGCTGGCGAAATTTAGCTGTTGGTCTATTTTGTTGATAAAGTTTTATTGGAACATGGATGTGCTTATTTATTCTTCATGGCTGTTTTTGTGCTATGGCAACAAGGTTGTGTAGTTGCAACTGCATGGCTGTAAAACCCCAAATATTTATTATCTTGCTCCTCACAGAAAAAAGTTTGCTGACACCTGGATAAACAATAACTACTTAACACGTTTCTCAAAAGGAAATATGGCACTGGAATTATTTATTCTGGGAAATGTGTTTATATGCATACATTTGCATTCTTCTAAGTGACACATTAAATTCTGCAGACAACAGAAGTAGGTGCCCTAGGAGAGCTCCACGCGCCCTCCGCCCTGTCAGTTCTGCTTAAGGCATCATCACACAGGAAGACGGTGTTGGGGAGCCGCTGTCAGCAGAAGAGATGCCCTGTCATTATTCAGCAGCTTTAATGTGCTTGTACTCTTCTGTCTTCTCTTTCAATGGATCTCCACTATCAATAGTCACATTTGCTTATAAGAAGCCTGTTTAGGTTTACACAACCTATGGTTGTATTTTTTTTTTCTTGTACAAGAAGTCGGTTGAGCTGAGAAAAGAATTGAGCTTACATCCCAGGATTTATGCAGCCCATGATAGAATCAAGTACCAGCTAGCATATTTATACATGGTTAAATCATATTCTGTAAGAGGAAGAGAAGCTGCTTCTTTAAAAATATGCCTTTTGTTTCTGTTTCTTAGCTTTACATTGCACTGAGTTGCATAAGGCAATTTACATGCAAGTATATGATGTTCTTCAAGAATATGGCCTGCATCCTTCTGTCGTCATCCCCCCTGCCCCCCACCCCCAGCCTTCCATTAGTCCCCTTTGCTCAGTTGGACATTTTCCTTCTACTTTCATATCATTGATACATATATGATTTCATGTTTCTATAAAGTCTATGACCACAGATGAGAAGAAGCAGGCAGTGTTTGTCTTTCTGAGACCGGCTTCCTTTGCTTAATATGATGATCGCCTGTGAGTCTTAGTTCAGTTTCTTCTTTTTCTAAAAGAATATAGGAAACTTCCAAAGATCAATCAAAGTTATTAGTGTAGTAAAGGTGTGTGGTAGCTCTAGGATCCTGGTTTGCACTGTTCCCATGTCTACTGTCCTATTTTAGCCCAAAGCCAATGAAGCCACAGTGCTGAGATTTCCAAGTAAGCCGGACATTAGAGATACAATCAGTTCTGAGAACCAGCGTAGACTGTTTCCTGAATTACATCTAGATATCAACTTGTACATATTTGTGACAATCACAATATAGTATATTAAATCTCTGTAAATTTCATGATAAGATCGAAAGCAAACAACCATTATACATCTACGTAGTTCTCCTTGTACATCTGCTTATTGCTCAAGTGAGGAGAATAACTTAGGTTTTTGACACGAATAAGGTGTAAAAGGATGCCTTATTGTTTAAAAGAAATCCTGAAGGTCTATGGTGGAAGAAATAATTCAATCCCATGACATAGTTATGCACACACAAAAAGCAGCTCCTGATATTTGATAAAGTTAATGATTATGGCAATGAAAAACTTCAAACAAATTTATGAATGAGCAGAAAACAAAGACCTGAGGTTTGCTAATAAGTCACAGACAAAGAGCACCTTCATGTCATTTGTCACAGCGTGGGACAGGTTTTCTATAGAGGATGACCTTGAAGTTAAGATTTTTTGAAAGAAAAGAAGTCCTCAATGAAAGGAATGGTAGAAGCTTCTAGTCTTTGAGGAGTAAAGAATAGATCACCGTTTTAAATTTTGTTTATTATTTTATTTTATGTATATGAGTGTTATGTTTGCATGTATGTAGTGCAATGCTCACACAGGTCAGAAGAGAGTGTTAGATTCCCCTGGAACTGGAGTTATGGAAGTTTTTTAACTGCCATGTGGGTGCTGGGAATAGAACCCTGGTCCTCTGCAAGTGCAGCCCATGCTGTAACTGGAGCCATCTTTCCAGCCCTAGAATAGAACATCTTGTGCTAAAATAACTAACCAAAAAATAACCCATAGCCAAATCCTTCCCTCCCTCCCTCCCTCCCTCCCTCCCTCTCCTCCCTCCCTCCCTCCCTTCCTCCCTCCCTTCCTTCCTTCTTTCCTTTAATTCTTTCTTGGGTATTTTATTTTTAAATTTAATATAGGAAAGCAATGACAATTTGGCATGTACAAGTCAACCAAAGTAATTCATAACAGTAGAATGATGGGGAAAAAAATCACACAGTAGATACGATTTCATACGTAACCACCTCAAAAGATACAGAAGAGCATTTGCTAGAATTCAACGCTGTGCTCTTTTTTTTTTTTCTTTTATTAACAAGGTGAGAGGGCATGGTTCAGGACACAAGCACGTCTATCCATGATGTTAGTACATTCTGTGTGTGCAGGGCACGCACTGCTTTCTTTTGCAGGAACTACTGAAGGAGCCTCTGTTCTTCCCCCGACTCCTCTACAGCATGCGCCTTGCTATTACCAGAGTAATGAAGGCAGCAAGCTCTGGGGATTTATTTGGTATACATTCTGGCTTTGGGATTTACCATCTATGTGACCTTAAGCAAATCACTCCATGTCTCCGTGCCCCCATTTCTACATCAGAAACGTAAACAAAGCTAAGGCCTACTGTTGCAGAGGGCTACTGTGAGATGATTAGAATTTTGTGACTTTTTTCCCCTTATGGGTGTCCTTTGGGTACAGTAAATTGATTCTGCCTCCAAGTGAAAGAAATGCTAAATCCTTATATGTAGGACTTATAAGTGTGATCTTATTTGGAAACAGGGAGTTGAAAATGAAATCAAAGGAGGCTGAGCACATATTGGATTGGGTTAGGCCCTAACACAAAGACAATTGTGTCCATAAGAGAAATGAGAAAAAGGCTCAGTGGTAGAGGAGTGATGCAGGGAAGAATCCCATGGCAGAGGGAGGCAGACCCTGGACACCAAGATCATAAGGCATGCAGAACCCAGGGCTACCAGGAGCCCCCGGAAGCTGGAAGAGCAAAAGCGGGAACCGGTTCGGTTCGGCGCCTTTGGATTGCAGCATGGCTTCTCTGATACTCTGATTTCAGATTTCTAGATTCTAGAACTGTGAGAGAATATTTTTGTTGTCTTAGGGGGCTTCGTGCATAATTATGGCAGGTCCTGGATAAGAAGCCAGTTCCAGTGCTAGGATCCAGAGGCTGGAAGGCAGAGTCAGCTTCTTCCTTTCCTCGTGGATTCTCATTCCATTTCCATGAACTCTCATGTTTCCATCTGGCTTGTTTGTTGTGTTAAGGGACCCAGTGTTTTATCATGATATCCCTTGAAATAAATACACCAGATGACTTAGATGAAAACATGAAAGTCCATGGAACTGAAGGAGAAGCCAGGGGGGGCCAAGTCCCAGCACCCCAAACATGCTCACGTGGGGTCTGCTCCAAATTTGGGTTTACATTATACACTACACATGCAGGTCATGTTGTTAACTGTCAACTTGCCCCAATTACACAATGGTATAGATCAGGCTGGCCCATGAACACGTCTGTGGGGGATTGTCTCGATTGTTAATTGACGTAAGAAAACCCAGCCCACTCACTGTGGGTGGGAACGTTTCATGGGCTTGGCCCTGGGCTGTATCAAATGTGAAGAAACCTGGGGACGGCAAGCAAGGAGGTGCTGTTTACTTTCTCTTTGCTCTTGACTGTGGATGCGGACCAGCTGATTGAGTTTCTGCCTTGACTTCCCTGGACAATGGACTGCAATCTGGACCTGTAAGCCAAATAAACCCTTTCCTCCCTAAACCGCTTTTTGTCAGGGTATTTTGTCATAGCAACAAAAATGAAACTGAAGCTGTCACACTTTTTTTCTTCATTTCTGTTAAGGGAATACATTTAGCCAGCAGGGTTGGGGTGGTGGGCAGTACCGTCCCTTGGCATCCTACTACCCAGAGCTGTTCATACAGAAGCCATTTGCTGTCGGAGGGAGACTTAAATTTAAATTCATTATGGTGAAATGGAAAGAGAAATTCGGGTCTCAGTCATACTGGCCTCATTTAAATTGCCCTGTTGCCACCTGTGAGATGGGTGCTTACCACATAGCACTGGAGAAGTAGCTAGCATCTCCATTACCACATCAAGTGCTAGTGGACAGTGCTAGGTGATGTTCTTACTGGAGCAGGATTTACTGGGGAGGCAGGCAAAGAAGATAGGCTGTGCAGAGGGAAGGCAGTGTGAACTCCTGTAACACAGATATGCAACCCCATCGCTTATTAAGGGAAGAGGTGAAAGAATATGGTAGAATGGATAGTTCAGTGGCTGTTCACAAGGAGGGCCTCACTTGTTGAATGGTCTATTGTTTTCATCTTCAGGTCATCTACTTCCTTGCTTTTCTGTAAATTGCACAAATGATATCTATTTTTATGCAGTTCTTTTAGATTGCATCAATATGACTAGCCTATATCCAAAGCTAGACATCACTTGGATATTCTGAAGCCTGCTTTCCTTTGACCTGGGAGAGACAATCGCTGGGTATGGAATCGGTTAATATTTTGGTTTCTTTAACACTGTGAAGGAAGTAAACGTTGCAGAGCAACAAATAAGATCAGGAGATCCATGTGCTTCGATCTTTCCCTCTTCAGATCTCATCATACTGATGGAAAAACTGCTATAAAAATACCCAAAATAAGACTAAAAACAATGACTGAATCATTTTTTTAATCTCATGTACTCTGTGTTCAGGTAGCAAGAAATTTAATTCCAATCGGACCAGTCTCCTGTGATTTTTTTCCCCTTTCATCTAAGATATTTTTAATGCTCAAAGGCATTGTAATAGAGAGGCGTGTATTTGTGCCTGGTTTATACCCATCATCCTTACCATTACAACAAGACAAAAGCATTAAAGTAAAATTAATCATGTCAGAAGATTTTAGCAAAAACAAGTGAGCCCATGCATAAAGCATCGCTTTGTCTAGTGTGAAGTCACGCTCTGATTAAAAACATATAATGAAAGTGAAAGTGATACATCATTGCCTTAGCAGTGGGGTTTTCAGAAAGTGCTTTGCAGTTCTCAACATAAAAATGTAGGAACATTTTGGTCTTTGAAGCTCACAATGATTTTTGTTCTAACTAAACAACTGGAATTCATTCTTAACTTTTTCTGTAATGAATTAAGACTTAATGACCAAATAATAATTAATCACTAGAATGTACAATCAGGAGCAATACTCTGTTTTAACATCTAGGCACAGAGCTAAGAATATGCCTGTCCCCCTTCCATAAAAGCAGCCTTCATTCCACCTAAATACAATCTTCACTATTTCTACTGTTTATTGTATGTAAACATTCATCTATAATATAGTTGCACAAATGCATATTACTGTGGATGAAAATTATGGACACACACAATTCTTCTGGCTCCTAAGGTATCACAGATGTTTACACCATTCAGAGCACTTGGTGGAGGTGTGAAGGTATGTGCCTATGATGCACGAAACCCCAAATTAATAGCCAGTTGGATTTTACTAACAGGCAGGTTTGGCTGATGACCTCACCACAGGATCATCTCATGGCTTCGAAAAGAAACAGTTTGCCCCTTTGCACTTTGCCCTCATTATTTCTCACTATGTAGCCCGGGCTGTTCTCAGACTCAGGCAATCCTCCTGCCTCAGCCTGCTGGGTACTGAGATTACAGGCCAGATCCATCATGCTGGGAGCTTCTTTTTGATAAGACATTTGCATAAAATAATCGCTCATCATAAAACTACCTTCTTATTGCAGTTATGTTGGAAGTTGTTTCCATTCTTTTTTGTTCTTTTGGGGGGTTCTTTCTTTCTTTAATTCATTTTAATAGCTTTTTAAAATTCAATTTTCACTCCTTTTATTGAGACAAGGTCTCACTAGATCCCAAGGTGATCTCACTGTGTAACCCACTAGCCCCATACTTGTAATCACCCTGCCTCAGCCTACTGAGCGTGGGGGTTGCTGGGGTAGGCCACCGTGCCTGAAATTTTTAAATGAAATCTTGTTGATTTTATAAGAATGATGTGGTAAGCACCCATCTCACAGGTGGCAACAGGGCAATTTAAATGAGGCCAGTATGACTGAGACCCGAATTTCTCTTTCCATTTCACCATAATGAATTTAAATTTAAGTCTCCCTCCGACAGCAAATGGCTTCTGTATGAACAGCTCTGGGTAGTAGGATGCCAAGGGACGGTACTGCCCACCACCCCAACCCTGCTGGCTAAATGTATTCCCTTAACAGAAATGAAGAAAAAAAGTGTGACAGCTTCAGTTTCATTTTTGTTGCTATGACAAAATACCCTGACAAAAAGCGGTTTAGGGAGGAAAGGGTTTATTTGGCTTACAGGTCCAGATTGCAGTCCATTGTCCAGGGAAGTCAAGGCAGAAACTCAATCAGCTGGTCCGCATCCACAGTCAAGAGCAAAGAGAAAGTATATCTATGCAATTGGCATCTATATTTATATGTATTTGTGTAGACTGATACAGTTGCATGTCTATATATAATAAGATAAATAAAGACAAATGTAGAAACTCAAACATTTACATTATTTAAAGGAAATGAAATTTTGAAAAACTAGATCCCAGAAGCATTATCATAATATTGGGGTGTATTTCTAAACTCTCTTTTTACTAGGGAAGGCATCTAATTTTGGGTGGGAGATGAATATCAGCCCTGACAATAGTCCTTCTAAGCTGGGAGATGCAGAAAGAAGCATGGAGAGTCTATTTTGACTAAGAATTTCTCATTGAGTGGCTGAGACTATTTTGCATGTGACAAGAAGGGAGGATCCAGGACTTCTAGAAGGTGAATCTGTACTGTAATGAGTGTGAGAAGGTGGGTTCTCCCTCCAAGGCTCATTTTGAAATTTAATGTCCATTGTGGGGTATTAAGAGAGTGGGGGCTGAATCCCACAATGTAGCTGGAAGGCAGGACTGCTGGGAAGTATAAGGGACTGGATAGGAGGGCGTCATTTGATAGGGGAAGAAGAGGCCACAGCATTTATCTGATGCCTTGGGTTGCTTTGAGACTGTCAGTGAGAAGTCCATCACCAAGAACAGCTCTTGACCTTGGAAAGGACTGGGAGTTGCAATCAACCTCTCTAGATAAACTTGGTTTCTAGTATTGGGTTATTAGCAATACAAGATTAAGGTAGGCTATTAAATCTTTTGGGGCTGTCAACGTAGCTCAATGGTAGAGCACTCGCCTAACATATCAAGGCCCTGCGTTTGATGTCTAGCACTGTAAAACAAAACAAACAATAGCAAGAACAGAAAATTGCATAGAGTTACATAAGTGAGGGGCTGTGAAGGTTGGTGCTGAGTGTCCAACTTGAAAGGATTAGCTTGACATAATAATTGGTACTGCTTAAATGCCTGTACATCCAATAGCTTGTGCTTTGTTAGTATGACTAAAAAGGGTATCACTGGGAAAGCTGTCAACCCATGAAGGGAAACAACCTGGGCAGACTGGAGTCCAAAATGACAACTCCAAAGAAATTAGACTGTTTTCTTCTCACCCACTTGTGCTCCTTTCCCAAAGCCCAGGGAACAAACTGTTGAAGAGGAGGCTTGGTAGATTGTTAGGGCTGTTGAGAGATATGGGTGAATCATGAGACTACAGGAATATAGTCTGGACTCCTGATTGATCAACATGCCTGTGCATACAAGCTTCTCCAACTGGATTATGGGAACCTTGGGTTGTTCAAAATTTGGACATGGATACTTGCAGAATTCACCAATTGTATGACATACTGAGTAACATCAATGTTGTCTGCAGGCAGCTGTGTCATTATATTGTAGAATCCCTTAAAAATAAAATAAAATAAAATAAAGGATCTGGGTGGTGATAAATCTGGCACAGCTGTGAGAGAGTATCTGGATTAGATCAAATGGGGACTCAGATAAGGCAAGGTAAGATAAGAAGGAACTCAGGAGATTCATTAGATAAAATGGGGACTCAGAAAATGGGCAGGCAGTACTGTTCTCTGGATCTTGGTCTTGGACTGCATAAAGCAGAGGTGGAGCTGAGGACTCATTTCTGTCACTCTGTCCTGACTGTGGATGCAGGGTGACCAGGTGGACTCCCACTCCTGACTCCTCTTCCGCTGCCATCTTCCCCACCACGCTGGGATCATCCCCGAGAGCTGAGAATCTTGATAAACTCTTCCTCCCTTAAATTGATTCTTGTCAGGTATTGGTCACAGCAATGAGAAAAAAAATGAAACTGGGGTAGAGAGAAAACAATGCAAAAAAAGAAATATTTGGATCTTCTTTCTAAGGCTTTGGGAGGACTGCTCCTGTACTTTGAAGTTGCGCATGACATTGTGATTTGTTTTGGACAATGATATACTTTTTTCCAGGGCTTCAAGAGTCAGTGTGAAAATCTTCTCTTCCATGGTGATTGTGATGTGAACATAAAAGCAAGAAGCTATGGAAGGGACCCCCCCCCCCCACTTAGCCTGCCATACATGTGAGGGACTTAAAGAAATGTTTACTTGTGGGATTTTTGCTACCATTTTGAGATAGCTGTGACCAGTTGATAGACGGAGGCATGGACACGAAGAAAAGTACAGAAAAAAAAACACTTGGTGAAATTATTTGCTCTTTATTGGAAGGCTGATCAAGTTATGTAATGAACTTCTACTTTTAAGGTAAGAAGCTGGAGAAAAGACTGGTAGTGTGTACTGGGTGCTGCCAGCTACACTTGGGAAGCTCTAAACAAAAGATGACCTCAGGAAAACATTCATTTATGTATAAGGGAAATAGAACCCCCAAATCAGACTATATATCTATCTATGTATCTATTATCTATCTATCTATCTATCTATCTATCTATCCATTTATCTACCTACCTATCTATCTTTCATCTGTCAATCATCTATCTCTATGTCTCTCTCTGTATCTTTGGAAGAAGTGATGGTTTTCAGCCTAGGTAAAATATGAAATTGAGAAGACACTTTAGCATAAAAGGTCAATTAAAACTTGGCCTTATGATAAAGTCAAAAATTAAAAGTATAATTTACAGAGTAATTTCACTGGGTTTGGATGTTTGTGAAGAGTTTCAATGAAGGGGGCTGGCGAGACAGTTCAGCAGGTAAACATGTTAGCTTAGCCTGGTGACCTGAGTGCTCATTGGAACCCAAGGTGGAAGAAGAGAACTGATTCCCAAAGTTATCCTTTAACCTCCATACTGTATGTGGCACACTCACACTCACAATGTGTGGCACGCGTGCACGCACACACACACACACACACAATTAATGAAATTTTAAAAGAGAAAGTTTCAATCAAGGATGAGATATCCAATGAATTCTATATCGAGGAACATAGTAAAAAAGAGAAACGTTTCCATTGAAGCCTAATAGATGAAAAATGTTTAGAGAGGACATTTATAAGGTACATGTGCATGCACATACGCATGTGTGAAAAAGAGGTAATATAGGAGCAAGAGACCAAAGGAAAAAGTGTATCAGGAGAGAAATATGGAGCACTGTCACAGGCCAGGGAATGAACCGATGAAGAATAAACAAGACTTGGATTTTCTGGAGCTTTAAGGTGTCCAAGATCCACAAACCTGAGCTGGAAGAGAATGTGGACAATTAGGTTCTTATAACAACCATGTCTCCTAATTATTTAGAGATGTGAAATGTAATGTGTGTATGCTCACATATGTGAATGTATGTGCATGTGTGAACATGCCTATGTATATATGTGCATCTGAATGCATAGCTTCATATTGATACTACACTGCTTCCAAGACACAGATAAAATGTCATGAAAGTTGTACTGAATTAGGACTTGTCAGTAACAGTGTATGCAAATTCTGTGGCTTACATGTCATAATTTGCAGTTTAATCAATAAATGTAGACTACATCCTTGACCCCTAGGAGTCAATTCAGTTCCGTTAACCTGTATTAGTTCTATTTTATGAAGCCATGAACTTCGGATTCACTTAGATTTTCGTGGCTAAAACGAGTCAGCACAGAGGAAATCTCTGGACTCGTGTCTACTGGCATCTGTGGTCAGATGGAGACCCAGAGCCTGTTGTTCTCTCTCTCTCTCTCTCTCTGGGTGTGTGTGTATTAAGCTGTGATTTTGTGTTTGATACCTCCTCTCTTCACTTGACTTAAAGACAGAAATCATCAGCTTGCCATAGAAGTCTCTGATGGCTGGATTCTGCTCAGCTCTTTATCCACATGTCTCCTTCCTCTTCACCTCACTGTTTGCATCTTCTTCAACATTTTATTTATGTGTATATGCATTTGTGCAGGCTTATGTTTGTGTTTGGCTGTATGCTGGTGCACAATCATGTGTTGGTAACTGTATGCTGGTGCACATGCACGTGATGGTAACTGTATGCATGCAAGTAAAGGCTGCAGGTTAACCTCGGGTAACAATCCTCAGGAGCCATCCACCTTATATTTTGATATATATATATTTTTTTAATTTTATTTATTTTTGTATGTATATGAATGTAGTATCTGCATGTAGGTTTGTGCACCCATGTCGTGCAGTGCTGCGGAGGTCAGAAGAGGGTGTTGGATTCCCCTGGAACTGGAGTTCTCCTGGAATTGGAGTTACATACGGTTCTTAACCGCCATGCGGGTGCTGGGGATCGAACCCAGGTCCTCTGCAAGAGCAGTCGGTGCTCTTAACCGCTAGACTATCTCTCCAGCCCCCCACCTTATTTTTTGAAATAAGACCTCTTATTGAGACCTTGGCTTCCCATTTCTGGTTGAGGCTGGCCAGTCAGGGAGCCCAGGGATCCTCCTTCTCCACGCTGTCTGGGTGCTAAGATTGCAAGTGTGCACTGCTGCCATGTAGGCTCAGTCTTTGCACTCCTGCAAGTACTAGGGCTCAGACTTTGCACATCTGCAGGTACTAGGGCTCAGTCTTTGCACTCCTGCAGGTACTAGGGCTCAGTCTTTGCACTCCTGCAGGTACTAGGGCTCAGTCTTTGACTCCTGCAGATACTAGGGCTCAGTCTTTGACTCCTGCAGGTACTAGGGCTCAGACTTTGCACTCCTGCAGGTACTAGGGCTTAGTCTTTGCACTCCTGCATGTACTAGGGCTCAGTCTTTGCACTCCTGCAGGTACTAGGGCTCAGTCTTTGACTCCTGTAGGTACTAGGGCTCAGACTTTGCACATCTGCAGGTACTAGGGCTCAGACTTTGAGTCCTGCAGGTACTAGGGCTCAGTCTTTGCCCATCTGCAGGTACTAGGGCTCAGTCTTTGCACTCCTGCAGGTACTAGGGCTCAGACTTTGACTTCTGCAGGTACTAGGGTTCAGTCTTTGCACTCCTGCAGGTACTAGGGCTCAGTCTTTGCACTCCTGCAGGTACTACAGCTCAGACTTTGACTCCTGCAATCTCAGAGGCACTGCACTCATCAATCATCCCTGGCAGCCCCGTGTACCTGATGTCTGCAGGGTCTTTGCGTTTTGTGCAGTAGTCTGAGCAACCTCCCTCCAGTCTTTCTCCGGGCCTCTGCCTGGCCTTAATCTTAGCTCAGTGCTATTTCTTCAGTGATGCTCTCTATGACTCATACACTTACCAGCTCTCTCCTTCTACATTTTGTATTCTCCCATCAGAGGACTATCACATTTTGTTACTGCAGTATCACTACCTTAATGCTGTTTTCCCCACAACATTTTTTTTTTAATTTTTATTTATTTATTTATTTTTTATGTGTATGAATGTATTGTCTGCATGCAGGTCTGCGCACCCGTGTCGTGCGATGCCGCGGAGGTCAGAAGACGGTCTCGGATTCCCCTGGAACTGGAGTTCTCCTGGAACCGGAGTCACAGACGGTTCTCAGCCGCCATGTGGGTGCTGGGGATCGAACCCGGGTCCTCTGCAAGAGCGGTCGTCGCTCTTAACCGCTAGGCCATCCCTCCAGCCCCCTCCCCACAACATTTTAAACTTGGATAGGGCATGGCAGTATTTGCTTTAGCTCAGTGTTGTCGTATCCTCCATACTCAGCATGATTCTTGTGACAGAGGATGTATCAATTGTGTTTACAAGGGAATGAAGTGAATTTGCCAAATGAGACTTGGGCAAAGATACCAGTTTTCAGTACTTACATTTAAGAGATCACCAGGCTTTGTCTACAACTACCAATAGAAGACACAGACCACTAAAGGAGCCCTTAAGACTCACCCTTAAGACTTCTCTCTGCAGTGAACTCCACAGCTCATGTATGAGGAAGGCATTGGAATTATTTGCACACATGCTACTCCCTGGATAAAAAGCAATTACTATATTCAAGGGAAATACAAGCCTTGAATAAACAAGAGATAGCCAACTAAAGTCAACTTGGTTTTGAGGCACCTGGCTTAGTGGAAATACAGTATTTGGAGTGACCACCACACACACATATATATATTTTTTTAATCTATGAAAAATCCACTAATGCACTGGTGCATGAATACTCAGTAGCAAATAATTCAAGGTATATAGCAATGTGCAGCCATGTATTTCAAATTAGAATTGAGCTCATTGAAGGTAAAATTAGATGGTAACATATTCAAAAAGTTAAGATACAGTTCCTCTCCCTCCTTTTTTGTCCAAAATTGTGGGAACAAATGCTCCATGCACCCCGGGAAGAATTTCCAATCCAAGAGGCACCAGTCACTACAGGATGGTGTACAATCTTTAGATCACTATGTTTTCACTAACACCGAGATAAAAATGTAGTAGAGTATTCATACTCAAATTTTAGTTTCTTTTTCATTTTTCCCTGTGGTACTGGGAAAGAATCCCCAGAACTTATAAGAGCACAGTTGTTTTCAGAGCACATTAACGTTGCTCAGTTTGCCTTACAACTAGGTAATTGTTGCTAGCATCCACAGATGAGGGATACCATTCATCGTTTGTTTTTCTGGGACTGTGTTACTTCACTTAGCATGATATCTTCTAGTTCCACCCATTTTCCTGCAAAGCTCATGATGTCATCTTTCTTTACCACTGCATAGAACTCCATTGTTCTATGCAGCGGTAAAGAAACTATAACCTCAGCCTCAAATTCTTAAATATTGAGCCAATCTGGACAATTCTTTGAGGCAGTAGTCATATTATTAACTCTCAAGGGCCATCATGCGCTATCTACCCCAAGCTCCTATAGCTGCAAGTTTACAATTGTTTTAAAAATGCTCTATATTCTCTTGCCTTTTGGTATTCTAGAAAGTAGGCCTTTTTACTAAAATGCTTTCCCTTTGCCTAGTTTAACTCACAGCCCATTTTCCTAAAATTAAGGGTCACCTTTATGAGAATACTTCTGACCTCCATGTTTAGATGAGGGGCCCACTCTGTGTTCTCATAGTAGTCTGGGCTTTATGTGTCCAAGCTCTAGCTTACTTCACATTATAGTGACCTTTAGTTACTGAGAGAGAAGACTGCATTCATGTTCTACTGGACTGACCATCCTACAAGGTAGGTATTTGGTAACTGCTTGTTATGTGAAGAGCTGGGGATACAGAAAGTCTAAATCCTTCCCAGGCCTTTCCAGGACCACTCTGGAAGCATCTTATTATTTTCTCAGTTTCTCTATCTATGAATTACCTTCCTGTCCTGGAATTCAGTTATTTGGAAAGCAGTGTGGAGAACCCTTGGAAGACTCAAAATGAGCTTGCCACCTGACTTAGCCATACCACTCCTGGGTATATACCCACAAGACTCATCTTACCGCAGAGACACATGCACAGCCATGGTTATTGCAGCTCTCTTCACAATAGCGAGGAGCTGGAACCAGCCCAAGTGCTCCTCAACTGACAGTGGATAGAGAAAATGTGGCACATCTACACAATGGAGTTCTATGCAGCGGTAAAGAAAGATGACATCATGAGCTTTGCAGGAAAATGGATGGAACTAGAAGATATCATGCTAAGTGAAGTAACACAGTCCCAGAAAAACAAACGATGAATGGTATCCCTCATCTGTGGATGCTAGCACCAATTACCTAGTTGTAAGGCAAACTGAGCAACGTTAATGTGCTCTGAAAACAACTGTGCTCTTATATTGTGAATCCCTTTAACAGGTTCTAGAACTAAGCTACCATTTATTTTCAGAGTTAGGAAGTTTTGGTATATGGATGAAGGATATGTATGTATATTTTAGAGTAATATAAGATCAAAGAAATGCAGAAAAAACTAGTTTGTCATGGCATTATGTCTAACCACAGTATTTATTCTATGAAAGAGCTTCTTAGTATTTCTTATACAAGGCTGCTTGAGCTTTTGTTCAAGCCTTTTCTAAAATATAAAGTAGTTAAAAGTATCAGGCTGGTATAACTTAACCTTTCTGGATGCTTAACGACCATACTTAGTGCTCACACCAATTTGACCAAGGGTCTTAAGGGATAACTTTGTTCCTTGCCCTCAGAGGTCAACTAAGTCCTAAGGGACTATGCATGGGGGCATCTCTTGAAATGTCCTGCAAATGTGAGTATTCCTGTACAGGGAGGTCTTGGAGATCCACTAATGGGACTTCAGCCAGTGTCCAGTCTATAAAGAGGAAAGTCTCCTCATGCTTCAAAAAGGGAAGCCTGGTCTAGTAAGACCTGACTTTGTCCTCGAGTGGATGGAACTGGTAATTGAAAAGCCAAAAGGAGCCAGGGGGGTCCCTCCCCCCCAAAAAAACCTGAGTGACCCTTTAGGACCAGATCCTCAACTGACCTTGAGAAAACAAAAACCTTGGTTAATCTGGGCTAACTGTGTGGTCTTAAACATCCAAAAGGAAAGTATAACCATAAATAAATGAATAGTAAGGCCTAATAAATTGTACTTCAGGTATATAACTTGAGATCTTAGTAAAAAGACAAAAGAGCACAGTTGTTTTGCCTGTCTTTCTGGCAAGTGCAGCTACCCTGTGGCTGCCACTGCTTTTGCCATCCTTCATAGATGTGAGAAGACACAGCTTTCAACCTTCCAATATGTACTGAAGACTCATATCTCTCCAAAAATCCTCCAAACCTTCAGTGCCAGAGGGGGACTGCTGAGACATCCAATTTCTGGACTGAGCTACTACTGGGGTTTCCACTTCTTCAGAGCATAGACTGCCATTGTTGGACTACCCAGGCTATATCATGAAAACCAGTACAAGAAGATCAAGACAGGATGTGGTGCTTCCTGGACCTCATTTAGTGACCATGGGAAGGGAAAACCCCAGTGTGGAATACAAAGACAGACTGATGGTGATTTGGGCTTGCCAAGAAGGAAACTTCAAACATGACAACTTTCAGACCAATAAAAAAAAATCATAAGCTGAAGATGCTAAAACTTATGATATATGTGGCATGCATATGTACATATTTTGGAGTGATGCAAATTGGAAGGAATAACAACAACAACAACAGCAGAAAAAGACTGTGTCAAAGAACTGACTGAAAATGGTGAACTTCTGCTTGAAACAGTAAACTTCTGCAGGGAGAATTTTGAGAGAGACTGAGAAAAAGATGAAAAATATGTTTGGTGGAATGCATGAGCTCTGGTGGGCTGGGGGGGCAGGGAGAGGGGCACAGGTCTAGATTTGATTTCTAATGTAATTTGATTTGTAGGAAATGCACAGAGCTTCAATAAAACATTGGCAAAAATTACTATGAATAGAGGAAACCCACAGGTACAAAACACCCTATTAAACAACTGAACTTAATTATCTTCTTGCAAAGAGATAATCAATAAATAATTGTTAGGGCTGGCGAGATGGCTTGGTAAGTAAAGATGCTTGCTGCCGGAGTTTGATTCTTAGGACCCATACAGAAGAAGAAAACTGGCTCCATGAAGTTGTCCTCTGTCCTCTACATGTGTGCCGTGGGAACACATGTAGTAAGTACATAGAAGTATGTAAAAATGTTCAAAAGAAGCCAGGTGTGGTGGTGCACACCTGTGATCCCAGAGGAGGCAGAGGCAGGCGGATCTCTGTGAGTTCAAGGCCAGCCTGGTCTACAAAGTGTGTTCCAGGCCAACTGGGGCTACAAGGAGACCCTGTCTCAAAAAACGAAGACAAAAAATGTTCAAAAGAAATGATCATAAACTTTTGGACTTACTTCACTTCCAAAGGTTATATCCTCAAAGGTTAGATAGAAGTAGACTGGAGTGGAAGAATCAAGGGAGTCCTACCAGATATGCTACACGCATGTGTATTGTCCCTGAGTAGCCATCAGTTATAGTATTTTCCATTCTTACAGCTGGAATATAGTCTAACCTATATTTATCTCTGAGAACCAAAGCTTAATGTCTGGTATGTAGTTTGCTTTCTCATTACTGTTCATTTAATGTTTATAGAAAAAGAAAGTTGTGTGTGTGGTGTGTAAGGGTACACACGCGTGTGTGGAGGCCAAAGGCCAACCACAGGTGTCCCTCCTCAGAAGCCATCCTCCTCCTGTGTTTATTGAGACTGTTTTCCTTACTGGCCTGGAGTCCTCCTGCCCCCCTTCAACAGTCCTTGGAGGTTGTCAGGGTGTGTAGCAAGCACTTCACTCACTGAACTAGCTCCCTGCTTCCCTAAAGGTATACTTCAAAAACATGGATTCTGTGCTGGAGAGATGGCCTAGCAGTTAAGAGCACTGACTGCTCTTGCACAGGACCCAGGTTCGATCCCCAGCACCCACATGGTGGCTGAGAACCGTCTTTAACTCCAGTTCCAAGGGAATCAGACACCCTCCTCTGGCCTCCGTGGCATTGCACGACACGGGTGCACAAACCTACATGCAGACAGTACATTCATACACATGCAGAAATAAATTAATTAAAAAACATGGATTCTGTCTGATATTGCAACTCTCCTCAAAGGAATATATGTTAACTTGCCCCAGGACCCTTCCTTTGTGGAGAGGAACAAGTCGAATATCCCCTTGGGACCAGAGGAGATAAACTAGAAAACACATATAGCTGCTCCCTTTATTTTCCAAGACTGAAAAATGCAAGGGCCTCATGTTCCTGCTCTTGAACTACAAAGTAGAGGAAGGAGTTTCAAAGGGAAGAGGAATGAAGTTGCTACCCACACTTCCAGAAGGATAAGGAAGCTACATGTATATGGTGGAATCGTAACTGGCCATAAAGAAGAATGAAATCATGACATCTGCAGGAAAATGGACGGACCTGGGGATCATTATGTGAAGCAAAATAAACTGACTCAGAAAGAAAGGCCACATTTTCTCTCACATGTAGAATCTTAATTTAAACTTGTAAATGTGTGTGTGAGAGAGACATGAAAGTGGAAAGAGGAGGACTCCTCCCATGAAAAGGGAGGATGAGGTCTTAAGGGAGGAAGAGGAAAGGAGGGTAGTGGAGCATGTATTACAGGAAGGCAGAAGGAGGGGCATTTGGGGAGGAGCAGAGGGGAGCAGGGGAGATGGGAGGATGGTGGGCGAAGGGATGAAAATGAAGTATAATGGGATATATATGTATATATATAATATATTATATATATATGAAAGTGCCATAATGAAATGCTTCCTTTCATGTTAAATTAAAGTAGCTCAAAAAGCTAAAAATTGCATAAAAAAAGAAGGAATAGGCTAGTTCAGGACCCTAATTTTCATCCTAATATCATTAACAAGGAGCTCTAAGTGGCATCTGGAAGGATTTCTCTAGACACTGATATCCTTTTTTTTTTTTGCTCAAAGAAACCAAAAGAAAAAAAAAATCACATAAAAAATAGAATCTCTTATCTGATATGTGTGAGAAAGGAAGCTCGCTCCTGGAGAATACCCTCACCCTTCAGTGAGGACACTGGCCAGTTGAGAACGTGAATGGTGTCATGAGCTCTTTAGGGTGGCCCCATGGGGAAAAGAGGAGAAGGGGCTTCCACATGTGAAACTCATGATGACATGAATATGCACCGGGAAATCTGTATAAAAGGCACACAGTGGCCAAGGGAACTGTTCTGTGATCCCGTGTCAAGTTGTAGGCCTGCAGGGCAGGAGTGCTTTTCTGCATAGCATCTTAGTATTTTCATCCTCTGCGCTGCTTTTGAAGGAGTTAAGAATGAAACAGGAGACTGCAAGCAGGAGCGAGAGGTGAAAGAAAGAAGACCTGATTTTTACTTAACCTTGGACCCAAAAGTTAATCTTGTCTTAGCATGTTTATAATGTAGACAAGCTCACTGCATGCTGTGCTCTTCCGTGACTTGGGAATATGACCTCAATCCCTCACTCTTAACCCCAAACAACCTATGAATCTGAGTGTGTGTAAGTTTTTAAAAATATTTATTGTTTTATTTTATGTGTATGAGTGTTATGCGCGCATAAGTATGAGTGCTCTGTGTTGTGCAATGCCCAAGAAGGTCAGAAGAGGGTGTCAGAGCCCCTGGGACTGGAGTTATGGATGGTTGTTAGCCACCAAATGGGTTCTGGGATTCAAATCAGGGTCTTCTGAAAGAATAGCCAGTGCTTTCAACCGAGCCATCTCTCCAGCCCCCTTGTGTATAAGCTTTAACAAAGTGCTGCAAACATCACAGGATGTGGATTATTCCTCAGAAACAGTGAAGCTATGCAAACAACAGAATTAAGTTGATAATGTATTGATAATGTGCCTTTGTGGTTGTACATGTGCTGGCACAGTTCAGTAGGGATTAGAAAGGGGAAAAGTCTCAGATAAGATAAGGGTCTGACCTATACTCCTCCATTTTATCCTGGATATAGCATTTCAATAAAAGAAAGAGCCAGCCCTTGTTTGGGAGCAGAGTTCTGGGAGAATTCTGAAGGACGGATTCTCAGCTGTTTGAGTCTACTCTTGGCTTAAAATGGATGCTTAGAGTCAGGCTTTATTTTGCAGTTCTGGGGATTGAATTAAAGCTTTATATACATGAGGCAAGTCCTCTACTGCTAAGCTACATCTCTGAGACCTTGAAGATTTATTTTAGTGTTACACAGGCACACATTCCCCTTGTCTCTCACCTGTGCTCTGCTCATTTTAGTGTCTCCAAAGTCCTTTCTACTTCCTCTTTGTTACACTA
Source organism: Rhizomys pruinosus (assembly GCA_009823505.1). Lineage (NCBI taxonomy): Eukaryota > Metazoa > Chordata > Mammalia > Rodentia > Spalacidae > Rhizomys > Rhizomys pruinosus. Next base: position 983,196 of record VZQC01003076.1, read on the forward strand.
TATGTAAATGGTGTGGTTTCTGGAAGATGGTGTGCTTCTGCTTGGACAGCAGTCTCTTTTGAAGGGGAGCCTGTTTGGGAGATACAGAAATGCTTCCACAGCTAAATGGAAAAGTACTCAGGCTCTAGCCAACCACAGAGGGTGGGTGCTCCCTGCTTAAATTGTTAGTGTGCAGCAAGACAGCTTCAATAAACAAGCATATCCCGAGCTAGTAGACTGTCTCCTGCCTTGAACTGTCTTTCTTACCTCATTGACAAATTAGTTTAGCACTTCTATGGCAGGAAATTCCATAACCCCCAATATTTCGTTGCATTTGTGGAGTGTTTGCCTATTTTTGTATTCTAATGAAAGACATTTTTTTCTGCTTATAATTTCATGTCCCAAATAACATGCAACTCTGCCACTGATGGGGATTTTTTTCAGATGTGGCCAAATATGACACTTAGTTAAAAAATACAAACAGCAGAAATTATCCAGATTAAACAGTCATCATTTCTTCAACAATTGTGAAAATGATTCTATCACATGGGGCCATGGAGTCATTGCTGACAAGAAATAAACTCTGTTCTTTAGAGCACAGATCTAAGTGAGAAAGGAGCACAACAAAGTCGTCAGAGCTCTGAGCATGTCTCAGTACAGAAGTGGGGTTCAAGACCCTTCAATGTATTCTCTGGTAGGACCTTTCTTACACTGGTACAACTTACTTTTTTTGTTTGTTTGGTCTTTTTGAAACAGTGTCTAACTGCAGCCTCAGCTGTCCTGGAACTCTCTACGTAGACCAGACTGGCCTTGAACTCACAGAGATCCACCTGCCTCTGCCTTCCGAGTGCTGGGATTAAACGCATGCACCACCACACCCTGCAAGGTACACTAAACTTTTTAAAAATCTATTTCCGGGGATGGAGAGATAGCCTAGTGGTTAAGAGCACCGATTGCTCTTGCAGAGGACTTGGGTTTGATCCCCAGCACCCACGTGGTGGCTAAGAACCGTCTGTAACCCCAATTCCAGGAGAACTTCAGTTCCAGGGGAATCCGAGACCCTCTTCTGACCTCCGCGGCATTGCACGACACGGGTGCACAGACCTGCATGCAGACAGTACACTCATACACATACAAAAATAAAAATCTATTTCCATTTCATATTGGGTGAGTAGAGCTGATGAAGAGCCATCTATTTTTATTTCTTAGTCTGTAGATGATTTCGGCTGACTTATGAAAACCATGGGAAATACAGTAGGTTGAAGTGTCCCATCTGTTAGCATTATTTCTCCGCTCTTTGTATGAATTGCAGTGACCAACACATCTCCAATACCAACGCACAGCTCTTGGTGCTAATATTAGCGATAGCATTACAGCAATAGCACTGGTATCTGTGCTTCATTGAATGCATGCTGTGTCTCGGATGACTTGTAGATGCAATGTTATTTTAAAAGTATTTAAATGACTGACAAATAAGAAGCTATGACCCAGAATATGTGTAGGACTTGCTCAAAGTGAGAGATTGGTGTTCAAACCCAGGTTTGAAAGCTTATGGTTTCTCACTACAGCCATGCAAGGAGCTATTTATAATCAGGAAATGTGAAAAAGACATGTGCTCACCGCACACTGCAGCCTTTGACAATTGTGCAAGCAAAATAATGTAGCCCTTTCATGCTCACAACTGTCCCAGTTTGGGCAATAAGCTTTATGATGGACTCTCTCTGAAAATGGCTTAAAATAAAGGTAAGGGGCAGGCAAGATGGCTTAATGGGTAAAGGTGGCTCCTGCAGAGTCTGATGACGTGAGTTTGATCCCCAGACCCCACATGACCCTCGCTGATTGCTGGTCAGAGGCCCTTTCCCTGTACCAGAGGGCCTCAAATAAGTGCCCAATTGGATAGAGCTTGAAGTATTTGGAAAAATAGTAGGTCTGTGAATGAATATCTTTTATTAGTGGGTTCTGAGATCTTGCTGTCCCTTACTTTGTTTATGATTTTCTCTCTGGCAAGCTTTTGTGCTTTTTTTCTTTGTCCTCTGAGTCTTCTCATGTCATTCTGTGAAGGCTTTCTCTATTGATTCTGTGGTGTTAAAACATTGCTTCTCTGCTTTTACTCTAGCTTTAGTTTATGATGCATCTTTAAAATACAGCTGGCTCACTCACCAAGATGTTTAAACTGCAATAAATGGTATTTTCACCCAAAAGAGAATAAAAAACATTTAAGAGATCTCTAACTTATTCTCTTCTTCCTCCTTCCTCCTTAATCTTGCTGTTTCTATTCTACACTTCCTTACTATGACTGTAGAATAGTGGTGTCCAGGGAGCTCTCTCGATGCAGTTCCTGGACAATACTCCTGTAGGTAGCTGGGTGAGCCAGCTCCTAAATGCACTATTTCAAGCACCAACTCACATGTTTGCTCCTTATCTGTTCTTGCTGGCATATTCTTGTCCTGTTTCTATTTTAATAGGGTTTTCAGGAAAAGCAAAGGAAATTATTTTACAATAACATCTCTTATTAATTGGTATATAACTGCCTAAAAGACATACAAAATAAGGAAAATCCAACTTTCACTTTTGTTGGTTTTAAATGTATGGCTTTGATTTATGGATCAAAATTGCTCATTTATTATTTTATCTATACAGCTCTGGGCAATTTTGACAGTTAAAATTTAGTTTTATTGACCAGTGCAGTCACTGTGCCCACGAGGGGACTGGTGCACACAGCCTACTGCACTCAAGAAACTATGATTTTTTTTGATTCCGTGACTGCGTCAGATTGGGATTCATAACCAATGTAACAATAAGTTCCAAATCTCAGTGCCCAAGGCAAGAGTTTTGCTGTAAAACACAATCACCCTTTAAGGAGAGGAGGAGGAGAGTCTTGGTTGGAAGTCTGCAAGCACAATTTAATGCAGCTGGGGTAAGCGACAAAAATATCTGTCCATCAAGCTTTGGAGCAGCCTAAGAGGGCATTTCTGGAAAGACCTGGTCCCCGGACTGAAGGTGGGCAGCAAGTAAGCTTGAAAAGGAAATGGATGTTAGGAGCAGGGTAACGAACGAAACTGCCATCTTGATCTGAGAAAACTTACTAAAGCTGTTATGCAATCTTTCACTTTTTAAATCAACAATAACAACAACAACAACAACAAAAATCTGCGACAGAAGCATTTCTAAGGGGCAATCTCTATTTCCCCTGTCCCACCCCCACCCATTTTAACACATACAGAAACCCAAACTAGACCAGTTTTAATTTAGGCCTGTGTGACTACCAGATTGGCCACCCCAGCAATGTTCATTTAGTCTTTTACTCTAAAACCTCCATGATATAGAAACAAACCTGCAAAGTATAACAGATCGATACGATGTCTAATTTGATTAACTACATTTTTTAATTCATCGAGACAGTTCCAACCTGAAATAAACAGGTGAGTAAATAATGAACAGTACTTACTCGTGAGTATTTTCCATGTCTTCTTTTCGTCGTCATAGTACTGAACCAGATTGCTAGGAAGCCGGTCTGGTCCGGGAGGCAACCCTCCAACCAGGAGCAGCATTTTCTTGTTAGAGCGAATTCTTCACCCAAAACAAAAGAGGAGATGAATAACCACATTATTGTAGAGTCTTTTCAGTGGCAACGAAATCATAACCATCAAAAGAATGTTCCTTGCTTGCAGATTTCTATTTCATTTCTTCCTGTTTCTTTTCCCATTCGTGTCCCAACAAATTTTTTTGAACTAAGCAGAAAAATGAGCAGAAAAGCTGCATATCCCTGTACTCCTGGAATAATAAGCTCCCTTTATGCAATTTGTTAGAGGTTCATTCTAGAACGACCTTTTCCTTATATTATCCCTTTAAATCATCACTCTTCACAGCTGAGCGCACATGAATGTTCCGGAGTTGTACTAAGGTTAAGCATTAAAGTTGCATGTCAAAAATCGTATTAGTCAAAATCATTATTATAAGCCATTCTCCACTCAAAGAACCTTGAAAAAATTAAGGTTATGCAGAGAGTTTGGGAGTCAAACCTTTAATCACCCAGGGAACTTCAAATACCAGTTTGGTACGATTAGTAGCAAGGGGCTAACTGGGGTGTGCGAGCCAGTGGGAACCTGTATTTTGGTTTTGTTTGTTTGTTTAATTTAGCTTAGACTTCTGCCTCCACCCCCATCCCCCCACTCGGGCGCGCCCTCCCCTCCGCCCTCCCCCTGTGCACCACTGGCGATACAGCAGCACCAATTGGTAAAAATGAGACTGGGATGTCGTTGCAAGTCTCCCCAGAGTGGAGCTCTGCCAATGCCCGCCACTGATCCAGCGGCATGAACCCGCTCGACTGTGCAAAGTCACTCTAATTCCCTCCCTCTGTTTTTCTACCTTCTCCCCCAGGGGGCAACCACTGAAAGGAGTGACTACCCACCCATCAAGAGCTGGCAATTCGCTGCTATTAACCGTGACTGTGATTCCCAGTCTGCCTGGCAGTTCCTGAGAACAGGCCTGAGACGTCTCATATGCAGTAAAAGCTATAAGATGCACCCTGGCTGGCCTACACAACCTGATGGATGTACAATCCTCAGGAACAGTAATGGATTGAGCACACTTGCCATTGAAGCAGAGAGAGGAAGCTCAGACCCCCACAAGGGGCCTGCTGATTTAACAGTCACTTTACATATAATTGAACTTTTCATTTACCTGAAAGGCTCAAGGTGGTGGTGGAAGAAATGGAACAGCCATGATTGAAGGGAAAAGTCAATAAATACAAGAGTTTCTCTTAAATCTGATCGCAACCCATAGCGAGACTCTCAGTCTATGATGACACATCCAGTCGTTCTGATTCAAGGATGCCTGGCAAAAATAGGCCCTGTGGAGCAGCCTCGTGTGTTGGTTAAGAGCCTAACACTCAGAGTTAACTTAATACAGTTAAGGGACATTTCCATAACGGAACAAGAGAATCCCTTTAATGAAACTAGATACATTGTAAGTGCCTCAGTAGAAACAGTACCTTCTAGAAAAGCTACGTTACAGAGCCACCGATAGAGGGCGCTGTCCTGATAGAACAGTCCATGCAATTAGCAACGTGCAGCATTCACTCTGTGGGTATAGTTGAATGAAAAGAGAAAAAAACGGACCCAACTTCTTTAAATTTAATGCACACTTGAAGTGTATGCTGATGCCTTCCTGACCACTAGGGAGCAAACAAAAATAGAATACAATAGCAAATACCTCCATATATTGAACTTTCCAGTATCAGTGGTTTTGTGAGACCAGCTAAGAATTATCAGTACATTAGGCATTTCTTCATTTTTTTAAATTTATAAGAAATACAGGCATAATTCAGGGCCCTATAACTTTGCAAATGCATTGTCACAGAATTGCTATATGGCTATTCTTATTTTCATTCTTTTGAAACTGTTGAGGTCCAAATAATCAAGATTCTATTTGTGGGAGAGAAGTCAAGATGAAAAAGCAAATGGTCTTTTCAGGTTGCTATACATTGGTGTATGGAGGCCAGTTGAAGTCATGATTCTGTGGCAGCCCTAACATGACATGCATGCAGGCTGTCAGAGCACAGGTGGGAGAAGCTATACCAGTGTCCACAGAGTAGACATGGAGGAAAGAAAGCAGTATTGCTTTGAAAGTGTTTAATAGCTGACCCAAGGAGATACATACATGGCTCAGACATGTTTGTAATTTCATTTATTTGTAGATAAGGCCTGTTTCCCTGGACCAAGTTTGCTAGCATTTTTTTTCTCATCGATGGAGATAGTTTGACTTTGAGGTTGAGAAGACGATCTGGAGTCTGTGCTACCACGTCCCTGTGTTCTCTGAGAACTGGACTTTCAACACTGGGGTCCTGAACAGTTGGCAGATGGTCTCAGGCTCCAACTTTGCTAACAAGGATGTGACTGAAAGGCTAGCTAGCTAGCCAGTAGTATTGAAAGACTCCACATAACTAAGAAAAATCCCCGACCCAGCCAGATCTCCATAGGGAAACAGTGAAGAGTTACAAGGCAGAAAAGGGAATTCCACTTCCCCACATTGGTTGTGTGTTTTCAACCAAAGAGCAGGGCTTTGAGTATAGTATGCAGAACTTTTTTAGTGCATGGAAAAGACACATTTCAAATATCTTACACTGTTATGTTTATTCTGTCATTCAGTTCATTACTAAAACTTGTGTAACACAACTGTTCAACCTAGCATCAAACTTTTCAGTTCTAAATAAAGTTTAAAGCTCTACTTTGCCAAAATACATGATATACTTGAAAGAAACTATATAAAATCCTACATTTAATATAAAAAATGAAAAAATCGACCAAACAAAACCCCTCTACTTTGTGAATGTGAGCCATTTGGAAATGAAAAATAGAATAAAATGTGTGAGAAGTTACACACAATACAGAAGAAAGAAAACGCAAAGTAATGAGACACATCGGAGTGGGTTTCTCAGCATTTGTGAGAGCACGCTGGCTTTCAAAACAGTCCAAAGCAGTAGATCTAACTGCATTTTATAAATGGTTGAGAAAGTTCCCATAGCAGCTACAAGGAAAAATTTATCTGGACATTACGTACAACCATGAAACTTTCTGGATCCAAAGAAAGAGACCTAACCAAGATTATTCTCATTTCATATTGCTGAACAAAAATGCAGATGAGAAAACCATCACCTGTTTTACTTCGATATAAGCACAATGTCAACTATTCAATTACTCCTAGGAAGTGCCACATGGGATTACTTTCCCTGGAAAGTGTGCATTCCTTTACAGAACACAATTACAGTAGTGATGACGACGATACTGCCAGATAATAATGAGTGTTTGGATATTGAACCTCTGATATCGTGCCATTCATTTCATGGGTGTGAACTCCAGCTTGTAAATACCCTGAACAAAAAAGTTATCTTGTGATTTGCAAAACTAAAATTAAAGGAATCTGACTGAGCTGTAGAGTTCCAATGAGTTTTTGTTTGTTTTTTGGTTTTGTTTTTTTCTGATTCAGGTTTCATTTTAGACTGGGCAAAATCTACACATACTGCCTTCCTGAGATAGTTAATAGTCTTTCATAGGGCAAGATGGTATATTTTATAAGCTCTTTACAAAGGGTACTGAGTTGGTCTTTATTAATATGTTTGCTTCCTAGCTTTTAATATTTTAAAAATACTCACTTCACTCTTCCCTTCTGCATTGTCTGGCCAATGTATTTAAAAGAAAAGAAACAAGAGAGATTTTTAAAAAGCTGGACCAGGTCATTCAAATGATATTATTTGGATGCATCTGAGTTCCCAGATACTCGCATTCGAAAATGTAAGGTTAAAAAAGTGATGTGGATCGGCAGGTCTCCTTGGCTCCAGCTCAGTAACTGCCCGCATTTGCCATGTGTCACATTCAGGTGTGCGTACTCCCTGCACACCTACTTTGGTTCAGGGGATGAATGATTGAAGGATGATCTAAAACCTCCTGCTGTAAACAAATTTTTCATCATACAGGTGTTCTAAGAGTGGTAAAGTCTCATTTATTAATATCTCAATGATTTGGAAATTTCATAATTGGGAAACAGGCCAGATCAAGTTATCCTTTCCATGATGCAGAAAGAAAGTTCTCATTTCTTATAATGGATGGAGAGTTTTAACATGTTGAAAAAAATCAGCTGTTTGCAGGGGCTAGAGCTACTTAGGTACGTTTGCATAAAATTCGTTTTATAGGCTAAATACTTTTCATATTTGCAAAAGAAGGCATTGTTCAGTGTTCTAAGAATGATTAAATCATAGAGCTGGAAGAAAACATTGAAGCAACATAGTTCAGTCATTCCCAAGGCTGACAAGTTACCAGGATCAACTAAGGGAATGAAACATTTTATCTTCTTAAGATAAAATGGGATGAGACCTTAAAAATTAATAGTATTTTGGGACATGTGAGATGGCTCAGCTGCTGACAGCACTGGCTGCTTTTACAGAGGACCAGGGCTTGGTTCCAGCACCCACATGACAACTCACAACCAACTATAACTCCAATTCTAAGGAATCTGGCACCATCTCCTGGCCTCTGGGGGCACTGTACACACATAGTGCACTTATATACATGCAGGCAAAACATTCATACACATAAAATTTTTAAAAATGTTTCTTAAAATCAATAGCATTTCACAGCCTTTGCATGGGTCCTAACCATTACACAGCCAGACTCAAGGCTGCTGAACCTGCCCTTGCTCTTGACATGATGTAGAAATCTTTTAAATAAGTAATCATTCTTAGATATTTAGAGACCATGATGGAAGTTGTTGGATAGTTGCATTTGTTTCATTTTCTGCTCATGGTGAGATCTTCTAGAGGACAGCCTTTTAAACCATGGACCACATGTGAGTGTCATGAAAAACTTGGTAATAATTAAAAATCAAAACAATTAAAACGATTAAAAAATCAAAATCAAACCTGTAATGAATCTGAGACATTTCTGGCATTACCCTCCCAAGTTACATCACATGATGTTACTGCAGCTTTGGTTCTAAATACACACCAGGGTGCTTTGTCCTGTGCATGCTGTCACGCCACACAACACCAGCAAATGTTGAACACCTCAACTCAGATTTGAGAGTACAGAACGTTAAGAATTAGAGCATGTAAGATATGCCTACTGGTGCTGTAACAGTGGCACGAATATTAAGGGAGTAACCAAGCACTTTCTGATTGGACTAAGACTCGCCTCACAAGCTGGGGCCAGAACCTGTGGCTATGTAAGTCCCAGGCTGTGCAAGAGAACCTACTATTATTGTGCTCAGTGGACATACTATTAAACCAACTTCTAATGACTTATTGTTATACCATAGATAATGCATCCCTTAACTCTCATCAGAGAAGCTGCTTCTTGTAATAGATAGTGAGTAACACAGGGACCCGCAACTGTGGTCAATGTGGAGAGAAGAAGAGACTGTGGAGTGCTCATCCCTCACAGGATACCTATACCTCATTACATCCTCCTAAGGCTCACAGGTCATTGCAGAGGAGGAGGCAGAAGGATTGTAAGAGCCAGAGAGGCTGGAAGACCACAAGGAAAGAGCATTTTTCAGACAGCAGGCCTGTCGCGCATAGACGGGGAGCGGTGGGCAAGAAGCTAGCTGCAGAAATTGGCAATTGAGAGCGGCTGGCAGGGGAGAATCAGTTTCGTTTAGAGTATGATGCCAGATATATTAATCAGGTTCCAGTGGATGGACCCATGCCCAAAGCAGTTAGGGACACAAATTATACTTGACTGGCTTAAAAAAATAGTAAGAGAACAGAAAGTTGTGGGGCTAGTAACGGGGAGGTGGAGATGGCAGAGTCCAAGTGGGATTAAAATACATTGTTTGAAATCTCAAAGAATCAATAAAAGTATAAAACAACAACAGCACGAAAGACTTGCAGCATTTTTATTGCATGTAAATCCTTTCTGTTTTATCAAAACACAGTGGCTTAATTAAGGAAACACAGACTCCAATGTGCTCCTATCACCGGGCCTCAGCGTGTGTCAAATACTACACCTTAAACTGTACTGGGCTAGAATGTTTGATGATGCGAGTTTGAGTTGCTGGCTTGAGTTTCATAAAAAATTGTTAAATTAATTTTGGCTTGAGATTAGAACAGAATTTTCAACCATTTCTGAAATGGCCCCAAACATACTTTTGTTATTTTGTCCTATGGACTTCTGCAAAGGTGTGTTATCAGCACCTGTGATAATAAAATCAAAGTATCAGTCAACTCAGAAAAATGTTGAAGATGCTCCAAGCCCCACAGTATCAAGTGTCCAGCTCAGCGAGATTTAATTCCTTGTGTAAGACTAAGAATATACAACTATCTCATTAGTATGCAAATTTACTAAATGGAAAATTACAAGTATGCTGAAGAGATGTTTTAAAATAAATTTATTTATGACATTGTCAGAAAAATGTTTTATTTGTACACATATTTTATATACTATATACATATAGTTGCAAGAAATTTCTTGGGTGAAAGGATTTGCAAATGGAAAAAGGTTGGGAACGGGTTTAAAAAAGAACTGTTAGTGGGAATATAAACTCATACAGCCACTATGAAAAGCAGTGTCGAGAACCCTTGGAAGACTTGGAATGAACTTGCCACCTGACCCAGCCATACCACTTCTGGGCATGTACCCACAAGACTCATCTTACCACACAGATACATGCACAGCCATGTTCATTGCAGCTCTCTTCACAATAGCAAGGAGCTCGAACCAACCCAAGTGCCCTTCAACTGATGAATGGATAGAGAAAATGTGGTACATCTGCACAATGGAGTTCTATGCAGTGGTAAAGAAAGATGACATCATGAACTTTGAAGGTAAATGGCTGGAGCTAGAAGACGTCATGCTGAGTGAAGTAACACAGTCCCAGAAAAACAAAAGATGAATATTTTCCCTCGTCTGTGGATGCTAACACCAAGTACCTAATTGTTGGCAAACTGAGCAACGTCAATGTGATCAGAAAACAACTGTGCTCTTATATTGTGAATCCCTTAAAATATAACAAATAAAATGAAAAAGTGAAACCCTAAAAAAAAGAAATAAGTTGCTGGAGAGAAGACTCAGTGGTTAAGAGCAGTCACTGTTTTTGCAAAGGACCTGGGTTCGATTCCCAGCACTCATATGGCAGCTAACACCGTAACTCCTGTTCCAGGAGATCCAATGCCATCTTCTGACCCCTGTGGGCACTGCACGACATGAGTACATACATGTAGGCAATACATTCATGCACACAAAATAAAAATAATAAATAAAACATTTTTTAAATTTTTATTTATTTTTGTATGTGTATGAATGTACTGTCTGCATGTAGGTTTGTGCACCCATGTCGTGCAATGCCACGGAGGTCAGAAGAGGGTCTCGGATTCCCCTGGAACTGGAGTTCTCCTGGAATTGGAGTTCAGACGGTTCTTAGCCGCCATGTGGGTGTCGGGGATTGAACCCGGGTCCTCTGTAAGAGCAGTCGGTGTTCTTAACCACTAGACCATCTCTCCAGCCCCTAAATAAAACATTTTTAAAGAAAAAAAGTCCTGTTAATATGCAGAAGTTCACACACTAGAGATCATTGCCAGATACCTCCTCTTCATGTTGAACGTTCCCATTCTTTTTGGAAAGCTTCTATTTTCTTTGCCATGCTTATTATTTCCTTAAGTATAAATCTAGATGTGACACTTCCTTTTGAGATACAAAGGTCACAGTCATACCCAGGTGGGGAGATTGCCCTGTCACTGAAGCATTTGCCTTGCAGGAGCGAGGACCTGCATTGGATCTCCAGACCAGAACGCACATCCCAATGCTAGGCGTGGTAGTGTGTATCTATAACCCCAGCACCAGGGAAGCAGAAGCGACAGGGGCCCTAGCCAGCCAGTCTAGCCTAATTGATGAGCTCCAGGCCAATGAGAGATGCTGTCTCAGAAGAGGTGAACAGCCTTCCTGAGGAACATGGGCAGTCACCCAGTTTGTCCTCAGAGTTCCACACATGTGCACAGGGATACATGCACCCGCACAGATACAGACACCCCTTTCACACTTGCAAGTGCAGATGTACCTGCACACATGTGCCGTCCCACACTTGATCTGAAGGAGAGGAGGTCCAACTATCTCTAGATGAACATGAACATGGAAATACATACACACACAAGCATGCATAAAAATTTATACAGAAATGTGTGTGATGGATGGCAAACACGCCTTTTCTTTTAAGGTCCTCTGCAGTAACAATTGTTGTAGAAGCTTCTGTGCAGCACTGGATTATCATTCAGTGTCTTGTTGACTGCTACAATAAATGTTTTTTTTTTAAATCAAGTGTTTTCAAGTCAAGTTTTTCATATCCCAAATTTCTACTTTTGCATGGTTACATATTTTGAAGAGGTTTTTAAGGTCTTCTGGTGATTTAGACATTTTGTGTCAATTCACTTATTATTTAGTAATGTTAATCGAATTGCGTCTACATTCTACAAGATAACATCTTCCATCTGGGGAGCATGTCTGTATGAAGGCAGACCTGGCCAGGTGTTGAGGGGATCAGCCTCACTGACAAAATGAGATATGCTTGTTGTGCTTCTCCTGAGCGGAGCCCTGGTTGATGATGGACTAGAGGCAGACAAGATGAAGCAGCTGTTAGTTTTAAGACTAAGAGAAATAACATAGGCAAATACTTGTATTCCCATTACTTAGATTTAAATCTTTTCTTTTCCTGTGTGTATGATGTGTATTATGAATGTGCCCTCTCTGTGTGTGTGTACGCCATGTGTAAATGCATTATGCAGTGCATACATGGAGGTCAGAGGACAGCCCTGGCCAACATCCTCCCTTTCTATCTCCTTTGTGACGTGGTCTCTTTGTCTTCACTGCTGTGTGGTCAGGCTAGCTGTCCTGGGGGCTTGTCACAGGAGTGCTGGGATTACAGACACACACCTGGCTCTATGTGCTTCTGGGGATCCAAACTCAAGTCCTTTCTCTTGCATGGTGAGTCCTTTACTGAGCCATCTCCTTGGCCCCATTTGGATCTTTTCAACTTTTCTTGTTCTGTCTGAAGTGTTGCATCACTGGGAAGTTTTCTCTTTAATCCCTGGCATCTGGTGTTTAGGAATATATGACCATTTGCATTGAAGCAAAGATTTGAGAGGAAAAATAAGCTGTTTGGAAGAGGCAATGCAAATGAGATTAGATAATACCCCATCTTTGAAACCCAGATGAGGTTTTCATGAAGAATTGGTCTGATCTGGATTTAAATTCTCTTTCTGCCATGTCTCAGCCTCCGTGGGCTCATGTCTGCTTCTAATACATTGTGAGCCCTGAATGAAGTTCTCCGGTATTGTGAGAAAGTAAACGGCTGCTATTTGTAAGAAAAACCCCTTTCTAATCTAGAGCCAGGCCCTCAGAGAAAGATGCCTTGGAAGGGGAATGTCTCTGCCCAGGCAGGAAGAAAGCAAATTGATGCCTCCAACCCAACCCAGCAAGGAGATGTTGAAGAAGATGGAAAGTGCTCATGACTCTTGCCCGGGATTTTGTAATTTCAGTGAACTTGGCCATGCCCATGGCTGAATATTCTATCAAAGCAGCTTCCTGTCTGGAGCAATGGCAGCCATGTGTGTAGGGACTGACCTGCTGGGGACAGAAAACCCAAACTCCTAGGATTCAGAGACTTGAGGTTGGGTGTCTGAGTCAGTTCAGGCTATATAACAAAAACATCCCAGGCTGGGTGGCTTAGGTGACAGATCTTCGTGTCTCATTTCAGAGACCGGGAAGATGAGGCATCAGCAGATTTAGTTTCTTGCTGTGTCCAGCTCTCCATTTATGACCTCACACGGTAAGAGGACCTGGGGTTTGGAGGAGGAAGTAAGCTCTTTCCCCTCTCTCCTCCCGAGGCCATTGATTCCATCACAAATCCCACCTGACTCGAAGGCCCCATATCCGAACACCTCCCTGATGGGAGTTGGGGCTTCACACAGGAAATCTGAAGGACCGGGTGTGTGGCAATTTTACCAGCCCTAGGAAACCCCTTAGCTGACATTTGGGTTACATATTGAAAATATTTACGAAGTTCCCATAGTGATCAATTGATAAATGACAGCCATTATTATGGTGCAAATTAGTAACCTTATAAAGTACTCGCTTGAAAACCATCTTTGGAATTTTGGAGTTTTTATTGCTTAGAAACCTTTCAGAAACCATATGTTACATTATTTATAAATAGGCTCAATAGTTACTTAGTAATAAGATTAACAAAAATATAGAACCAATGGGCTTCCAACAGTGGTATGGATGCAGGTCTCATTCATAAATTCAACCTACTCACTCTCTGGGTTGTCAGCTCCCTCCATAAAAGTAGCCAAAGGAACCCCAGGATATTTTTGATATTTTCTGTGGGTTCTATAGCTGTAGTATTTTTGTTTGTTTGTTTGATTATTTGTTTACACGGGGTCTCCTATAGTTCCAGCTGGGCTTGAACTCACTATGTACACAGGCTGGCCTCTACCTCATAGAGATCTATGCCACATCTGCCTCCCAAGTGCTGTTGTTTTGTTTCTGAGACAGGGTCTTGCTATGTAGTGCTGGCTGATATGGAACTCACTGTGTAGCCCAAACTGGCCTCAAATTCATGCAGATCCACCTGCCTCTTCCTCCCAGAGGCTGAGATCCAAAGCATGTACCACTATGCTCAGCTCTAGCATTTATATATAAAAAAACTTTTAAAAAGTGTGTTTATGGGCTGGAGAGATGGCCTAGCAGTTAAGAGTGCCGACTGCTCCTGCAGAGGACCTGGGTTTGATTCCCAGCACCCACATGGCAGCTGAGAACCGTCTTTAACTCCAGTTCTGGGGGGAATCCGACACCCTCTTCTGATCTCTGCGGCATTGCACAACATGTGTGCACAAACCTACATACAGACAGTACATTTATACACATACAAAAATAAATAAAATTTTTAAAAAGTGTGTTTATCCATTCACTTTGTGTGTGCTTGTGTTATGTCTGTGTCATGGCATGCACTTGTAGGGGTCAGCTCTATCCTTCCACTATGTGGGTCTCAGGGGTCAAATTGATGTCTTCAGTCTTGGCTGTAGACGCCATTACTGGCTGAGCCATCTCTCCAGCCCTGTGTGTTTAAATCTACTTCTTCTTTCTAGCTGAGCTTCCCTCAGCCTACTTCTGTTGGAACTCTTCTCTCAAACAAACCAGGAGCATTGTCTGTTTTCCACATTCCTGACTTCATGTAGTCCACATCTGTATTTTGTCAATATATTGTATTGATTATTTTTATTTTATGTGTATGAGTATATTGGCTGCATGATGTAAGTACATTCATGTCATGCAATGCCTGTGGAGGCCAGAAGAGGGCATTGGATCCCCTGGAACTGGAGTTATGGATGGTTGTTGGCTGCCATATGGGAGCTGGGAATCAAACCCAGGTCCTCTGCAAGAGCTGTCAGTGCTCTTAACTGCTGAGCCACCTCTCCAGCCCCCACTCCATATTATTGTCAGTTAATTCTAGCACAGCCTGACATTAATGATCAATTATTTCAATCTTCGTTTCAAAATCTGTGTTTGGAGGCCGAAGAGATGGTGCAGCAATTAAGAGCACTGGCTGCTCTTGCAGAGGACTGGGTTAATTTCCCAGCACCCACATGCTGGCCAATAACAGTCTGTACAACTGTGCATAACTCCATTTCAGGGGCCTGACTCCCTCTTCTGGCCTCTGTAGGAATTGCAGGACATGGGTGCACTTAACATACATGCAGACAAAATACTCAGAAACATAAAATAACAAAATAATAAATAAAATATTTAAAAATCTGATGGAGGGAAAGAGAGAGACATGCAGAAGAATAGATGATAGAAAGATGATAGATAGATGATAGATAGACGATAGATAGATAGATAGATAGATAGATGAATGTAGGTTCATGTTTGTGTGTGAGTGTAGGTGTGAACAAGCCACACCAAATGTGTGGAGGTTAGAGGGCCATCTCAGGCATTAGTCCTATCTTCCAAATATTTAATATAGGGTTTCTGTCCTTTGCTACTGTGTACTCCAGGATAGCTGCTCCTCAAACTTCTGAAGATTCTCTGTGCCTGTCTCCCATCTCACCATAGAAGGACTAGCATTGCAGACATGTGCCACTGTGTCTGGCCATACATGGAGCTGAGGATGAGACCCAGGTCCTCACTTGTGTGGCAAGTGCGTCACCCACAGTGCCTTTGCCTCAGTCTTCAAGCTTCTTTAAAACATCGAAGCACTCTCTGTTACCTGTCACATATACAGTGCTCATCTTCCTTGGATTATAACCTCCCTGATCTCTCTGATTCACTTTTTCTGTCCGGTAGGTGAATGGCTTGCTTGAATTCACTGCGGGGGATAAGAGAATTTTTGAGATGAGAAGTGAACAACAAGAGAATCAATCTTGAAAGAGGAGCTCTGGGTGGACGTTGCTTAGACCACAGGGAAAAAGCAGGCAGAGGAAGATTCTGAGTCTTCAGCCAGGAGGAGGTTTCATAAACCAGCTAGTCTTCCAGAAACTTCAGCTGGAATGGTACCCAGAGCTCCCCAAAGAAGAGCTGCTACCCTTTTCTTAAAATTTTCCAGAGAAGTGAACTCCCCTGAGAATTTGTTCCAGCTGATTGGCTGTTGTATTTAGGTTTCTTTATCATAGCTGCTCTTGGTAATTACACAGCAGCTTTCCTGGGAAGAGCCTTTAAATAGAGCTGATAATGCCTCTCTGAGGTAGGTAAACATACAGCATCATTATCCCCATTTAACAGACCAAAGAATAGAGGAAGGGGGCACCGGCCCCCTTCCCAGGGGCTCTGGATGGGTTTGGTCCTCTGTTTCACAGGGGATGTATTTGGGTTTTCACCCACAATTCTCCTGTGACTTGGGAATGGCTATGAGCACCTTAGCTTCAAACGCTCTGCCCTTGTGGCTATTCTTCCTCTCTTCCTCGTTTGGCTGTGTAGTAACAGGAGTCATCAGTGGTTTTTGTTTGTTTGTTTGTTTGTTTGTTTGTTTTGAAGCAGGATCTCCCTTTAGTCCCAGCTGGCCTGGAGCTCACTGTGTAGATCAGGCTGGCCTTGAACTCACAGAGATCCGCCTGCCTCTGCCTCCTGAGTGTGATTAAAGACATGCACCACTATGCCCAGCTAGATCTAGTTTTCTTTAAGACAGAAGGAAACATGAGAGCTGTTCGATCACATCATGAAAATGCAGAGAAAACTGCTGACGGTAAGACAAGTAGAAAGGACTTAGTACACATCAGGTGTCCAGTAAATGCTGCTGTAAGAGTGAAGCTAAGCCAGGATGAACGGAAGAACCAGCGAGGGTGAACGGCAAAGGTCCTTGTTAAACAATGAAAGTCAGAAGCCTATCGCAGGCTATTTATATTTGTTTCTCCACGTATTTTAGGGTAAAATCAATGGGAAAGGCAAATGGTAAAGAGGAAATGGCGCTTCTGAGCCATATGGTAGAAGAGCCCCAGGGTGGTTATTGAGGAAGGAAAGGAGAGTTGTGTGTGGAATGTCCTGCAAAGAAGTCCGTGTGTTAAAGATGTGTTCCTTAGCTTGGAACTATTGGAAAGTGCTGGAATCTCCATGAGGTCGGGCTCAGCAGGAGGTTTTAGGCCACTCTGGGCATGTTCTGAAAGGCAGCATAGGACTCTAGTTTCTTCCTCTTTCAGTAAGTAAATATCTGCTTCTGTCCTGTTCTTTGGGTCATAATGGGATGCTTCTCATGAGACCAAACACAATGGAGTAAAACTCCATAAACTGGGAGCCCCAATAAACTTTTCTTCTTTTTCTATTTTTTTCCTAAATATTTATTATTTTTATATTATGTGTACTAGTGTACTGCTTACATGTAGGGAGGTACACCCATGTCGTGCAATGCTGACAGAGGTCTGAGGAGAGTGTTAGATGCCGTGGAGCTGAAGTTATGGATGGTTGTTAGCTGCCATGTGGGTGTTGGGAATTGAGGCTGGGTCCTCTGCAAGAGCAGCCAGTGCTCTTAACTGCCAAGTGATCTCTCCAGCTCCATGCTTTTTCTTTTAAAGTTGACTATTTCAGGTGTTTTGTTCAGGCAAGCAAGAACTACCAGTCACGTTGACTGATTCCTGAGACTAATAATCTTCACTATGCACTGCCCCTGACTTTATTCCTACTAGAACACAGTGAAACAATTAACCTTGCTCTTGTCAAAGCCCTTTGCTTACTGTTTTGGTTGAGTACCTCTGCCTTTATTTTTAGTGTTGTTTTCTCGACCTGTGAAAATGTAGCCCAGGCTGGCCTCAAGCTTGCTATATGGGCAAGAATGGTCTTGAATTCCTGATCTATCTTCCTCTACCCACCACCTCAAATGCTGGGGTTACAGGCACATAGCACCATCTGCTCTTTATCTTAAGAGTTCTTTGGTTCAGTTTGGTCTCACAGTCTCACAAAGTGAGAGTTACCACCACAGTGCAATATTTATCAAAATTCACTTAGCAGCAGCCTCTCATGAATTTATCGTATATGTGACATATATTGTAGTATTATTCATATAGTGTTTTCCTTAAAACTTTTCATTTAAAACCTCCCAGCCTACTTTCGTGCTTCTCATTATAGGCTAGGGGAACTTTTAGAAACTTTCTAGGGTGGAGGCACATTTAGAAATCCTGGGCGTGGTGGTACACACCTTTAATCCCAGAAGAGGCAGGTGGATCTCTGTGAGTTCCAGGCCAGCCTGGTCTACAGAGTGAGCTCCGGGCCAGCTGGGACTAAAGGGAGACCTTGTCTCAAAAAAAAAAAAAAAGAAAAAAGAAAAAGAAATCCTGATTTAATGATCTAAGGTAGGACCCAACATCAATTTTTTTAATAAAAATATTTTTCTGAAGGATTCTAGTATATAGCCAGTATTGAGAACTATTGTTCTGATCAACAATGTTTCTGAAATCACAGGCTTCCTGGCTGCAATTCATGTCTGATTCATGTTAAATGATGGCAATATGCAACCTA
The DNA here is from genome assembly GCA_009823505.1 of Rhizomys pruinosus. Classification (NCBI taxonomy): domain Eukaryota; kingdom Metazoa; phylum Chordata; class Mammalia; order Rodentia; family Spalacidae; genus Rhizomys; species Rhizomys pruinosus. The sequence goes on from VZQC01003076.1 coordinate 1,001,663, forward strand.
TTACAGCACATTTTTAAAAAGTTTCTCACATACCACGTGAAATTATCACACATATTACCATTGTAGGTAACTAATACATGGGGAGGCACTATAATAAATAGAAGCCAGAACTTTATAACCAGGAGCTCTGAATCCAGGCTCACATTTCAACTCTGTATTTTCTCTATTATGACCATGGGAAAATCAATATCCTTAGTTTTGTCTTTTCGTTTTTAAGAAAGACTCTGATGTAGCCTAGGCTGGCTTCATTCTTGCTACACAGCTGATGATAACCTTGGCCTCTGGTCTTCCTGCCTCCACATCCTTACTGCTGGGAATATAGGCATACACCACCATGCCCGGCTTTAAATGCAGTCCTGGGGGCCGAGCCCGGGGCCATGCATACACTAGACAGTCTACCCGCTGAGTTCCAGCTCCGGCTCTCGAGTTGATTTTGCTAGAGTCTCAACATGGAGCTTAGTCTCCCTCATTTCTAACCCTCCTGCCTCAGTCTCCCAAGAGCTGGGATCACAGAGTTTACCAGGCTAAGATCAGCATTTTAATTGACTATAATAGCTTTGTACATTGCAAGTGTGCTTGGCCATCTTCCACGCCTTGACCCTGCACTTCAGCCCTGGCTAGCTTAGACATCATCAAGACTGTCCCCACCACACATTCTTCCCACACCCTTCAGCATGCAGACATGATTGTTCACCTCTGATTTTACCCATTTTCCTCTGGGCACTAAGTCTGCATGCTGAGTGGGGATAGCAGAGGCAAATCAGACAAGAAAAGAAACCCCAGGGCTTCATGTGAGTCCATGAGTTAGAGCCCTGCTCCTGACTTAAGTCATAATCCTCAAGGTCAGGGCAGATCCATCTTGGCACTGAGCAGAGTCCTGGACACTCTGTAGCCTCAATCCTCCCCCCCCCCCCCCCCCAGGACAAATTTCCTTTTCCAATGCTCATTTCTTATTATTTATTTATTTATTTATTTATTTATTTATTTATTTATTATTTTTGATCATGCCTGTGTACATGGGTGATAATGCCTGTGGAGGCCAGAGGACAAACTCGGATGTCACCCACAGGAACTCTGTCTACCTTTTGTGAGACAGGCTTTCTCACTGACTTGGGGCTCCTTAAGCAGGCTAAACTGGCTGCCAGGATGGTAAGCATCCTCTCTCTAGTACTGGAATCACAAGGGCACACCAAGCCCAGAATTTTTTATGGGTTCTGGAAATTGAACTCAGGTCCTCATGCTTGTAAGACAAGTGTTTTACCAGGTGAGCTGTTCCCTCAGCTTTGAAATCTTATTTTGGTCAACTAGAAGCAGCTGAATAACGCCTTTGCTTGGTTACCTATATGATCTTTAGTTTCAATACCTACAGCTTAGTCCTTCTTTCCTGAAGAGCGTAACCTGAACGGAAACAGCAGCCTCCCTCATCCTCACATCCCTTGCATGACGAGGATCAACATCATCTTAACCGTCCCCCTGCAGGTGGAAGGGAGGGTCTCATTGCTCATTGGAATGTGAACACTTACTACCAATCACCCAGTGCCTGTGCAGTACAAAGCAGGGCTTCTTGTCCCAGAGAGACACAGTTCTATAAAGCCTGTAGGGAGGGAAGCCACTGAAGCCCTTCATAGTCTAATGACAAGAGGAGACAAAGCTCGTTCTCACCAGAGTGATGGGCACCTAAATAACACCTGTATTTAAACCTGGAAGAAAGCTCAGTTATTACACTGTGCATCCTCCTGAGATCTAGACTAATGTAAATTCAAGTTCAGGAGGACCAACTCCCACTCCCGGTATCTTTGAGAGTCCAAGAGTCAAAACTGAATGTTTTAACAAAATGCTATGTTAAAGAAAGATGTTCAGCCATTCAAAAGGTGCTCAGAAGGGGCAGAGGGCCGGTCCCACTGTGTGATCTGAAGCCCAATTTCTTCCAACACTGTACTCCAGGGAGAGATTCCTCGTGGGGAAGCTCTGAAGCTGGCTCTGAGGCAGTAGAACCAGCCTCCTGCCAAGCCGGCTCTTTCCAGTTGGAGGGTCACTGCAGGAGTGGCCGTGCAGGGAGATATCGAGAAAAGTTAGTTAGTTACTGGCTATGTTAACTGCAGGTTTTTCCCAGAATATTTATGGCAAGACATAGAAGAGGAGTTGCGGCTGATACCATAGAAAGAATCTCAGAATTTGTTTCTAGGAGGGGGAGGTAATTCCATGAAACCATGCTAGGGTTGAGGTAAAGGAAGATGCTGTTCTTATTTGGGGGTAGATCTGCCACGGGGGAGTGAGGCAAGCGGGTGGGTGTGCTGTGGAGACAATGAGGTGTGGCTTGTGGGACCCAGCTTAGGGGCACCCCGCTGTGTGGGTGAAATAGGAATCTCTTATCTTCCTCTACTGTTTCTTTCTCTCCCCAAAGGGAGGCAGTTCTTTCAGTTCTTTGCTGCTTTTCCAACCCCAGAGGGGTAACCGTACCAAAGACAACCCTAGCTAGAAGACTCTGATGTTTAGGAGACCCTCCCGTGTCCCCTGGACACAATAGGTAGTGCACTGTAATTGCCTCTCCAATCACCAGATCTCTGGCAAGTAGAAACAAATTATTCTGATGAAGTTTACTACAAACCCTAAAACTGAATTGCAGGCACTCTGCTGGGAGGCTCGAATTATTCCTCTAATGCTCTAGGGCAGTAGGTGCCAAATTTCATCATCGGGCAGTAAATCCCCTAGTGATTAATAATTAATTCTAAAACCTCCCCTAGGACTTGTTTCCATTTTTCGAGTCTCAATAAGTCAGATTTCTTTTAATATAAATTGTACACAGATTTCCCCCAAACTTATCTTTGGACACATTACTGTCAGCAATTCTGCTTATCTTCTAAAGTTCCACAGCAAATTGGAACACAGAACAAAGTATTTCAGTCCCATGATTTTCCAGTGTGGTTCAAAGCTCGCCAGTAGCAAATTGTCCTGAGCTTCTTCCTAAAATTGCAGGTTCTAGGTGCTAATTTTCTTAGAATCCCTGGATGGCATTGGAGAAGATATATTTTATTTTGAAATGCTTTGTGGTTAATTCATAAGGTAACTACTTGTTTATACTGGATTTTCTGGGGTGGATGAAAGAAGGTCTGCATTCTTTTTTTTTTATATTTATAGTTCTGTATTATTAGAAGTGATAGGAATTTATTACTGACCACACAGTTCTTTCTTGTCTGCCTATGCAACTTTATCTGCACAGATCTAGTTGAGAGAGAGAGAAATAAAAGAGACCATTTCAATTATTAGTCTTATCCTTAACTTGGGGAAGGAGCAAAGGAGCACTTGAGAAGGAGCCCTTCTGGTGAGTCCTGTATGGATGCCTCAAGGAAAGACCTTAATTCTACCACACAGTCATTGTGCCTGACGGCCCTGCCACCTGAACTATGGAGGTGACACTAGGGAGAACCCAGGGCATGAAGACACAAGGTCCTTGTTACTGTTTCTTTAGCACCTTGAAGCTGGACAGGAGGTCTTAGTGGTGACAGGTTGCAGTAAGAGGATGGGGATCTCAGGGGGCTGAAAAGAGATACAGCTGATGTACAGAAGCTACCCATAAGCCTTTGGGATAGACTCTAGTACCCACAAAATTATAGATGTCAATTTCTTTGATCTTTTAGAGATTTTAAATGATTCTCATGTCCTACAGGATGCTAGAGTTTCCTTCAAAAGAAAAAAAAAAAAGTGAAGCATTCTCTAGAAATTTTTTTGTAGGATAAGCTTATTCTTTCTAGGTCAGAAAGACTATTGTTTTCTGGAAGTTGGAGGATCAGTCTGATTTCACTAGTGGAAGGCTCAAGGGTTCTTTCTGCAGAGGAGATGCCTCCTTCCTAGGAGTAGAGCTTTACTAATTTAGCTGCTGCTGCTGCTGCTGCTCCCTAATTCTGGAGAACCGAAGTCCCTGTGCTTATTGAATGTTTTAAAGGTGGCATTAAAATGTCACTTCTAAATTTTGAATAGTGAAGGTCTGAGTGGCAGCTGAAGTGTTTAAAGATTCTAGATGTTCTAGACTGATTATTTAGGTTGGGTTCCTTCGGCCAAGGGTGGAAGATGCCTTCTAAAGACCAAACAAACAAGCAAACAAAAAAAACCAGATCCATAAACAGCAACAACTGCAGCAACAATAACAAGATCTGACTAATTTAAATAATTTATTAGTCACTTTTCTGTTGCTGTGATAGAAATGCCAGGATCAAGGGAGTTGTTTATTTGAGCTCACAGCGCCAGGAGAATTAGAGTCCATCATGGCGGGGAGGCACGGTGGGTGGCAGGAGATGCCGGAACAGAAAGCAGACATTCACATCTTCAAGCAGGCACAGGAAGCAGAGAGTGACTGGAGATTGGCAAGGCTTTTTGAACTCTCTAAGCTGGCCTCAGTGACGTACTTCCTTCCAAACTAACGCCACCAACTAGGAACAAAATGTCCCAATACTTGGAGCCTATGGGGAAAGTTGGGGGAGGGGGCATTCTCATTTCAACCACCACAGATAATTTGATTTCTCAGCACTAGGTAATGTATTCTAAAAAGTACAATGTTAACACTGACTTTTAATTAATACCCTGTTCCTTTGACTATCCAGAAAAAAAACAAAAAACCTTCGTTTATATTTTAACACCACCCTCTGCCCTCTACATCCTGCACTCTAGATTCAGAAGCCCAGGGTGGACCTTGAGCTTTCCGTCTAGGTAGGTAGCTGAGGATGGCCTTGAACTTCTGATCCTCCTGCCTCTACCTCCCAAGTTCTGGCAAGCACTATACCAACTGAGCTCCATCCCTTGCCCTTCAGAATCTTCTTTCTTAGGTAAGAGATAGATCTATCATTATTATTATTATTATTATTATTATTATCAGTCTTTAGTAAGAGATAGATCTTAATAGAACAGAATTGTCTGTTCATAGTGATTTTTTTACCTAAACAGAAATTGTCTAGAAACATGAACATTAAATCTACAAATGAAGTGTTGAGCATCCTCGTTATATAGTCACATGTCACAAGCCACACTGAAGTTAGGAGTACCTAACTCATTAAGAGTAGTAAGAGCACGGTCTGGAGAGATGGCTCAGTGGTTAAGAGCATTGACTGCCTTTGCAGAGGACCTAGGTTTGATTCCCAGCACCCACATGGCAGCTAACAACCATCTGTAACTCCAGTTCCAGGGGATCCAATGCCTTCATCTGGCCTCTGCAGACATTGTATGACATGGGTGCACTTACACACATGAAGGCATAATACTCATACACATAAAAATAAAAATAGGAAAATATTTTTTGTCTTTTTGAGACAGGGTCTCCCTTAGGATTTAGCTCTTCCTTGTCCAAATGCCCTGGGGGCATGAGGAGTGAGGCCTTCGGCCTCGAGGCTGCTGCTGAACACCTTCTGCCCTGTTCTTTCCTGCTGACCCAACAAGGAGGGCTTCTGCATCTCTGTGAGGCTCAGAGCTTCCAGGTTCCAGGTTTTTTTTTAATTTCTTTTATTATTATTTGTGCGTGTATGGGGGGGGGTGGTTACTGGCTCCATACAATTGCATCACGTGCAGGCTATGTCTGTGGAAGTCAGAAGATGTCTCCACTCCCTGAAACTTGATTTACAGATGATTGTTAGCCACCTATGGATGCTGGGAACTGAACTGGGGTCCTCTGCAAGAATAACCAGTGCTCTTCACTGATGGAAACATCTCTCCGGCCCCAGCTTCTGGGTTTTTGTTTTATTTGTTTTGTTTTGGGCATACTCTTATTCTGGAGTGGTTCGATTATCACTGTCTCGACAAAGAATTCCACTTCATTTCCTGAGAATAATTACACAAACATTGTTGGAATAAACATTTGCTATGTTGCCTTTAAAAACATTTAAGTAAATAATTTGAGTGATAAATAATCTTTCTTTCTTTTGTTCTTTTTTTGGGGGTTCTTTTTGAGCAGGGTTTTCCTCTAACCCCAGCTAGCCTGAAACTCACTATGTAGACCAGGCTGTCCTTGAACTCATAGAAATCTGCCTGCCTCTGCCTCTGCCTCTGCCTCTGCATCCTGAGTCCTGGGATTAAAGGTGAGCGCTACCATGCCCGGCTAATAATTTATCTTTCAATGAAAGATTTGCTTAGCTAAGTCCAGACTACCATTTTAGAAATACAATAGCCAAGTCAACACAGCCAAAATAGTCACAAAAGAAGAAAGCAGTATCAATATTAAGCACAGGATAATTTTTCTGTTATACAAAACACCAATATTTTTAAGAGTAGTTATCTGTACCAACTGAAAGTATATAGAAAAAATGTACATAATACACCTACATGAATTTTCTTTTCTATTTCTGTGAACAACATTCAGTCCCTACAGAAAGCAGTTTGAGCCGTGATTCATGAGCCATAAGAAGCTTTACTAAAAATGGTCAAAGAACACTCAGTTCATCAACAAATAGACAAATAATACAACCAGAAAATAGCCAAAAGATTTGAATAGACATTTGTCAAAGGATTTTGTGATCAATAAGCAGATGTAAAGGTGTTTAGCCTGACCAGCCAGTAAGGAGATGCAAACCACAGTGACAGCACTTTGAGCTCACCAGGAAGCCCATGAAAAAAAGGTTAAATGTGGGTAAGATTGTATATGGAACCATATACTCTGCTGGTAGGAAAGTAATACAGTGTTGGAGGGGAAACCAAGGTGGTGGCACTGCTTTGGAAACCATGCAGCGGTTCCTCAAAAGGCTCACCCTGGGTTGAGGCTAACTGGGTTACCCTATGAGCCAGCAGCAATTCTCCTCATGTGTACATACCAAGAGAAATGAAACATATGTCCAGACAAAGAATGTGTACATTGGTGCCCATAGCAGCATAATTTATAATAGCAAAGATCAGAAACAGTCCAAATGTCCATTGTCTAATATACAAACAAAATGTGGTACATTCATGCAACTGATCACCATTCAGCCATAAGAAATGTTTGAGGTACTATGCACAGGGGACAATGTGGACACATGAACATGTTACGCTACCTGGAAGAAGCCAACCACAAAAGACTATGTGCTGTCAGATTCTATTTATATGAAATGTGCAGAACAGGCAAATTTATGCAGACAAAGATTAGACTGGTGTTAGGCGGGGTTGGTGACATACGCCTTTAATTTCAGCATTCAGGAGGCAGAAGCAGGGGGATCTCTGTGAGTTCAAGGCCAGCCTTGTCTACATAGCAAGCTCCAGGCCAGCTGGGACTAAAGGGAGACCCTGTCTCAAAAAAAATATTAGACTGGTGCTACTGAGCCAAGTTTTACAGAAGATGCTCATATAGTATTTGAATGTTCACAATTGCTGTGTGTGGGGAAGACAATGGTGGTGAGGAGAGAGGCCCAACTGACAATAGGTATGGAGTTTTCTTGTGAGAAGGAATGAGATAGAATGATTAAAATGTCCCAAAGTTAGGGCTGGGCACCTTTAATCACACCACTGGGGAAGCAGAGACAGGTGGATCTATGTGGGATCAAGCCCAGTGTGGTCTACTTAGTGAGTTCCAAGTCAGTTAGGGCTGCAGGGAGACCCTGTCTCAAAAAGACAAAACAATTCCCAAGTTAATTGTGGTGGTGAGTGCACAATTCTGCAAGCATAATACACTTATTAAGTTACATACTTTGTGGCATACGACGTGATAATGTCCCCTCAAGAGCCGTACACAAAACCCAATGTCAAGCAATTCCAAACTGCCTTTGGAATTGTTGACCAGGGTAGTCCAAGAGAGTCCCCAAACAACACAGGCTATTGCCACAGCCCTTGATTGCCTCTCAGTAGGACCCTTTTGCTAAAGACAACACATATTTCAGACACAGGACTTGGAAGGATAGAGTTGTAACTGACCTGTAAGCTTCCTCCCTGAGTTCTAGCTCTCATAGTATTGAAAGGTGCTATGCAATCTACCCAGGGAGAAAAGCAATCAATAGTCCTATCCAGATGTAGAGCCTGTGAACCACAATTATGAGCAGCCCAGCAAGATAACCCCAGTGGTCAAATAACAGCAACCATATCTTGGGAGTAAGCACCACCTGTCAAATAAGGCCCACTCAATAGGAGAGAATTCATGCCTGGAGCTGTAAAAATAGCCAATTAACTGTGGTTGGAGAAGTCATAGACCTGAGAGGAGAATCTACCATGGCCATTTCCCTAGATCAATATTGTTTGTAACTGTATGTATTCTAAAGACTTAGCCTTATACCCAGACAAGCATAGCTCATGCCAGTCATCATTGCATCTTCATTTTGAGGCAGACAGAGAGGCTATTACAGACATCCATAGCTGCAGGGATCCAAAATTCAGAGATAAGTGACAGTTGGGTGCCCAGGCCCAACATGACCTGCATTACCTAAGACTCAGGGAACATCAGTGATGACAAGGTGGAAAGACTATAAGCTCAGGAGACTGGTACCACCTTCAAGATAATGCTTACTGAGCATGACAGGGAAGTGCACCCATGAAATCTTGGCAGTGGGGGTGCCCAAATAAGACCTCCTAAAGGCAACACTGGTTGGCATGCCAACGAAGACGGGGGCCACTTCCAGGCCTGTACTCCTAGACGAAGAGCTACAGGTAATGAGAGGGAAAAAGAAAACAGTTTTCTCCAGAGACAAGCTCCCTGATAACCTATCCAATTTTAAGTGGCCAGCGCTAAACACTTGTACATATAAGTAACATTAAATGGACTCAGCAGGTTGTACATATATGTATATATCCCTAACAATAATAACCACAGTAGAATATGCTATGAATTTGGGAGGAAATGGAAAGGGGGGAGGAAAAGGTTGGGGAAGGAAGAGAGATGGTGAAAGTGATGTCAAAACAGTACTCATATATGAATTCTTCAAAATTTAAGAAATAAATAATATACATTAGATGGGAAAATTATACAGTTGTACGGCGCATAAGTTATAGCTCAGGAACAAAGCAATTCTGTGTGAGACTGCCATGTTTTGTCTGGCTTTCCTGACTGCTGACATAGATACACCAAGGGGACAGATTTGACACCAGGACTAATCAGGGCTCAATATGGAACTCAAAGCTGGAGGAAATGTACATAGCGTAAAACATGAGGCAGTAGATAAAACAGGCAAGGTTTCTGCAAAAACATCCTTGCTATCAGCACAGCATGGGACTAAGGCTGTGGGAACTCAGTTCCAGACGGGAGAGGATCCTACCTAACAAGTGAGAAGAAAGGCAAGAGATCGAGCTTAAAAATAATCACAGATGGTGAAGTCTTCTCAGTCAGGCTTTATAGGCCACACCGAGGCTCACAGTGCACCAAGGTGGATGTTATCATGTATTTTACAGGTGGGGAATCTGAAAACAGGTTAAGCAAATTACTTAGGGTAGAGACAGCTTGTAAGTGGTTGAAGTGGGATTTGAACCCACATCTGTCTGACTTCTAGGTATGACTAAGTATGCAATACAGCTGCTCAGGGTATTTGTTATAACCTTGACTTTTTATGTGTTTCTCCCTTTCTCTCTTGTCCTTTTGGAGTGAATACTTGTGAAAACCTTAAGAGAGGGAGATTATAGAAATTGCCACTGACAGTGATGGTACAGTTGCTATAGTAACCAATCCACCAAATTGGTCTGCGCCACGAGGCACACACTTCTGCCTATGTAATACACCCATGCTGTCTAGGATGGTTCACAGTACCAACGGATCCCTGTGAAAGCACAGGAAATAGAATGTGCCGTGGGCCAGGTGCACCTCTGGCAGCATGAAACAGTTCTTTCCAAAGTTTCTCCCTCTTTTTTTAAATTTTTTTAAAATTTTATTTATTTTTGTATGTGTATGAATGTATTGTCTGCATGTAGGTCTGCACCCGGGTCGTGCAATGAACTGGAGCTCTGGAACTGGAGTTACAGACGGTTCCCAGCCGCCATGTGGGTCCTGGGGATCGAACCCGGGTCCTCTGCAAGAGCAGTCGGTGCCATCTCTCCAGCCCCCAAAGTTTCTCCCTCTTGACGCCCTTATTTCACCTTCCCCCTTCCAATCCTTTCATCTTACGCAGGGGGCGGGGGGGGGGGTGGGGCGGCGGCTCTGGGATACCTGGCTTTCCTCGCCCTGTGCTAGGCTAAGAATGGACCATCATCGCGTTCACTCCGGACAGATACAATGGACCTTATCTGATTGCAACCAAGTCACATAAGTTATTGCCCAGAAAACCAGAAGCTGACAACACTGTGACTTGTGGGCGCACACAGACCACATGGGCACAGGCGTCTAGCCAGTTCTCAGCAATGCCCTGGCATTTTCAAGGACTCTTTTTTGGATACTGATGCTTTTTTTCCCCTCCCCCTTCCATTTCACTGGCCTCGCCTGTCTTCAGAGGCACCCGAAGGCACATAAGGCAGGGAAGTGAAACCGACTGTGATTCTTCAGTTCACTTCTCTGCAGCCTCCAGTGAGTCAGGCTCCATACGGTGGCCCAGCTGAGCTCTGAGAAGTTCGGAGCCCTCACACAGGTGCAATTTACCAGCCCGTTCACAGGCGCCCTGGGAGCAGAGAAGCCAGACATTTGAATGTGAAGGCTTCCAGAGCTGGAGAATAGGAAATTAAAAGGAAGACACTTCCCTTTCTGGTGAAAAGGAATACTGAAAGGCTCATACCTTAAAAAGCCACTCTTTCCCCTCTGACAGATTAAATACAAGTCAAGGAGAGGCATCAGGCATTCTGATTTTCCAGTTCCGGTCCTTGGTCACCTTTGGGCCTCTTCAGTTTTGTTCTTCTGGTCTTAAAAATCTCAAATTATTTTGGTACTGTGGATGAAATTACAAATGTGTCCCAGAGCCTTCTTGATAAGCAAATGTATATTCAGATAAATTTTTTTTTTGTGGCTTTTAAGGTTAGTTATAAATACATCTTAAGTAACATTTCATGTTTAGGGCACTGTTTTTCTTTCTGTTCCTGCTTTGCATTTTCATAAACTCAGTTGATCCTCACTGGAACCCTGGGAAGTAGAACCATGTTACAAGCCCATTTTACTGGTGCAAAAGTGGGGCCAGGACACTCCAGTAGGTCTAGGAGTTCACAGGCAGCAGCCCAGCATTTGCATAATTATTTGCTTCTTTTCACAGTTGATTTTCTTCTGAGGACCGGCCCTGAGGTGGCTGCTCCTCTCAGGGTCTACGCCTTCTTCTGATGTGTCTCCTCAAGCCTCTTCCGCTGCACTCACAGGTACCTTTTTTCAGTTCCTGGAAGGTGCTGCCCGGCTCTTTTCTGTCTGGGGGCTTGGCACATGTTCCCTGAGCCTTGCCTCACCCAGTTGCACGCTCTGGCTTTCCCCAGAGAGCTCATCCTTCAAAGCTCATCTTCAGCCTCATCTTCTTTGGTTAGTTGGGCAATGTCATGGCCTCTTGTTTCATGAGGTCATGTGGGGTTTTGCTAGGTGCTAATCTAGCCCTTCCTTCCTTCCTTCCTTCCTTCCTTCCTTCCTTCCTTCCTTCCTTCTTTCCTTCTTCTTCCTCTCCTTTCCTCCCTCTCACTTCTCTCCCTTCCTGCCTTTTTTTCTCTTATTTTCAATGTAAACTGCACAAATTCAAGTATGTCCACCCCTATGTCTCAGATTCCACCAGGGCTGGCCCATTGCTAATGTTCCCTGAAAGCACGTGGATATTCCACAGCAGCTTTTGTTAGTGGTAGGCTATAGGGCTTCTGTATTAGTCGCTTTTCTGTTGCTGTGATAAAACACCATGACCAAGGGAACTTATAAAAGGAAGAGTTTATTTGAGCTTACGAGATTGATGGTTCCAGGGAATTAGAGTCCATTGTGGTGGGAAGCATGGTGGCTGGGGCTGGAGCAGCAAGCCGAGGGTCACATCTTGCAATGAGCACAAGAAGCAGAGAGAGGGAGAGGCTGGAGACCACAAGGCTTGTTAAACTCACCAAGCCTGCCCCCAATAACGTACTTCCTCCAGCATGGCCACACCTTCTAAGACCTCCAAGAACAGTGCCACCAACTGGAGACAAATGTCTGAATACTTAAAGCCTATGGGGGACACTCATTCAAACCACCACATTCCACTCCCTGGCCCCCATAGGCTCCTGACCATATAAAATGCAAAATGCATTTAGCTCAACCTTAAAAATCCCCAGAGTCTTTACCAGTTTCAATGTCATTCAAAACTCTACAGTCCAAAGTCTCTTCTGAGACTCAGGCCAATCTCCTTACTGTAAGCTCCTGTAAAATGAAAAGGCAAATTACAAACTCCCAACATACAGTGGAACTGAATACACATTCCCATTCCAAAAGGGAGGTATAGAGGCATAGTGAGGAAATACCAGACCAAAACAAGACCGAAAACCAGCAGGGCAAACTCCAAGTCCAGTAGCTCCATGTGCAACTTCTGGGACTTGACTTCCAAAGGGCTTAGATGGCTCAGCTCTTCCAGCTTTGCTTGCAACATACATCTCTTTCTTAGGCTGGTACCACTCCCTGTATGCAGCTCTTCTTGGCAAATATCTCACAGGTCTGGCATCTCGAATGTCTTCTTGGGGTCTCCACTGCCAACCAGGCTTCACATTCACAGCTTCATGCAATGGTCTATCAAGGCCTTCTTTATTCAGGGACACCCCTGCTGCACTCTGCCTGGCTTCTGCTGCTCTCTGAAACCGTGGAGGAAGAACTGATGATCTTCACTCTTGCAAACTTCATGCCTCTAAAGCCAGCACCACGTGAATGAAATTGCTGAATCTGGCTACAAGTTTGGGATGGACTCTCTCCTGCTTTAATCACATTTGCAAATTTTCTCTGCCCTGGACTTGTTGGAGTAGAAAACGCTTTCAGTATTTTCCATTCAAAAATTGTAGGCTTAGCTAGGTGTGGTCTTGCCCTGAAGGTACTGATTCTGTTGTTTACTTGTAAATCTTGAGGCCTCTCCTTAATCACTTTAATCTCACCTTTCCCATTGTTTACTTGTAAATATCTAGGCCTCTCCTTAATCACCTTAGTCTCCTTATCAAAAGGAACCTCTCCTTCACATGCCTTGGCCCCACCTTTAATCTTCCTAGTGCAGTTTTCAGATCCAAACTGTACATTCTGCATTTCTTTCTGCCCCATCTGCTCTTCTTCACTGTAGGTCTGCACAATATTCACCATCAATAGCCACACCACCATTTCAACATTAGGCTGTCTTGAAATATCCTCTGCCAAAGACATTAGTTCATTGCTTTTCAACTTAGCACCAGGCAAGCATTTGGGCTGTGGGCAAACTGCTGCCAGACTCTTTATCAAAATATCCCAGTTGCTGCCTAAGTCTTTATTTTCCTCTGGAACTACATTTTTTGCAGCAATGCTTTCTTCTAGGCTTCTTCTAGAATGGCCCCTTAAGCTCTGCTTACAGTAGCCAACAGCTTTTCTAGCCCAAAGTTCCAAGTCTTCCACATTTCTCCAAACATCCACGTGGTCAGGTTCTTCACAGCCAACAGCCCACTCTCTGGGACCAAATAACTGTATTAGTCACTTTTCTGTTGCTGTGATAAAACCACCATGAGCAAGGGAACTTATAAAAGGAAGAGTTTATTTGAGCTTGCGCTTGATGGTTCCAGGGAATTAGAATCCATTGTGGCAGGGAAGCATGGTGGCCAGGGCTAGAGAAGCAAGCCAAGGGTCACATCTCGCAATGAGCACAGAAAGCAGAGAGAGAGACTGGAGACCATGAGGATTGTTAAACTCACTAAGCCTGCCCCCAATGACGTACTTCCTCCAGCACAGCCACACCTTCTAAGACCTCCAAGAACAGTGCCACCAACTGGAGACAAAATGTCTGTATACTTAAAGCCTATGGGGGACACTCTCATTCAAACCACCACAGCTTCATTCTGAACTCCCACTGTCAATGTGACTCACTCATGCGTGTGGGTTCAGAAAAGCGACCCAAGGTGGGGAGTGTCTTGCTTTTCAGATCCACTGCCAGCTGAAAGGACACTGGGATTAAGACAGTTTTGCATGGAATACAGTTGTAGTTTCATCTTCCATCACTGACAAAACAGGCTGTCACCTTTGATCTCTGACACTTCTGAAATGACTGTATTATGAAGTGTAAGAACACTTCTTATGACTCCTCTTTTTTTTATATTTTTTATTTTTATTTTTTATTTATTTTTTATTTTTTTTAAATTTATTTTTGTATGTGTATGAATGTACTGTCTGCATGTAGGTTTGTGCACCCGTGTCGTGCAATGCCGCGGAGGTCAGAAGAGGGTCTCAGATTCCCCTGGAACTGGAGTTCTCCTGGAATTGGAGTTACAGACGGTTCTTAGCCTCCATGTGGGTGCTGGGGATCGAACCCGGGTTCTCTGCAAGAGCAGTCGGTGCTCTTAACCGCTAGGCTATCTCTCCAGCCCCCACCAAGTAGATATCTGTAAATATTAAACTGAAGTGAATTATAGGAGGCAAGATGGCAAGATGGACTTTTGTTTATGAAAATTATCTTCCTTTTTCTTTTGACTACTAACAAATTTTTTTTCTTTTTAATGGATTCTGTTGGTAACTATAATTTGCAGAAGGTTGAGTGGGTAGGTATCAACGTCTTCTTGATTTTTATTAGTCATTCAAACACTGAATCCCCCAGAGTTCCTCTGCCTACCTTCCATGTCTGGTTCTGATTTCTTTCTTCTACACATAGCTCTCCACTAAATGATCTCCTGGAGTTCCATGTATTTTCCTTGCTATTCTTTTTGTGCTTTTGTGATTTTTCTTTCCATTTCCTCACATCGTAGCCTTTCTGTCATACTTCTCACTTGACTTCCAATGCTGCAAACAGTTCTAAACCTATATGGTAGTGTTATGTGTGAACAGGCAAATTCTTGATGTTTACAGTAAGTTAACCATCCTGCCTGTGTTCCATACACTGAATGAGCAGCTCTTCCTCCTGTCGATATCAAAATGCTATTGTGTTCCTTTTCTGCCTGTCCTGGTGGTGCACGCCTTTAATCCTAGCACTTGGGAGGCAGAGGCAGGTGGATCTCTGTGAGTTCAAGGCCAGTCTGGTCTACAGAGTGAGTTCCAGGACAGCCAGAGCTATACGGAGACCCTGTCTCAAAAAGACCAAAAAAAATTGCTATTGTGTTCCTTTTTCCTTGTATATCCCTGGTAATTTAAGCATCATGAAATATCTTGGAAGTTAATGGAAGGACATGGGGAATTAATGCATTTCCTGAAATTGTAAAAGAATGACTGAAGGTGTAAATGTTTCGACAAAACAGCTGCTAAAATCATTTTCTTGAAATGAAACATAAACAAAAGTCATTTCCAGTGAGGGTTCTTGTTTTATGTTATTAAAGTATTAGAATGTTTTTGTAGTTCTGGCTGTTGTACCTATTGTAGTAACACCTGGAAATATCACTGATATGAAGAGTATCCTGCTCTCCCCCAAGCCAAGCTGACCCTTGTGCTCTAGGGCATATAATCCCAAGAAAGTAACTTTTGATTCAAAT
Organism: Rhizomys pruinosus; assembly: GCA_009823505.1. Taxonomy (NCBI): domain Eukaryota; kingdom Metazoa; phylum Chordata; class Mammalia; order Rodentia; family Spalacidae; genus Rhizomys; species Rhizomys pruinosus. The sequence goes on from VZQC01003076.1 coordinate 1,017,125, forward strand.
TTATAGTTTTTTTGTATTTTCATAGTTAAACTGAAAGTTCTCCTGTTTGAAATTTAGTGGCTCATTCTATTTTCGAGCCCTTTACTCTCAGAGTGAATAGTTAAGTGTGGTGGTAGACCAGCAGGCTAGACTTGTGGCTTTCTGGTGTATTCTTCATTGATTGGCTAGGTGGAAGGGTTATAAAGTCACAAATATCAGTCACTTTTGTGGTATGGCGAGACCAATATGTAGAAGGCATAGATTAGTGTTTGATTTTTGTAGAAGCTATGTCTACAATATTCACTCAAAATGAATGGGTATTCTCCCTATAATGAATATTCCCAAGTCAATGCTATTCATATGATTAGTCAAACTACAATACCCTCTATTTTCTAATCTTCAAAAAGACTGAAAGAATTTTGTCAGTATTATAAACAACATAAGTAATATGTCAAGCTTGTAAATGTTTGATTAGTGATGGCTACTGTTATTACTGGCAAACAACAGATAGGTGTGTGTGTGTGTGTGTGTGTGTGCTTGTGTGTGCGTGTGTGTGTGTGTGTGTGTGTGTGTGTGTGTGTGTCTGCTTCCAGGTTGGTGCACCTGTGTCGTGCAATGCCATGGAGGTCAGAAGAGGGCATCAAATTCCCCTGGAACTGGAGTTAAAGACGGTTCTTAGCCGCCATGTGGGTGCTGGGAATCGAACCAGGATCCTCTGCAAGAGCAGTCAGCACTATTAACCACTGAGCCATCTCTCCAGCCCCGTGTGTGGTCACCTTTAAAACTGCCTTTATTTTATTCACCTTAGAGGAGACAGTAAGGGTTGGTAGACACATCTTATGACCACCAAAGAGATATCTGAAAATATTGAACTGAAGTGAATTATAGGAGGCAAGATGGCAGGATGGACTTTTGTTTATGAAAATTATCTTCCTTTTTCTTTTGACTACTAACAACTTTTTTTCTTATTAATGGATTATATTAGTAGCTATAAGTTGCAGAAGGCTGAGTAGCTCTGTCACTAAATAGCATCTTCTGAATAATGACCCCTGTAGTCTACCAAGTTGTAGATCTGTGTGTGCTTGAAAAAAAGAAGCACCTCATTCACTCACTGTTTGGATTCATCCTATGGTTTGTCTTTCTAGGATTACTACAAATTCTTAAGTCTTCCTATGGAAATGTGAAATTCTAACCTGGCATAGTAGAGTTATTTGGTCTTGAATTCTTTTATTTTTCTTTTTGAATTTAATACCTTTTATTTTGTTAATAAAAGATTTTATTGGTGTTTTCTATGTTTCATATATCATTTCTCAGTCCAATTTAGACACACTCACTTTTCCATGCCCCCCCCCACCCCAGTTAATACATTCTCCCATACATGTCTTGCATCTTTTTGGTCTTGAATTTTTTTAAAATGGAAGGCAGAGCACTCATGGGGATCCTTTCCACTAGAATGAAGTCATGTTTTCTCCAGTTTCTTTGGTTTGGTTTGATGAGACAGAGTCTTGACACATCACCCTGGTTAGCCTGCTATTCTCTATTGCTAAGGGTCTATGCCTGGCCTTATATGTGAAGCAAGCCTATTGCCTCAGCCTGCTGAGTGTTGAGATCCCAGAGGTGTGTTGCCACATCTGACTAATGACTGTCTATTTTGTTCACTGATACATCCTAAGTGCCTAGAAAGGTGATTGGCAAACCTTGGCTCAATGAATAAGGTCATTTTACTTCTTAGTTCTATGCAACTCTTAAACTGAAAATGTTTTTTATGCTTTAAAATGGTTGAAAATAATACAAAGAATAATATTTCAAAAAGCGTGAGAATAACATGAATAGGCATTGCCTGAAAATGCAGTTTTGCTGCAGCACATCCATGCTTATTCATGGACATGTGTCTATGCTGCTTTTCTGCTACTAGAGTAGAATAGTGTAACACGAGGGCCTGTGACCACAAAGCCCAAAATTATTACTTTTTGGCTTTTAATAGAAAGAAAAATGGGAGGACAGAAACAATCGTTTTCTTTAAGTTCCTTTTTTCCTTTTTGTGTATATGTGTTGTATGTGTATGTGCATGTTTGGGTGTGCTCACATGTGTACATGTGTGTGTATGTGCACATATATGTGGAGGCCAATTTTTTATTTATGTTTTTTGAGACAATGTCTCTCCCTGAACCTGCAGCTCACTGATCAGCTAGACTCACTGACCAACAGACCACAGTGATCACCTGCCTCTCTCTGCCCCAGTGTTGAGATCACAAGTGTGCACTGTTGCATTTTGCTTTTGAATGGGTACTGGGTGGGAACTTGGGACCCTGAGCCACCTCCTCACTGTTCTCTAAGTTCTTTTAAAGTCAGATATATTAATATTTAACCTTTCCTGAAAGCAAAGCTTTATGTCCACATATAAGTCCCAGGTCAATCACTGAACATTAGTGTAATAGAGGGGTTATGACCTGAGGCAGCACAGTGTGTGCAAGAACACAGGCTCAGAGGCACGTTGCCTGGCCTTCACTGTGCAAGACTGGGCAAAGTGCTTATCATCTTTGTGCATTGCTTTTCATCTGTAAAGTCAGGCTAATGGTGAGAATATAAAAGTTAATGTTTGCAAAGTATTTAGAACATCACTTGATATAAGTAGCTATACTAAGCTCTGTTGGAGGGTGGGAGAGACAGGGTCTTGTATAGCTCAGGTTGGCCTCAAACACACCATCCTGCCTCTGCCTCTGGAGTATTTGTAATTACGGGCATTGAACTACCATATTTGATTAGGGTAACAAAATTTTGACTGCGTTTTTCAGTTAAGATAATTCAGATACTTATAAAATTAGCCAAGTTAACGAGTGAATCTCAGTATATTTATAAATTGGAAGAAATACAAGCATGAAATGAAATTTGAAAATGTCCACTTCTGTCAGCAAGTCATCTATGTGGAGAAAATGCATCATGAGCATTCTAATTGCCTTTGAGTTTGTAGGAAAGAATTAGTTGACTCCCATACCTGTGATGTAATTTCATAATCAATGGTCCTGTTTCAGATAATAAACAAATTGTATTCTAAATGGTTGAGTAACTTCTGATACAAAATCTAACCACCTAACAACTTCTAATCTGAGGGTGTCAAATTGGCATAAAGGAAAGCAAGCATTTAGAGAAAGCATGGACACAAGAATGGCTTGCTTTGCTAAGGCTGTTATTCAGTTCTTAGGGAGAGCATGAATAGAAAAACACTGTCTACAGTTAAAGGGACATGTTCCAAGCTTCAAAGCTAGGAACTAAACTTGTGGATTAGCAAATGTAATAGCTTTTTTAACATGGTAAAACAATTAAGGAATTACGTAATCAGTACTCCTGATGGCTAAATCGATTTTAATATTGATTTATGTATAATCTCTAGATATACTGTGTTTGGTAGAAAGTAAATCTTTGTATGGTAACCATCTATCATCTATAAAATGTAAGTTTTTGAAGCTGTGCTTAAGTATGGGTCTCTATAAAGGAGCATATTAGCACCATGATTATTTTCATGGATGTCTTTCTATTAGAGATATTTTCGAGGAGATGGTCTTTGTTGTGTACAACAGAAGTATAAACAGAACTATGCATTGTAATAAGGCATGCCTCCTTTCTTATTTTATAATCTTAGTTCAGTTAACTTTCAGTAGCATTTATTTAGCTTAGACTGTGTAAGTTGCAATGAAAAGCTAAGAAAAAGTGAATTACTTGAGTCTAATTTGAGTTATTAGAAATAATTACTAATTTTGGGGCTGGAGAGATGGCCTAGTGGTTAAGAGCACCGACCGCTCTTAGAGAGGACCCGGGCTCGATCCCCAGCTCCCACGTGGCAGCCGGCAGAGAGCTGTCCGAAACTCCAATTCCAGGAGAACTCCAATTCCAGGGGAATCTGACACCCTCTTCTGACCTCCGCGGCATTGCACGACACGGGTGCACAAACCTACATGCAGACAGTACACTCATACAAATACAAAAATAAATAAAATTTAAAAAAAATTAAAAACCTAAAAATGGTCTCTGGGGGATTGGGGGAGATGGCTCAGGGATTAAGAGTACTATCTGTTCTTCCAGAGGACCTGAGTTCCAGTTNAGGGGAATCTGACACCCTCTTCTGACCTCCGCGGCATTGCACGACACGGGTGCACAAACCTACATGCAGACAGTACATTCATACACATACAGAAATAAATAAAAATTAAAAAAAGAAATAATTACTAATTTATGCATTAAAAATTTTAAATACAGATATATAAAAAAGCTCATTTGGCTCCTGAAGCTATTTAGACTGTGGGCCTCCAGCACCATAAGGTGTAGGCAGTTAACTACAAACTTATGCTCTATAGCGACAAGCCTATAACACTGGTGTAGTTACTTCTTAATGCTGACTTACTAAATTAAATTTTCCTGCTTTAGAAGACTTTCATAGAGACAGCTAGAAACTTTATTCCCAGAATTTAATTCATATTGTTCTTCAAATGACAAGAAATGTTCATAAGAACTAAAGAAAACAGTTAAGTAATAAGACTTCAGAGTGCTATATATGTATTCATGTCCTGCTGTCTCTTTTAAAAAAATAAGAGAATTAGCTTACAAATAAAAGCCATGTGCATTTGGGGCATTCTACAGTATAAAAGGAGAAAGTTAGACTGGTTAATGTATTAATCATGTACCTACTTCCCATTTTTTGACTAGAACATTAAAATCTCCAATCTCATCTTGAAATCTGTTTTTATTAACTATACTCATCAAGCTACACAATGAATCATTAGAACTTATTCTTCTTGTTTAAAACTTCATATCCTTTGTCAAGTCTTGTCATCATAAATTACTTATTACTTGGGGATGAGTTGACAAGTTTCTTATTTACGTCTTAATGTTTACTTTATTAAACCAGAATATGAATATGAGTGCAAACTACATTCTCAGAAAAACTGAGCAACTGGAGGAAAAAGCATAAAATTGATTCCATTGCTTTCATGAAGTCCGGCTCAAGTCGCCTTCTTTTTCTAGCTAACAAAAATTCAGAATTACTTAATCATCTTTAAAGTCATGTTTACATTATCGTATTGAATTCTTCACTTTCTACAGACACAACATACATTCTCTCAGCTACCCTGCTTGGTTGCATCCTATACTCACTCTGACAGACGACAATTTAAATTTTTCTTTTCCCTCTCTGAATTTGACTTGTGCCCCTATTTGGGCTCTAGAAAACTACAAGTAGAGAAAAAGTAATAAATATAATGCTATTCCATTCAATGGTCTTTAACAGAAGTGATGTCATCTGGAAAACAACAGGTTAACACATCCTCCTGTTGAACTATGTGTAAGGTCCAGAAAACAGTTTCATGTTGTACTAGTGCAGTACTCCGGGGATCACTCGGTGCTCTGGGCTCTAACACGGCATTTTTGTCTACATTAAAGTTAAGATCTTGATGGTTGTTTTTGCATTCTTCTGTGAATTAAAATTAGACCGATGTGATTAGTTCCTAAAATTGAAAATGCTACAGTTACTAATAATGGAGCAAAACCAAAATTATATTAGTAAGGTAACTGATAGGTTTCTGTAGACTATTTTCTTTTCTATATCTTCTTCTTTTAAAGGAAAATACAATTTCTTCCTACTGCAGAAGTATCAGATTCTTGCAGCATCCGTGACACTTGTAAGCATTCAGTGGTCAGACACCACTACATATCCTTCAAATGACATGGCCCAGTGAAGTGGTAGCTTGGGCAGCCTGGTATCTCAGTCATCTGCCAGCTGGTATGCTGATTCTAGACTAAAGTGGGAAGCAGATTTTGCATTTTGAAAGTCACCTCTCTTCACATTGAATCCCAGGACTTACTTCCATGTAACAGTGCATCGAACCTTCCAGAAATTATTTGTTAGATCCAATTTACAAACCTTGCCTGTTAAAACAACTCTGAGCAAGTTTAATCTTAATTTTATTATCCCTCAGGTTTTTAAATTTTATCCTACATTATACATTTTTTAAAGATATAAAAGGTAAGTTCAAGACTCTTAACTATATAGTCTGAATTCTTGACTGTAGGATATGTGCTAAATAAATATACGTATAGGTCATTTAAAAATGGTAAGATTTAACAGAACAGACTGCTAATTACCAGTGCTTTTTGGCATCGCAATGAGCTTGTCATTTTCATCTTTACAAGTATGAAAACTCATAAAATCAAAGCAAATTTCCTGCCTTGTTTTCATTTGGACCCCTGTGCTCACTGCTGAAATACAAGGGGTTTTATATTATTGTTTCTGATACAGCCATCTTTTGATATTGCAATACATGAACTTATCTCCCACAGATATGCAGAAAGTGAACTTACAGGATTTGTTACAAGCTCAAGATTTCCCATGCCTCCTGTTGCCTCAACCTCAACACTAGTGCTACCAAACAACTGGGGATAACATGTTATATTCCTTAACACGAGTACTACCCAAACAACTGGGATAACATGATATAGTCCTTAACACGAATACTACCCAAACAACTGGGATAGCATGTTATATTCCTTAAACTTTTTCATTTATCCAAGTCTGGTAGAAACCTAATGGAAAAAATCCAAACATCCAATCTCATAGGGTTGCACCACAGAGTCGGGGTCAGGCTCCCCGAGACACCATTCTGATAGGGACCATGCCTTGGCAGATGTTCAGTTCAAGTCCTTTACTCATGTGACACTTGGAGGTTTAGGCTGGACTCAGTCAGTAGCCTGGCAACTGGAATCATGATGCAGAAGACACTGTTTCTCTTATCCAGAAACAGAAAGAAGCCCTTTGCTAGGGTTCATTTAAAAGGGTTTTAAAATTGGAGCCAATAAAACATGACTGACAATTCCGACAGCTTCTTCATCTGGGCAGCATCTTACAAAGCATCATCTCTCTCTCTCTCTCTCTCTCTCTCTCTCTCTCTCTCTCTCTCTCTCTCTCTCTCTCCAGGAAATACTATTTGCAACACAGACACATTCTAAACAACAACAACAACAGCATCAACAACAACAGCATCAACAGCTCCCCAAACTCCCTTTGGCTCCAGCCAGGGGCACACACCAACTGGAGCCTTGAGACTCTGCTCCACCACTTCCCAATACCCCCCCCCCCCTCCATTTCAAGACTCTCTTTTTGGAGAAGGAAGCTAGCAAGAAAGTTTCACCCCACCACCCTGAAAGGGTTTGCTTTGCTTAGGAAAGGTTTTCTGCAGGATAGAAAAGTTTGCTGGGCCACAGGGTTTCAGCATCCAAGAACAACCAAAACAGACAGCATTTTGGGAACTCCAACAGGAGCCTACCTCAATCACAGGACCAAGCCCAATATAGGCTGGGGTGTGACAGAAGGACCAGGAAAGCTCTCCTCTGACTGGCACTGTGTGGGCATTCCTTCTGGCCCAAAGCAGGAAAGAGGAAGGTGAACATCACAGAATTCTCTTTGAGCAAACCCACCTAGAGCTTTGGAAGGAGATGGCTTACAGAGGCGTCCAAAGCTGTGCTACTTCTGGTCCAGGCCTTTGGCCCCACCTGCCTGTCAGTTTCAATCGGTCCTCAGCCCTCTGCGTTTTCTGCCCTGGGCACTCCAGGGCTCCAAGATGCTGTTAGGCCGGGTCCCTGTTGACCCTTCAGGGACTCTGAAATTAACTTTCCCCGCACCCTGGAACTGTTTGCGGTGGTTCTTCAGCGTGCTGGAGCCTCCCGCTCAGCCCACCCTGCTCTCCCTCCTCCGAACACCCTCCCCTCCCTCTGGCCTCTGGCTCCCCCACCCCGCCCTCCTCTTTGTTGTCTCCTACCTGCTGGCCAGGCTCTGCCTGCAGTGCTGCCTGAAGGGCATCAGGTGGTAGTTCATGGCGTCCAGCAGCAGCTTCTGGCAGACAGGGTCGGTGCGCATGAAATCCACTGACTGGACCCGCTCCACCAGCTCAGGGGCCGGGATGAGCGCGAAGCGGAGGCGCTTCATGAGGTCGGGCGCGTACTGCATGCGGGTCTCGCGGTCGTGCTCCAGCCACAGCACGGACATCTGGAAAAGCGCCAGCTCCGACTCCACGGGGGGCGGCAGCGAGTCCAGCAGGGCGCGCATCTCCTCGAAGTTGAGCAGCAGCACGTCTTCCACCAGGTACTTGTTGGCCAGCTTCTTGGTCTCCTCCAGGCCGTGCAGAGCGGCTATCTTACACACCTGCTTGTAGTTCTGCACCGAGATCTGGTCGTTGAGGAACTGCACGCAGAGCTTGGTGACCTGGAGGATGTGCAGGATCTTGCTGACCGACAGCACCTCCTCCACGGTGTCCAGGGACAGGGTCACGTTGGCGGTGTAGAGGTACTCAAGCACCAGGCGCAGCCCGATGGACGAGCAGCCCTGCAACACGAGGTTGTTGATGGCTCGCGGACTGGTCAGCAGCTTGTCGTCGGGCGAGGAGGAAGGAGTCCCGGGCTCCTCCTGCGGCGGCGGCGGCGGCGGCTGCTGTGCGGGCTGCTGCTGCTGCGGCGGCTGCTGCTGCTGGTCCTTGGGGGCCCCCAGGCCGTCCTGGCCGCCGACCCCTCCCCCGAGAGGGGGGTGGCTGGAGAAGAGCGATCGGAAGTACTGGGAGCAGGAGGCCAGCACGGCCTTGTGGCAGTGGAACTGTTGGCCCTGGGCGGTCAGCGTCACGTCGCAAAACAGCTGCTTCCTCCACAGCAGGTTGAGGCCGTGCAGCAGGTTGTCGCTGTGGCTGGGGTCGAAGGTGGAGGTCCTGTCCCCGGATCTGGACATGGCGAGCTGGCTGGGCGCACCTGGCTTTAAACCCTCCTCCAACCTGGCAGACAGGGGTGGGGGATGGGAGGGGAGCAGGGGGTGGAGGGGTGGGGTGTGGCCCGGGTGGGGAAGGGTGAGGAGGGAAGGGCAAGAGCCGCGATCAGGCTGGGCTCGGCCCCTCCCGGCGCACTCGCGACGGCGGAGGAGCGCGGTCTGCAGGCGCAGGGCCCCCGGGTCGGGTCCGGGTCCGGGTCCCCGACGCCCGCTCCGCGCCCCGCTTCCTCCCACGCACTTCGCCCCTCACTTCGCTAAAGCCACCCGGGCTCGGCTCTGGGCAGCGACCGCGGTGGCGGCAGCGACCGCAAAAGTGGAGGCTGAGGCAGAGACGCCTCGTGGGCTCGTGTCCATGCCGGGCCGACGAAGGGAAGGGCGGGGAGTGGGGAGTCGGGCGCCCCAGAGCTCCGAGGCGACCGACGGCTGCGGTTCGAGGTCAACTCGCACCGAAGCCCTGCTTCCTGCAGTTGGCCGGGCTCGGGGTGGGGTGCGGAAGGGGCAGGAGCGGCTGCGGGTGGGCGATCCTCGGCTCTCCAAAGGCCGGGAACCCCTTCGACTCTCCGAGCTGCCCCGACAAACTCCTCGGCTCTTAGTCTGAGGGCGGAGATAAAGCCCTTTCTTCTCCCCGGGAAGTGCAGCGGAGCGCGGTGAGGACCTGCTCAGTGGACTCGGCAGAGGCGGGAGCCGTCCTTATCAATTCTAGCTCATTTCCCTCACACGGCCCTGCCCGCTTCCCCGCTTCGCAAACTGTTGGCTTCCCCCGCCACCGCTCCGTTTTGCTAATTTTCCAGAGTGGCTTTTAAGCCTGGCAGGAAAATCCTTCCACCCCGGCCCCGCGCCCCCCTCTCCCTGCACCTGGGCCATTGTAGAGCCGGGAAGTTCTGGCATCCACCTCCCCCTTCCAGTGTGGGGCCGCATGGAGGCTGACTGGGATGGGGGGTGCAGGTGAGGGTGCCTGGAGGATTTAGAGGAAGAGCCCCGAGGCCCCGGGAAGGAGGCTTCTCGAGGACCCGTCTCCCTCCCAGGCACCATGCGCAGCCGCTTTAACTACTAGAAGTTCAAGTTGGAAGGCAGGTGTTGGGGGAGGGGTGGCGNGTGTTTGGGGAGGGGTGGCGGCTGTGTGGTGGGGGAGGGGGTGGGGGCGAAGTCCGGGGGGGGGTCCCTAGCCCCCCGCCCCCCAGGATCGCCTGCAGCCACAGCATCCCTCCGTCCCAGGGTACAGCTTTCAGAGGTCCCCCCCCACTCCCCCAGCCCCGAACTACTTCTGTAAAAAGTGAGAGCCGCCGGCAGCTAGGCTCTGGTAGGAGGGTGGGCGAGGGAGACCGGGCGAAATCCACAAGCCGAGTCCCTAACCTGTCATTGCACCTTCCAGGGCTGAGCAGGAAGGGGCCCCATGCCCGCCTCCCGCCCGCGCGCCCACCGGCCCGCTGGGGACCACGGCCGCCGCCGCCGCCGCTGCCCGGCTCCGAGGGACCCACCGGACCTGCCCCTTCCGCTGCGGCTCACTCTGCCCTGCCCGGCGCGGCTCCTGGACCGCCGTCCCCCCTTTCCTACCCGGCTAGTCTCCTCTTCACTCACTTTCCCATCCTGTTCCAGGTGGACCCTAACCTCCCTCGCGCTCCCTCCCCCGGCAGCACTCCCATCCCCGCCCCCAAAGCTCCGGCTTGCGGGAAACATCTGAGTCCTCCCTGGAAGTGGCCCCGGTCCTACCTCTCTCAGGCTCTCCCCGCTTCGTCGTCTCCCCCCGCCCCCGCCCCCGTCTCTTCCTAGCCCTTTTCCTTCTTATTCTTCCCCTCTGCTTCCAGCCCCCCCCATCTGCTTATTTCTTGCAATGGGAGTTTTATTCTTTATAAGCCTTTGCCACACAACTGCCCCCCCACCCTCGTAAGACTCCCTCCCCCTTCCAACAATCCAAAAGACAAGGAAAATACACACGAGGCAGACCCAAGGCCAGAAACTTACCTGCTGTCAGCCAGCTGCAAAGTCAGGGCTCACTTATGCTCCCCCCCAAATCAATTGTCCTTCCTTTTTAAAGCTTTGCTCTCTCCTTGGGAGGGGAATACACCTCTGGCTCCCAACTCCAGGCAGTCACTCTTTACAATTTATTTTGTCGTACATCATTTGATCACCATGAATTAGCAACAGCAAGAAAATGTAGGAGAGGGAGAAAAGAGAGAAAGAGAGAGGGAGAGAGAGAGGAGAGAGAGAGAGGGAGAGAGAGAGGGAGCAGAGCTTTCTGCAAGAGAAGAAGAAGAAAAAATGTACGTGTGACAAATTATGCTACCAAGAAACAACACATCATTATCCTTGGGCCTGGGGCTCAGTGAGTCGTAACGAGAGTAATAGGAAATCCACGGTTGGGGAGAGAAATGGTCGTGCTTGGCCGGTAGAGAGAGACGGTACAGGGGGATGGATGCTGGAGAGACTCGCAAAATTATGGCTCAAGGCTATTGTAAAAATTGTCGAGCGTAAATGACTGCGATTTCAAACATCTTTGGAAGAAAGAAGGGGAAAAAGCGAGCCCCCCCTCCCTCCCTCTCCCTCTCTCTCCCTCTCTCTTCTCTTCTCTCTATAAAGAACCGTCAAGTTTTAGTGCGCATTGCTAATTAGTCAATTTCTCTCTGCCTTCACAGGCTGGCGACTTCGCTGCTGAGCTGAAACTGCTAATTTCTGTGACCAGCTTTTTTCTTAGCTGTGATCTGGATGAATGAGTAGCTGTCTCACAGAGATGACAAAAATAAACTCTAATCCCCCCCAAAATTTCCACTACATCTTTCTCATGCATAGATTTATGATCTTCAAGCGCTCTGTGCAATATGCAAACTTTTTGTGTCTGTATATATGCTGTTGTTTCTAGCTTCCACTACATTGGTATGCGGCCTTTTCCCTCCCTGCCAGCACCCCCACACTCTGAAATGCAGAAACCGTCTGATCTCAAAGTCAGCTAAGATGCCACTTCCGCCTGTTTTGGTATTTAGGATCTGGGGCTGACTTGGAAGACACCAGCCTTTGCCTAAGAAGGCAGAGGACACAAACTAGGGGTGGGGGTGGGGGGAGAGGGCTGGTAAAATAGAGGCCAGCCTTTGCTATTCAGGCTTTATGATCTTATTGGAAACCATATTTTTTCTCATCGTTTTTGCCTGGTTAAACAGCTACCTTGGACGTTCTCTGTCAGCTCTTCAACATGTAAGAGTACCGAAATCATGTTTTTTATTTTTTAAATTAGGACATTATCATATTGTCAGATTTGTATTTCAATTAGGAGACTTTGATTGCAGGAGCCAGCAGCAAGGGCTAGACCCAACTGCTATTTCACAAATGTAACCTTGTAACTTTGGGGTACACCTGATGAATAAGTAGGAGGCCATAAGGCTCACACTGTTGACCTTGCTTAACATGCAGAATGAATCTAGGCTTCTAGAACTTCAGCTCTACTAGAGACTCATGGCTGTTTGGTAGAAAGCATGTTCTCCAGTCTTGTTTCATGGTGTGGTGCCATTCTTTCAGTTATCAATGTGAGTTGGAGGTGCCCAAGAAGAAGAAGAAGAAAGAGGAGGAGGAGGAGAAGGAGAAGGAAAAGAAGAGGAGGAGGAGGAGAAGGAGGAGGAGGAGGAGGAGGAGGAGGAGGAGGAGGAGGAGGAGGAGGAGGG